>CM056050.1:571974996-572320172 GCA_029574335.1 Rana kukunoris | reverse complement strand
GTCTATACCAGCAGGCTTGTGGTCGATGGGGATCTGGAGGGTGGTGTAGGTATGCTGAAAAAATGAAAAAATGATACGAATATTGGTGTATTCTATCGGGGAATGGCGGAATTATGTCTAATATCGCGTAGCGAATATGGGTATGAATGGGTGCACACTACTCAGTCGAGGGTCCCTCTCATGGTATGTGTTAGGGTGTCGGTTTATGGTCCCAGCGGTGATCTCTTGGGTAACTAGAATTGGGGGGCAATGGGTTGTTGCACTGCGATATTCGAGGGTATATTTGGAAATAGAAACAATTCCAGATTAATCTGGGTAGTACAAGTATTGTAGCATCATATGCTGCCAAAACGATATCAAATGACAATGGTGCAAAGTTATTTTTTATTGTCTTGGCTTTTGCTGCCAAAAACGATCCCAACAATGCCACAGGGAAAGTGTTTTGTGATCACATCCCCAGGAAAGTGATCATATCCAGGTACAATCACAATCATCTTCCTTGTCTACTACTTATTAATGGGTCACTCAGCTCCAGGTTGACTTTCCTTTTCTCAGTGTCCCCAACTCGCAGACCTCCTCAGGCTGGTTACTTGGGATGAGCCAAACATTGCTGAAGTTCAGGTGCTGGGTCTGAACTCCGATGAACGCTACCTTGGGGAGCAGATACCAAAGCAAAATGCATGTACCAAATACATTTTTCAGTTTGGCAGGTTCGCTGCTCATGGAGATAAGCCCTACATCTTGCATTCTGTGTAAGTGCATTGGGTGCAAGCGGTGTGCTAGGTTCCCTGTACCACTAGGATTACACAATCTGCTGTGTTTTTTCTTTTCTTCTCCCTCACATGGGCTGCCCACCATTGAGATTGTAAGAACAGTATCTTCCAGGAGACTAGACCTCTGTGTGCAAAGCTACTATTAGACCATCCATGCCGTATGTGAGGTGAGCTGCTGGGACCACTAGAGGTGTTTGTGATTATCCTAAGGTGTGCGGCTCGCTACTTCACAGACTCGGTTATTGGGACTTCCACCACTAGACTTTCCTTTATCATTTCTTTACCCATCAGTTGGATGTGGACTCTTTTTTACTTGGATTGTACTACCTATCACATTGTATTTAAGATTGTATCATTCTATTTTGTTAGTACACGACACTATTCACCTGCCTCCCTGGCCGCTGTCCTGGCTAGGGTCGCCTGACCCACTTGCCCCCCCACTTTAGATTTAGTGTTCTGTTTGTCACAGCGCAGACACTTTTATTTGTTTTGTATTTTTCACTTGTCTATTTAGGTAGACCTTCCCTGAGTCTGCAGCAGTGTTTACTTCATTTTCCCTCTCCCCTGTTCACATAGACAGCACTAGAGTTTCACTTTATCTATTATCTATTATATATACATCTTAGGATTTTTTTTTAATTGAATCCCAGTGTTCAGCTGCTCATTGTTCTTAATTTATTTGTGTTTATTGAGCTGATTAGTTTCTTTTTATATTTATGCCTTTTCAATTTATTATAATCTAGCAGCAATAATGGAGGTTTTTCAATATTTAGAAAAA
This sequence comes from Rana kukunoris, assembly GCA_029574335.1. Classification (NCBI taxonomy): domain Eukaryota; kingdom Metazoa; phylum Chordata; class Amphibia; order Anura; family Ranidae; genus Rana; species Rana kukunoris. The sequence goes on along the minus strand of CM056050.1, from coordinate 572,318,621 downwards.
CGTGAAATTAAAATCACTGATGTTTTTTCTAGAAAAGCCAGTGAGCCTGTTAATGATCTGGCCCAGTCCTTTCGTAAGTTGGGACATTTATTTGAAAAAAAGACCAAAACATGGTGGGATATTACATCTTTTGAGCAGTATTTAACTGCCAAACTCATTCCCAGACGTTTGAGATGGGACATACCACCTAATGATCGTCTGGTGGACAAAGACTCCATCTCTGAGTGGAGCAGCTTCTTCATCAAAAAAGGTTTGGAGCTAATGGAGTTTCTTCTGATCCGCAAACAAAGGAAACTTCAAATTCTTAATTCTCAAATTAAAGATATTACCACTAGTTTAGAACCCCTTAAAGATAGTGAGGAATTCCTCAAGCTATCAGGTGAACTTAAGAACAAGCTCATCAAGTGGGACTTAGAGATTCAGAATGAAATAAATAGAAAATACATTAGAGATTGGGATAATTTTACTGGAGTAAATACATTTTTTAAATGGCAAAATACGTCTACCACTGTTACCAATGATAACGTTAGACAGCCTGTTAATAAACCCATTAATGAGGTTCAGAATCGCACACTGAGAGCATATCCCACAAATGAATTCTACCATTATCCACAACCTGAGAGATATTCTTCTTCACAAAGAAATTATCCAACTAGAGGTAATAGTAAAAGAGGTAAGAACAGAAGGGGAAAGAAAGGGGAGGTAGTGCCCCTCCCCTCATCATAGTGCAGTTCATCATCCTCCCCCTTACCATCCTAATGCCGCGTAAACACACGATCACTTTTTGTGATGAAAAAAAACGACGTTTTAAAAAACGTCATTTAAAATTATCGTGTGTGGGCAAAACGTTGTTTTATGTCTTAAAAAAAACGACCAAAAAAAATTCGAACATGCTTGAATTTTTTGTGTCGTTTTTCAAAATGTCATTTTTTGTGTCATAAAAAGTGATGGTGTGTGGGCAAAATGACGTTTAAAACAACGTTTTTAAACCCGCGCATGCTCAGAAGCAAGTTATGAGATGGAGCTTCAATGGAACAGAGTGCCGTCGAACGTGGTGTACGTCACCACGCTTTGCTAGAGCTTTTTGGAAAAAACGATGGTGTGTATGCAACGTCGTTTTGGAAAATGAAGTTTGAAAAACGTTGTTTTGTTTCGTGAGATAAAATTACATTTTTTTTCATCGCAAAAAGTGATCGTGTGTACGCGGCATAACTCTCCTATACCATGGAGAGATATTCGCCATCATGGAGACAATAGGGATTCCTCTCAATATGAGAGATCCCAACCTACCCCCACCCACAACAGATTTACACCCCTGGCCAATCATCACTCTTATGAAGGGGTGATTTTTTTAGGATCATGCCAGGGGCATCAGCTAGATCCCCACAACCAGTACCCTCCTCCAGGGGAATGGTGGAGACATCCACCACCACTTATACCTCCCAATGTCGGTACCCCAAGAAAGAGAAAAGAAAGAGAGGAACGAGAGGGGGTAGGCGACTACAAAAGGTCCAGACCCCAGTAGGGGCAGGGATATATAATTTAAGCGGAGTTCCTCTTAATGAGGATGAATTGAAAGTCCTCGATAGAGGCCTTAAATTCGCTCCCACAAAGAATTTGAACAAATTCCAAACGTATATCAGCCTGCAAAAGTATGTCAGATCTCTCAACATGAAAAAATATTTTTTATCTAAGTCCAACAGTACGGTGGTACCCACCACTACTAGTTATCATTCGGGTTTACGCAAATAAAACAACGTTCAACCCTCTTAATACAGATAATACATTTTTAGATGTTTTTAAGAATATGGTTGTGAAAGATTTGGATCTATTAAAAGTAAAAAAGGTACAAGATCCCCAATACATTAAAAGGGGCATTGAATCCTTTGAAAATAGGAAAGATATTGTTATCCGTCCTGCAGATAAAGGGGGGTCTAGCTGTCTTAAGTAAGGAATATTATCAGTCTGAAATGAGTAATCTACTCTCTGATGGTGATACATATAGGGTTTTGGCCAAAGACCCTATGTTTGACTTTAAGGACGAACTACATCATATTATTGAAGACGGAAGGGATCAAAGAATTCTTACTAAAAAAGAAGCATTATATCTCGATCCTTTTTTTTGTAGAACTCCTATTATTTATTTCTTGCCAAAGATTCATAAAAACAGTACCAATCCTCCTGGGAGGCCCATTGTCAATGGGATCGACTCAGTGTCGGCAAAGTTGTTAAAACACATGCATTTTTAAGAGACACCAAGCATGTTATTCAAATTCTGGAGTCCTTAGGATGCTCTTCTAATAGTATACTAGTGACTGCGGATGTCAGTTCTCTTTATACCATCATAGGACATAGTGATTCTATGACATCTGTTTAGTGGGCTCTTTCTACATCCACGCTATCAGGCAGACATCAAGAATATCTTCTTAGCTGTCTAGATTTTTGTTTATCCAGAAATTACTTTTGGTACAATGGAGATTTTCTCCTACAGACGAGGAGAGTTGCTATGGGGGCTTGGTTTGCCCCCAGTGTGGCTAATATTTTTATGGCCCACTGGGAGGAAGAGGCAATTTTTCATCAACGTCCCCCTGAGCTGGTTTGTTACCGTCATTATATCGACAATCTCATTATGATCTGGAATGGCGAGAGATCCACATTAGATACGTTGATCAGTGGTCTCAATAACAACAACAAAAAAATTGTCTTCTTAGATTTGACTATTGTCAAAGATGTGGGCCACTTTAAGTTGACCAATTACTTTAAACCTACGGATCGTAATGCTTTGAATTCCCTTGGGGAGTTGTCATCACAGATCTTGGTTATGTAACATTCCTAGAGGTCAATTTATTAGATTGCGTCGTAATTGCACAAATGAGTACAAAAAGGGTACAACAAGGACAATCTTGAGTTGGAAATTGAACAGGTTCAAAAATTAGATAGAACCACTCTTGTTTCTGACCGTTGTAGTTAGTCCTGGTCAGTCTAATAATGACAAACACAATTTTAGAATGATTTTGGACTACAATGTCCAACACAAAGAATTTGAAAGAATCATTGCTAAAAATTGGCCAATCTTGAAACAAGATAAGATATTAGGACTGGCACTACCAGGGAAACCTCAATTTATATACAAAAAAGCTCCCTCACTAAGAGACCGTTTGGCACCTAGTGTCCTTAATCCCCTATTATTTCAGATAACAGAATGTTCAAATTCCTGGGTGGTTTTTATGCATGTTGACAATGTGTCCCATGCAAGCATTCTAAGGTAAATATTAAGAAGAGAAAAAAGTTTTTGGCATCCGCAACGAACAAAGAATATGATATCAAACAGCTTATCACCTGTGACACCGTCTGGGTTGTTTATATGTTGGAATGTGACTGTGGTCTTCAATATATAGGTAGAACATCTAGACCCCTACATGTACGTCTCGCCGAACATGTTAATAATATTAAACAAGGTAAAACTACACATAATGTTTCCCGACACTTTAAACAGTTTCATCAGAAGAACCCCAGGGTTTGCGTTTTTGGGGAATTGAAAAAGTAAACCCTCATTGGAGGGGGTAATTTTATCCGTCAACTGAGAGAAGAAAGAATCCTATTGGATCCATGAGACTCATTTTTCTCTGTCCTGATGGCCTAAATGTAGACTTTGACATCAATTGTTTTATCTCTGATCGTTGATTCTACGTGTTTTTATTTGTTTTTTTATAAATAGTTTTTTCATGTTATATATTGTCCGTGGCTGGCTGCGGTTGATTTCATGTGTATATTCTGGTCTGCATATCTTTATGCAGACTGGATATATTCTATCTCGTGTCTGTTTAAAATTTAGACATTCACTTCATATATTTATAATAGTTTTTTGCCAGTGCCGCTATAGAGTTAAAGAAGGGGTTTATGTTAAGTGTATTTACACTTTCCCGGTTTTTGGAAATTTTGTTCCACCCGCGGGTGGTGAGGTGCACGATCTTTTTTATCTTTTAGATCGTTTAGTATCGAATGTTTTTCATTTTATCTTACGCCCGCCTACATTAGTTACATCCCCGCATATCCGTGGTTGTTTGTCCCCGCTATGCACGCCGTATCGTAGTTGATGCGGTGTTCACATCTCTATGGCAACTGGCTTCTTTATTACAGGGTGCACGTCTGTCCTGCCTACATCCGCTGAAGAAGTCCGCCCTTAGGGACGCAACGTACAGTAGGGAAGCATGTGATGTCACCCGCAGCCATCCATCGTACTATGCATTGTTTGCTACACATCCCTGCCACTGGATTATGTGCCTTCACTTGTGAGTTTTAATACTATTTATTACATTTTATATTGTTATCGCGGAGAACACTATGTCTTGTCCTCTTTTCATTTGACCGGACCCTGTCTCTGCAATCCCTGCTGACTATTCCTGTATACGTGATTGCTGTATTCCTGTCTGGTCCCTGCTGGAGGTGTGCCTGGTATATACCCATATGGGAAAGCGTATTTGACCTTATCTAACAGAGGGTCATATTTATGAGGTGAGCGGCCATTACTACTATTGGTGGAGGGTGTCCTGCTATCCCACGCTAATCACCTGCATGGTTTTGTCTGCAATCAGTCACATTTAAAAGATCACCTGGATGACTTTTATTTGGACTCTCTATTAGCACCATACCATGCCACATACCCTCAACATTGGGGGTACCTTGCCAGGGGGACACCCCGTGACAAGGCATCTTGTCAAAGTGGACAAAAGCTTTTTAGAATATGGAAGCTCCCTTTAAAGGAATAGTATATAAACTTTAGCACAGTGTTGCACTACTAGTAAAAAATCTGAAATCTAAAACATATAATGTGAACAGTGATAAATAAGTCCATACATAAAGTCCCAGTATCAAACAATTGCAACATTGAAAAATTGTAGCAGCAAAAAATTGCTTCAAGAACGTGCACAAATAATATCCAAAGTGCAAGTGCTCATCCCCACCAGTGTGCTATGGCCATTCAACTTACTCCTGTTTTACCAGTCAGAAACAGCATGTCCCCTCTGGGGGGGGAATCAAAAGACTGATCTGGTGAGCTGCTGGTGTACTGATCCTCTGTATTTCCCTCTTCTTCACTAATAGGTTACTAATGCCTCATACACACAACTGTTTTTTCCATCGGGGAAAACTGCCATGAGAGCTTTTGGCCAGGAAAACCGGTCATGTGTATACTCCATCGCAGTTTTCCCGACAAGAAAACTGCCAAAAAAAAAAAACAGCTCTTTTTTCCTGCTGGGATATCAGTGGTCTTTTTCTTGATGTGAGCATACACACGGCCGGGATTCTTGACCAAAGATCCATCGCAGTTTTTCTGTTGGGAAAACCTCTCATGTGTAGGGGGAAAAACTTACCGAGAAGGTTCTCAGTTTTCCCCTTTGGAGTTCCCGGCGGACTTTTTACCCCGGGAAATTCCATGCGTGTGTACTAGGCATAAGCCTCGGATCTCCCTCTGAGTTATTGGTTATAGAGAGGAAAAAAAAAATTGAGATTTAGTGCTCTCTACTTGAAAACGTTTTTTTATTGCTCCAGTTAAAACAACATGCATAGTACTCACAGGTAAAGCACTTAAAGGGGATATTGGATATTATTTGGTGAAGCAAATTTTTGATGCTACAAATGTTTGTTGTTTTATATATGGAATTATTTATCACTGTTCACATTATATGTTTCAGGCCTTATACACATGACCGTTTTCCATGACAGAATCCATCAAGAAACTTGGTGACAGAGCTTTTTTGCCGAGGAAAACGGTTGTGTGTATGCTTTTCATCGAGAAATCTGTTGAGGAACTCAGCGAGGAAAAAAAAAGTTCTCTTTTTCCTCGACGGGAGTCTCAATTTCCTCATCGTGTTCCTTGGGCTGGTTTTTGTAGAGAAACACGTTCATGTGTATGCTTAGAAACCCGCGCACCTTCTGTAAAAGTAACGCTCGTAATGGAAATAGCACATTTGTCACGCTGTAACAGACTGAAAAGTAAAAATGTCTCTTACCAAACTTTTACCTAACACGCAGTAATATGAGATTAGCAAAAGCAGCCCCAAGGGTGGCACCAGTGGAATCGAACTTCCCCTGCTGTCTATGTGTTGTACGTCACCGCGTTTTGAGAACAAGGAGATTTGGTCTTGACAGTGTGTACACAAAGACAGCTTGTCAAGTTTCTCGACAATCCTAACAAGGAACTCGTCGAGGAAAACGATGTGTCTTTTACAACGAGTTCCTCGGTCGTCTGTATGAGGCCTTATGCCCCGTACACACAATCACTTTATGTGAGGAAAAAAAACGACGTTTTCTGTGAAGTAAAAAACATTGTTTTTGAAACTTCACTTTTCAAAGACGATGTTGCCTACACACCATCGTTTTTTCACAAAAAGCGAGGTTACGTTCACCACTCTTTTCCATTGAAGCTCGCTTCATAACTAGCTTCTGGGCATGCGCGGGTTGAAAAACGTCGTTTTAAACAACGTTTTTTGCTATACGGTGACTTTGTGTGTTTTTTGTCGTTTTTTACAAGACATAAAACAACATTTTCCCCTACACACGGTCAATGAAATTGACGTTTTTAAAAGCTTCATTTTTTTTCGTCACATAAAGTGATCGTGTGTACGCGGCATTAGATTTGTGATTTTTATACTAGTAGCACAGCACTGTGTTGAAGTTGATATACTACTCATATAACCATAAGGGGGTAGCTCCATGTGAAATGTAAACAGTAAATAAACTCACTGATGCTTTTTTGACAAGTCCCTTATAAGTCCCACAAAGTAAGATTAATAATGCCTTTAAGTGTAACCATGGGAGGAAAACAAAAATTACATATGATGTTGCTTGTCAAAAGAATTACCACAGTATTCATTTGTATTTCCGAGTCCTTCTGCAACATTTCTTACCTGTTGGTTCAGTAGATACATTGGGCCAGATTCAGATACACTTAATATTGCGCTGCGTAATCGAAATACTCTATGCTGCCGTATTTTACCAAGCTCTACACCGATTCCTGGTAGATTTTTGCCCGTACGCTACGGCGTCGTAGTCTATTTCTCGCCGCGTAATCGAAATACGCGATTAGGGGGCGTGAAGCATTTAAATTAAGCGCGTCCCCGCGGCGATCGAACTGCGCATGCTCCGTTCAGAAATTTCCCGCCGTGCATTGCGCGAAATCACGTCGTTACGTCATTCGTTGTTTGAGTAGTGTTGTTTACGAACATTCCTATTCCCGGACGACTTACGTAAAAAATAACAAAAGACGTCGGAAAACGTAGTAGAAATTTGACGCGGGGAACGACGGCCATACTTAACATGGGCTGTCTAATATTAGAGCAGCAAAAAGCTGGTATAGTGTTACGCAAATAAAAGATGACTAAAGGTGCCGTAAGAGATTGCGATTGAAGATCGTAATTTTCGGGGATCGCCGGCAAAGGCTCATTTGCATACCCTGACGGGAAAACGACGGGAAGTCCACCCAGTGGCCGCAATTTTATTTCAGCGTAGATCCGAAGGCATATGAACACGTAATCCAGTCAAATTGAATCCCGCAGCCGTCTATTCATGGTTTGAGGTTTTCGACTACCTAGAAAACGTGCGTAATTTGAAATGACTCCAGTCTAACACCAGTTAGACAGGCGTAATGGCTCTCTGAATCTGGGCCATTATTTTTAAACGTTTAATGTAATAAGGTGACAATGCTGTTGTTCTGAAGTGAAATTATGTGTAAAAAGGCTTCTTCGCTACTTAGTGACGTCTTCCTACATAAACAGTGTGAATAATTGAAGCAACAAATATGCAGTGTATACACAACAACAAATTATAGATCAATCAAGAATGGGTTATTGCGCAAAAAAGTCCATATATATATATATATATATATATATATATATATATATATATATATATATACATATATATATATATATACATACATATATATATATATATACATACATTATATATATATATATATATATACACATACATATATATATATATATATATATAGACACATATATATATATAGACACATTAATAACAAGGTGTGGATAGAAGTGATAAACATGACCAAAATTAAGGCTCAGAAAGTGCAACTAGAAAATCATTGTTGCAAAAAGACATAAGTGAAAATAATAATGAGGCTGCTAGTGGTAGGTATCCAATAGTCCCAAGAGGAATGAAAAGCACCACCACAGATGCCAGTCTGGTCTCCCAGAACTCTCACCTTGAGCCCAGGTTCACACTGGGTACACTGGGTACGATTTAGTTTGATTTGATCGGCGGCAATTGCCGGCAATGACACCGTCCTAATCGGTGCGACGCCGCATCTGCGGTGCTGCACCGATTTCAAAAAGTAGTTCCTGTACTACTTTTTGCGATTTCAGGACGCGATTTACATTGACATCTGTGTAGAAACCTGCACAGATGTCTCCTAAATCGCGCCGAAATCGGGACTGCCAGAGGGAGTGAAATCGCGCGATTTCAGCTGAACTCGCGCAATTTCACTCCCGCAGCCCAGTGTGAACCAGGGCTAATGAGGGATTAAAGCAGCAGTTAATGATAAATTTCCACCACACATCAGTCTTCTCGGTGTCTCCTGGTATAGGCCGATGACAAATTGGTCCCTTAACAGAGTACCTAGAGACGCTCAAGCCCGGAAACAAGAGGGACAAAATAGGGCCTCCAATAGTGTAGTTTGTAATATTCATAAGGCTTTTTTTGAAAAAAGGTTGCGCTTACATGAAAAAGATATAAACAAGTATAAAATTGAACAGTGGAGTCCTCTGCGCCTTCTCACGTCACTCCTGGTGAACTTTTCTCAGCACGTCGTAGTGTTTTACGTCACCGCATATTGGCACGGTCTGACTTTTGACTGATGGTGTGTAGGCAAGACTAATAAAAATCAGCTTCATCACATATCCGACGAAAAAATCCATTGGATTCGATTCCATCAGATATCCGATTGGGCATATGAGGCTTTAGATGGCTGTGTAAATTAAAATGGAAATCACAACAGCACCCTACACTCACTCTGTAATGGTACAGCCCTGATGTCATCATGTCAATATCACTCATTGCATCATTGAGAAGAATCAAAGGAAAAGTAGTACAGTACCCTGACCAATCTGAAGACACCTGGCAAAGCTAAGTATAAAAAAAGTATATATTAAAGTATAAACTAAATGCTGAGGGCATGTAGAGGGTAAAAATGCACCTGGAACCTGGACTTGGACTTTGACATGAAGTAGTAAAAAAAAAAATAATAAAAATGCAATAAAACCATCCTGCATTTTGTAAACGCTATCAATTTTGTGCAAACCGATCGATAAACCCTTTTTTTGCTTTTTTTTTTACTAAAAATAGGTAGAAGAATATGTATCGGCCTAAACTGAGGAAAAAATAATATTTGTTTTATATATATATATTTTTGGGGAATATTTATTATAGCAAAAAGTTAAAAATATTTATTTTTTCAAAATTGTCGCTCTATTTGTGTTTATAGCGCAAAAAATAAAAAACGCAGAGGTGATCAAACACCAAAAGAAAGCTCTATTTGTGGGAAAAAAAGGATGCCAATTTTGTTTGGGAGTCATGTCACACGACCGCGCAATTTTCAGTTAAAGCAACGCAGTGCCAAATTCGCAAAAAGGGGCCTGGTCCTTTACCTGCATTTGGGCTGGGTCTTAAGTGGTTAAAATCTAAAATAATCTGAAGAGAGTTGCCATAGTAAGCCAGATATTTCTTCCAATTATACAACATCATGTCTGGTTGAAGAATGAAGTATACAAAATAATGTTTAATAAAATTTAATTACAAAACAGCTTGTTGCAACATTTTATGTACATTTTTAAGAAAATTGGTGTTCTCTTTTTAAATAACATAAAATGTTAGAAATAAGTACAGTGCATACAGACAATAAAGCTGTAGTCAAAATGAAAATACTTATCATCTAAACACGAAAACCTAGACAAGACTTATTTCAGCTGCGGAAAAAAAAACAGTGATTTGATGAACATCTGAAAACTTACCAGGGTAGAACGACATAAGTAAACTTCCTTCAGGAACCTGTTTTGTTTTTCATACCCAGATTCCAGCTGTTTTCAAATAGGCTTGTCATTATCTGTTCAGTGTTCATTTTCTTTTAGTGGATAATACGGTTTTAAAGCTTTAAAATTATAGCTCTGAATTTGGTTGGTGGGTTAGTACAGAAATGTTTGGAAGGTTACAAATCATAGCCACTTGACCATACAACTCAACCCACTTCAAATACAATATAACTTGACCAAGAGAGATATTTTCCATTTTACTGTTCCCTATGAGTAAACTAAACAGTAATGCTGAAAACTCAAAATGTATTTATTGATGTTTTCTCATTGGAAAAATGTCATCTAAAAGCTAGTCGTTAGATCATTTTTAAGTTATTTTTAACATTAGAGCCGCCTTTCTCAACTTTTTTAACATAGAGGAACCCTTGAAAAAACTTTCCAGTTTCAGGGAACCCCTGCTAAAAATGACTATATTCAAAACTAATGATTCATTAGTGTGATGATCAGTGCAAAGAATGCCCCTTACACTTGTTTACATTAGGAAGAATTACCTCCTTACAGATCGCTAAGAGGGTCAGTGGTAACTTATCTAAGAGGCAAAAATTGCTCATTGCTCAAGGAACCCCTAGCAACCTCTTGAGAAATCCTAGGGTTCCATGGAACCTTGTTTGAAACCCTCTGCAATGCCGCATACACACGATCGGACATTTCAACAACAAAAACGTGGATTTTTTTTCCGATGGATTGTTGGCTCAAACTTATTTTGCATACACATGGTCACACAAATGTTGTCGGAAATTCCGAACTTCGTTCAATAATTTTTATTGAATTTTTCAATAGAGAACAAACATCACAAAGAATAACATGTCAACTTACAGTCAGTCAATCTCTATACAGTATCTTCCGTGTCCTAGGACAAAAGTTACAACACTAGTGCAAAAGGGAAAAAAAAACAAAAAAAACAAACGGAAGGGAGGAGAGAAACAATCAGACAGCGGCCCTGCGTAGGCCTGGTAGCAATCAGCTCGTATAGGCATGAACTGTTAACTACTCAAGGTCCCCCAAGAGACAACTCCCCGGTGGGGGAGGGGCTCAGTACCCCAGTTCCCGCTAGGCCCCAAAGGGATCACACTGCCCCTCGGGAACAGGGGACCCTGCGCCCCATCCCACGCGTGTCCCAAGGCCATCACCGTGTGGGAGACCCATAGGCCGTTTACCAGAAGGGTGCACAATCGGCCTTGTTGACTGTCACTCGGGGGGGCTAGTCTCCACCCTAGAAAAACATACCAGTAACCGGAAAATCATATAACAGAATGGTAACCGGGGGGGGGGGTAGAAGAAAAAGAAGAGGTACACATGCATAGGAAAGGAATGGGAAGTGAAAAAGAGGAGAGAAGACGAGGGAAAGGATGCCTGCTCTGTTAGGGAATTAACGGTCGGTCGGCCCGCTAGGCAGAACTCCGGTATCTATGGTATAGGGATAGTTGTTCCCCCATGGGCCCAGATTCCCAGATGGCTCTCAGATCTAGTCATAATTCTCACCTTAATTCATAGCAGACTCTCTTCTCTCCTGAACCCCTGAAGGGATACCCTCTTTCAAACCATGAAGCTTTAGCATTTTGGATTCCAAATTTTGGCCCCAACAGTATAAATATAAGGTTTGGCAATGTTTAGATAATCAAGAATGCTTTGGTTCAGAAGAGCAATGCCTGGGTGGGGGGTCACCACCGATGCTGTCACGGAGCGAATGATCCGGAACACCTTCCGCCAGAATGATCTGATGCGGGGGCAGGTCCACCAAATGTGGAGCATAGACCCTTCCAACTCACAGCCTCTGTAACAGACCGGTGATGCCCCTGGGAACATCCTAGCCAGCCTGGAAGGAACATAATACCACCTGAGTAAGACTTTTAAGCCAGCCTCTATTAGGGAGACGTTGAGAATACCTTTATATGCTCTAATAGTCGCTCTGTGCCAGACCTCAATGTCCCACGAACCGTCCAGCTCCTCCTCCCAGGCCCGAGCATACGATGGTTTTACCTCCCTAGAAACAAGCGCTGTATAGATCAAGGAGATGCCACCCTTCTGATCCGCTGCGGCAATGCACCAGTGTTCATATGGCGAGATTGTGGGGGGTACCTTTCTATTGGTCCAGATTGAGTGCATGAAATGGGAGATTTGTGAGAACCTGAACAGTTCCGAGTCCGGCATGTCCAGTTTCTGTCTGCAAAAGGCTAGGGAAACAGGGCCCGTCGGGGAGAGGAAGTGGCCAATCCGGTAGAGGCCTTTGTCCGTCCACCATCGAAAGGCCTCAATACTCATTCCCGGGGGGAATTCCGCATTATGGAACAAGTGTGCTAACGGTTTCAAGGGGGACGTAAGGGAGTGCGCGCCAAATAGTTTGGAGCTTAAAGAAACCGAATGCGATAGGGTGGGAGATAGAATTGCGGGTCTGACCTTTGGGTCACAGCAAAGGAGGAAGTCAATGGTATTCTTGGGGGTGGCTTGTCTCTCCATTGAGAGCCAGTCAGGTTTAGGTCCTTGGCGGAAAGCCATCGAGATTTGTGCGAGTTGGGCTGCCCGGTAATAACCCCAGAGATTCGGGAGTCCCAGCCCACCCTGTGATTTCAACCGATAGAGGATGCCCGAAGGGCATCTATACCCCTTGTTACCCCAGACAAAACGGACTATTCGGGATTGGACAGAACTGAGAAAACGTTTTGGAATCGGGACCGGAAGGGAGCGGAATAGATATAGCAGAGGGGGGAGGAGTGTCATTTTCACTGCGTGTATCCTACCCAGCCAGGATAGACCACACTTCGACCACGCATCCAAATCCTCTCTACACTTGCGTATTATAGGGGGATAGTTGGCTTCAAAGAGACTTGTTATATCTGGTGTAAGTTTGATGCCTAAGTAAGGAATCGACCCGGATGCCCATTTAAAGGTGAAATTGTTAGAGAGCTGGTAGAGAATGTGGCAGGGGGACAGTAATGTTCAAGGCTGTTGACTTGGTCATATTAACTTTCAGTCCCGAAACGTCACTAAATGCCCGTAGAGTCTTAAGTATCACGGGGGTAGAGGTCAGTGGGGAGGTGATGAAAAGGAGCAGGTCATCTGCATACAGCGCGCACTTGTGCTCACTCTGTCCGCACGTCACCCCCTTGAAATCCGGGTTCGATCTAAGCGCAATTGCTAGTGTCTCTATGGCCAACGCGAATAAGAGGGGGGAGAGTGGACACCCTTGTCTGGTTCCCCGACCAATAGTAAACGATTCCGGAATATCTGCCCAACAGGCGAACTTGGGCCGTGGGGTTCGAATAAAGAGCACGGATTAGATTCAAAAAGTATGGGCCGAAACCCCACTTCCCCAATATGTCGGTTAGGTAATTCCAGTCAATCGAGTCAAAGGCTTTGTGAAGGTCTATAGAAAGGATAAAGCCTTTCTGCGGGGTTCCCCCATCCCATTGGGATCTAAGAAGCGAAATGATGTCAATGGCCCTCCTGACCTGATCCGGACCCTGTCTCCCAGGAATGAACCCCACCTGGTCCCCATGTGTATGTATGTAGCGATAAAACTCGCCACCCTATTGGCCATGATCTTGGTCATAATTTTGATGTCGTTATTGATAAGCGAGATTGGGCGGTAATTGCTAACCTCACTAGCGTCCTTGTCCGGCTTGGGAATCACGGAAATGTATGCTGAGTTTAGGTCTGCACCCAGGAGGTTTCCCTCCGTAGGGAGTTAAATAACCGAGCCATATGTGGAGCCAGGCAAGGGCCAAATTTCTTGTAGTAGCTATTTGAAAATCCATCGGGACCAGGCGACGAGCCAAGTTTGAGGGATTTTATGGTGTCCAAAATCTCGGCAGAGGTAAACGGTTCCTCCAGGAGAGTCCTATGCTCAGGAGAGAGGGTGGGAAGAGGGAGAGCGTCCAAGAATGTCTCGCTCAGGGAGGCCTGAGCCGGGCCAACAGGTTTGTATAAGTCAGAGTAGAACTGTAGAAAAGTGTCCATAATTTTTGTTGGGTTTTGCGTCAGGTCCCCTGAGGTCGTCTTAATTTTAGGGAAGGCTAGGGCGCGTGGCCTAGGGTTCAACTTCACTGCCAGCTTAGATCCAATCCTATCCTTCTGAGAGTAGAATTTAGCCCCAGTCCATCTAAGGTGCCTTTCTGCGTCAGTGGTCAGTTTCAGATTGAGAAGGGCCCTAGCTCCTTCCAACTGTCTAAGGGAATCCGCCGTAGGGTGTCGCTTGTGTGCTTTCGCTAGAGCACGGAATTCCTCAGTGAGCTTCAGCGTGTCCGCCCTGTGTTCTGCCCTACGTATTGAGGGAAATTCCGAACTTCAAGAACGCAGTCACATACAACACTACGAGGAGCTGGAAAAAATCAAGTTCAATGATTCCGAGCATGAGTCAAATTTAGGATTGTAGGAATTGTAGGATTTTTGTGCTTCGGATTTGGCTACAGACAATCGGAATTTCTGACAAGAACTTTTGTTATCGGAAAAATTGAGTACCGCCTCTCAAACATTCGTTGTTGGAAATTCCGACAAAAAAAATCCAATTGAGCCTACAGTACATACGGTCGGAGTCATGAGATGGGGTCCCAGTGGATATGCAGAGTCACCTGTAAGGGAAAAGACAGGAGGATGTTAGTCATGCATGTGCCCCTTGTGATGTGCATCATGGGAGGGGATAGTCATGCCTGCCACCCATGTCACTCACCAACCAGCCAGGTGTCCCCATACACATTCTGATCGAATTCCATTCGGATGTGGCATTGATTGTATATGTAGCTGTCATGGCTGGACCCTGGGTGTTTGGCACGGACGTGCCATATGAGGCCTTGGGCATTGACTATCACCTGTACATTGATGGAATGCCAATGCTTCCGATTGCGGTACATGTGCTCTGTCTCCTGGGGGGGCTGGAGTGCCACATGTGTGCAATCAATGGCCCCCACAGTGCGTGGGAATCTGGCAATTCTGTAGAAATCTGTCATTGCCTTCAGCCGCAGCTCCTCAGTGGTGGGTTTGATGATTTGGTTGGCCATGTGTCTGAGAATTGCAGGGACAACCTGGTGCACACATCTGCTCATGGAGGATTGTGACATCCAGCCATCACAAGGGGCACATGCATGACTAACATCCTCCTGTCTTTTCCCTTACAGGTGACTCTGCATATCCACTGGGACCCCATCTCATGACTCCTATCCGGAACCCCCAAACCCCAGGAGAGGAAAGATACAATCAAGCACATGCCCAAACACGAGCAGTGGTGGAGCGCACCTTTGGCCTCCTGAAGTCACGTTTCCGATGCCTGGATAAGTCTGGGGGTACCCTCTTGTATTCCCCAAACTTTGTGTGCCAGATCATCGGTGCATGTTGCATGCTGCACAACTTCGCAGAAAGAAAGGGCCTGCAGATTGGCCTACGTGATGACCTGACCCCTGAACCAGACAATCCCCCCCTAACCGAGGCTACCCCGTCTTCTGAGGGAAGAGCAGCCAGGAAACAACTCACATTGGGCATCTTTGCACGTTAAACACACACATTAATCATGGCACAATGAGAATGCATGCATGCACACCACTGTGGTCCCTAGCACACACACCCCACATCCACATCAAATTGGATTGGCACCAGTCCACCATGCAGGACTTGTGAGCAGCAACACCACGCCAAGGCTCCAATTATGTCACTGTACATTCATACACCATTCACACGGACCTGGGGATCACTTCTCCCTGGTCCTGGGGAACCCTTCTCCACCAATTGAGGGTGACACCCTTTTCCAGCAGGAATGTCACCCCCACATTCACACAGCATTCACAACCCAAAAAAAAAAAAAATTACCTGCAAAAGCAAAACATTTCCAGCAAAAAAAAAAAAAAAAAAAATTAAAAAAAATAAAAAAAAAAGGGGAAAAATAAATGATTGCCCTTTGTGTGAGCCACGCCTGGGGCGCCCCCGGCCACGGCCCCGGCTTCTCAGGGGAGACTCATGGGGGAGGGGTAAAACCGGGGAAGGAGGAGCAGCCCCTGATCTCTGCCCACCTGGCGGCCTGCCCTCCAAGGCCACGGCTATTCTGTCCAGGGCAGCACCAAGTGTTGCCGTGTTGGCCTGGATAGCCAGGGTAAGGGCCCTCACATCCTGCCCAACGCCTGCTGATGTCGTCTGCAGTTCGTTTAGGCAGGTTGTGAAAGCCCGGGAGTGGGAGTCCAGGTTCCCCAGCGTATCCTTGATGGAGGACAGGCTCTCCTCCATCCGCACCAATGTCTGGCTGACCTGTCCCAGATGGCGGGTCTGGAGGAACTGGTCCCTTCTCAGAGTGGCGGGCAGGAGATCGGCCACCCCCCTGGTGGTCTGGGATGACATCCTGCCTCCAGCTGATGCTTGTGGCCGGGGAGAAGTGGAGGCCCTTGTGAGGGGAGCCATGTTGGGGGAGGAGGGGGGGGGGCTCCCCCTTAGGGAGGCCTGCCTGCTGCCAGCCATAGGGGAAGAGTCCTCAAAAACCAAACGTCCAGTGCCTGACATGGACTCCTCCTTCTCATGATTCTCCTCCTCCTCATGATTCTCCTGCTCCTCTTGAACCTCCTCCGCGGACTCGGCCTTGTTGGGGGGGCCTCATTAGGCTGCTGTCCTGGGGTTGTTGCGGTCAGGCCAGATGGCCCTGCACCCTCCTGCACATCTGTGGATGACAAAACATTCACAGGTTGGAGGATCCACACACTTGCCACATATTCCCTTTCACCCCCTCCCCCACACATGCTACACACCTGATATTAAAAAAAAAAACTTACCTGGCACCACGGGCTCCGGACTTGAGTCAAAGCCCTCAACTTCATGCCGATGAAAGGAGTCAGGGCCACCGCACGCTCCTCCGCTGTCAGCCTAATACGGCATGGTGGGCCCCCTCCTGTGCCCCTGGCATGGGCATGCATTCTGGCCAGCTTCTGTTTGACCAGACGCCGGGAGGTCATTGATTTTTTTGTCAATCCCAGACCGGGTCCGTGTATCCCCCTGCCCCGCTGAATTGACCTGCTCAGTGATCCTATCCAAAATCTCCCTCCTCCTGGCCGGGGTGGTGTTGGCACTCTCTGGGCCGTGGAGGTAACGCCCATACTCGCTAATGGCCCGGGCAAGAATTTGTTTTTCCACAACTGTAAAATTCAGCTTTCGTTTTCTCTCTGTCATACTTCCCAAAAAAATCACTCCCAGTCCACAAAATTCACTCACACAAACAAGCCAACCAATCAAGCAAAAACACACACAAAGAGAGAAAACTACTCAGCAATAAACAGTCAAAAAAAAACAAAACAAAAATACAGCAGGAAAAGAAACAAACACAAATATATCAATCAAACAAACAGTCTCTCAAACACTTATCAAAAACCACTTTCAAAAAATCTACTAACAAACACTTGATCACACAGAACACTAATCTGACAACTACAAAACACACCGCAACGAACAACAGGACAAAAGCACTTGGTTAAATGGGAAGGGACAAAGGGATGTACTTTTGCAATGCAAGTGCGTTTGTGTGTGTCTATTTATGCTGTTTGCGTAGTTCACAACGTTGCCCTAGTCCATTTCACTGATTGCGCCGCTCCCGAGTTGTGAGCATGCGCACAGCGGAGCTGACATGGTATGCTTCAAGCGCGCATGCGCGAGCCGGCCGGCCCTTCATTTGCATGGGGTCACGGCTCATTTCAATGTAACACGCCCACGTCCTTCCCAATTTGTATTACTCCTCCTTACGCCTCTGAAAAAACGTTACGCATGCGCAATTTCATGCGCAAAAGCTACGAGAATAGGGTGATTACGCGGCAAAATTGCGCAAGTCTAACGTAATGGCGGTGCGCTACGCCAGTCCAATAATGCGCAGATGTTCCTGAATCTGGCCCATTGTTCCCTCATTAGGTGCTGGGGCCCGTTCCTCTATGTCACTGGTATGTACTGGCCAGCAAAAGTTAATACAGCACCCTGTGGGGTTGAGGTGCATGGCACACTGGGAAATGTCAGATACTGATGGCACCAGTAGAGCTTCAAAAGATCAAAGATTGAAGTCACCAACCACCATTAAATGGACCTTCACCTGCATCTTAAAAAAATATAGACACCTTATTAAACTTGTTGAAATTATATATATAAAAAAAATCATATTTACTGTTTAATGCTGGATTTTCTTTCCTTTGATTTGTTAATCTTTTTTAAACCAGCACTCTTTCTCAGTGGACAATTTTAGTAAAAGCAGAAGATGATCTCTCCCTTCACTTCCTGGAGTTTATTTCTATCATTTAAATATTTTTTCCTGAGATCCCTTGATATTATGGAAAATCTCCCAAGATCTTGTAGTTTGCAGATAAAATCTCTTTGTAGGATGCTTTGTCACCAATGCCTTAAAGGGATTGTAAAGGAAAACAATGTTTCCCCTAAATAGCTTCCTTTACCTTAGTGCAGTCCTATTTCACTTACCTCATCCTTCCATTTTGCTTTTAAATGTCCTCATTTCTTCTGAGAAATACTCACTTGATGTTCTTCTGTCTGTAACACCACACAGTAATGCAAGGCTTTCTCCACACCAAAAGTAATGACAGCGACTGAGCAAATTTCAGTGTTTTTGATTTGATTACAGTGCCTGCCGCCGAGAATGTGTTTTTAGCGCAACAGCATCGCGCTGACTCTCGGCGACAGGGTGCCGACATCTCGCACTCGCTGGAATAGTAAAAGCACATTCCAGCGAGCGCGTCATAGACGCGACGGGGCTCCAACGTGGATTCCCGCCAATTCTACACGTGGGACAATTCTACACCAGACCCGTATCCAAAGCACGCCAGCCGGGCCGGTCAGGAGGGGAGTGGGGGCGAGCGAGCGCCCCCCCTCCTGAGCCGTACCGGCAGCATGCCCTCAACATGGGGGTCAGGTGCTCTGGGGCAGGGGGGCGCACTGTGGCCCCCCCACCTCAGAGCACCCTGTCCCCATGTTGATGAGGACAGGGCCCCGTCCCGACAACCCTGGCCGTTGGTTGTCGGGGTATGCGGATGGCAGGCTTATTGGAATCTGGGAGCCCCCTTTAATAAGGGGGCCCCCAGATACCAACCCCCCCCCTAAGTGAATGAGTATGGGGTACATCGTACCCCTACCCATTCACCTGCAAAAAAAAGTGCAAACACAAATAAACAACAGAGGGTATTAAAATATGTTATTATAGTTGGCCGCCAGGGGGGGTGTGTATGGTCGCTTTTATAAAAGCGCCCCCCCCGGCGGGCTTCTCCCGACATCTGCGGGGGGTGGGTGCCGCTGTGGGGGTCTTCTCCGCTCTTCGGGGTCTTCTCCGCTCTTCGGGGGTCTTCTCCGCTCTTCGGGGGTCTTCTCCGCTCTCGGGGGTCTTCTTCTTCGGGACTGGCCGCCGATATCCGCGATGTCTTCTTCTTCCCTCTTCTTCTCCAGATGTTGACACGATGCTTAATCTTTTTTTTAATCCGGCGGGGACTTACCCTTCAGGATTCATAACAAACGCCGCCCACGTGTAGAATTGGCGGGAATCCACGTCGGATCCCCGTTGCTTCTGTGACGGCTTTGTCTCCATCGCGGCAAGCCAGCTCGGCGCTGGCTCTCGCGATGGGGCTCGCAGGTGGTCAATCTCGCCGAGAAAGGGAGCGAGATTGACACAATAATGCGGTCAACCACTGTACATTATTGAATATTTTTTTCTATAATTACATTATCATTTGTTATAATTATTTATAGTTATTTATTATATTATAATTTTATGATTTTGTATTTGAAACGTTATCATACCCGGGATGTCTACTAGACTCTTGTTTGGACAGATTTAAGTGAGTTATTCCAAAGAATTGCAGGCCTACAGTATAAAACGCAGAATTTCCATGCAAAATAATGTTACCGCTTTTGGTACAAAATTCCAGACATAATCATACCGCCAGGGAGGTTAAGAAATCGGGAGGTGAATGCAAAAAAAAATAATAACCAAGTAAATAGTTGATTTAAGATGTTTTGGAAGCAATTTTCCCAGTTACACATACCTAGGATTATTAATGTTGGGGTTAAAGGTCTGGTTTAAAGGTAAATAATGCATTTCTTCTTGCACAGAGAGACTGGATTTTGTTTTGATGCCATTAAAAAATATATCTGAATCTGCTGTTGCTAACCTCCTTCTGAAAATGTCAATTACCTTTTCTGCTTATCCTAGAGAGTCACTAAACTGGAACAAGAATACTGATCATGTTCTGATTTCTCATGCAATATGCTTCTCCTAGGTTAGTGATTGAGAGCTAATGCCTTAACCAACACTTTACACAAGGCTACATTTTTAAAGTGTTTGTTTCTAATTTGCTTAGCAAGTTTCTCTATGCAATAGTGAAATGCATTAGTCATATACCACCATAGCTTGACAGATAATTGGCTAATTATGGCTTAGTGAATCTGCCTGTTCATATTTGGGGTTCTGTCTAAGCAAATAGTCATTCAATAGTGACTCACATAGTTTAATAAATTCCAAAGGTAGAATGTTAACTTTATTTCAATAGACTTTACTTACAAAAGTTGAGAATTCTGTGATGGAATTGTTATCTATTGATTTGCCAAGCTCCTACACATTGCATTAAAGTACATTTCAGATAATGTTTTCTATGTAATCACATTGAAGTGATGAAACAGCCGTATTCAGAGTTACTGATGGAATGTGTAGGCTGTGCTAACTGTTAATGCATGTAGCACATCAATGTTTAGCAAAAGTCTAATGAAATTTGACAAAAGCTGGTAATGTATCTGTCAATCCTTTACTTGAGATAGCTTAATGTATAACTTTTCACTTCATCGCTTAAATGTTTTTCTAACTCTGATCATGTTTAGTACTTGGATTACAGTAAAAAAAAATATATATACATGTGGTAATAACTTTTTTGTGGTAATAATATGTACTTTAAAGCTGAACTCCATGTAGGAATAAAAGACAAAAAATATTACAGCTTTGTTTTAAAGCGGGGGTTCATCCAAAAATAGACTTTCTGACATTAGCTACATCCGCCTGGCATACTGCTAACATCTGCAGTATGCTGTTGTTGTTTTTTTCCGTACTTATCTTTTTACGAGCCCTTGTTATCCGGCTCCGAGCGGGGGATTACTTCCGGGTATAGGCATTTCTAAGCGAAGAGGAGTTGATTGACGGGCTGCTAAAGCGCGTCACGCCTTCCAAAAAATACCCAAAGTGACGCTCGGGTGTTTACGGCGCCTGCGCAGTCACCGCTCGGTGCCGGATAACAATGGCTCGTATAACAATAAGTGCGAAGAAAAAAACAAAAGAAAAAACAGCATACTGCAGATGTTAGCAATATGCTGGAGTTAATGCTAGAAAGTGGATTTTTGGGTGAACCTCCGCTTTAACCTCTTCCTGCCCACACTATAACCGAAAGACTACAGCGCAGGCCTAAATTGCAGGGAGGGCGTCCATGTACTTCCTCATGTGCATGATCTGCCTGTGCTCCCCTGCACGACACGCTTTCTGATCAGCGAGTCAATGAGAATTGGCTGATTACAGATCGAAGTAAGGGGTTGATCCTGGCCACTTATTACGTGATCAGCTGTTAGCCAATGGCAGCTGGTCACGTGATGTAAACATAATCTGCTTTTTTTTTCTCACGCTGACAGCGTGTGGAAAAAACATACCGGCTTCTGTCAGAGGGATAGAATAAATCAAATATAACTGGGACCCCAAAGGTAACCCAGAAATAATTTGGAAAAAAGGGGGGGGTGGGGGTGGACTATAGTATAGCGGTACTGCGTACAAGAAGGTACAAGGGAACATGGACTGAGGTTAAAAATTACAATTGTTTATTATAATGAACAAGTAGGACACACGTTATTAGATCATAAAAAAACAAACAAACAAAAACAATATTAAAATGTGACACAGTGCATGCCAAAAAAGGGGGGAGGGGAGGGGGGGGAGGGGAGGGTGTGAACGGGGCGGGGGGGGAAGGAAGAATGGATAAGGAAAACGGGAGGGGGGGGGGGGAAAGGTGTTGTGAGTTTGTGTGGGTGGTGAGTGAGGGGATTGGAGCAATAAGGATTGGGGATGTGCTCAAGGAAATAAGGTGATGGGGGAGGGAGAAAGAAAGGGGGGGGGAGGGGGGAGGAAGGGAAAAATGAATGAGGGGAGAGGGCAAACAGGTAATTGGGGAAGGGAGAGGGGGAAGGGGGGGGGAGGGGGGGGAGGGAAGGGGGAGAAGGGGGGGGAGGGGAGGGGGAGGGGGGGGGGGGGAGAGGGTGTGAACGGGGCGGGGGGGGCCTGGGGGGGGAAGAAGAATGGATAGGAAAACGGGGGAGGGGGGGGGGGGGGGGGGAAGTGTTGTGAGTATGTGTAGGTGGTGAGTGAGGGGATTGGAGCAATAAGGATTGGGGATGTGCTCAAGGAAATAAGGTGATGGGGGAGGGAGAAAGGGGGGGGGGGGAGGGGGGGGGAGGAGGAAGGGGGGGAAAAAAAGGGGGGGGGGGGGGGACGGTGTACGGTGTAAGCGGGAAGGGGGGGGTGGAGGGAAGAGTTGGATAGGAAAACAGGAAGGGAGGGAGAGGGGAAAATGGTGTGTTGCGAGTTTGTGTGTCAGTGGTAAGTGAGGGGATTGGAGCAATAAAGGATTGGGGATGTGTTTAAGGGAAAAAAGGGGGGTGAATACACAGTGATATAGACTTGCATCGGCTGCAAGCCAAATGCAGAAGAAAGAGAGTTGCAGTGCAAGGGAAAAAGAAAATTTTTACCTGTGTGTAAAATTAGAAAAAGTAAGGACCTGTGAACCAAAATTAATGGATCAAGGGTAGGGCATAACTGGCGTGGGCGTTTGGTAAGGATCCCACACTAGGTGCATGAAGTTGAAAACCTGGTAAAATGACAAGGGAAAAGGGATATGGATATAATGGTAACAAACAATCTCCCAAGGGTATAAGGAAATAACAGAGTGAAGAGTAGAAGGACAAGCCTAGAGGGGGAACAGAGGGCTTACCAGTGGTCGGTAGAACACACTGTATGGTCCACAGGATCCGATGTGTGTCACGTCTGTTAAGGCCAAGGGGGCTGTATTAAATAGCAAGTGGAGGTCCCGAGAGCCAATCAATGGCGCGGCGGGATATCAGAGCATTAAGTCGTTCAATCCACAGGGCTTCACGTTGTAAAAGCACCTTGTCTCGGTCACCACCTCTTGGGTCTATTGCCAATACTTCAAGTACCATAAATTTAGTAGCCAAAAAGTCATACCTATGGTGTAAGCCAATATGTCTCCCAATGGAGGTCAGTTTACCATTGGTGGAATCATATATATGATCACCAATGCGCTGTCGCAATTCGCGGATGGTTTTTTCCACATAAGAGGCTTAACAGGAACACATCATTAGATAAATGACACCTGTTGTTTCACAGTTGGCTGAAAACCGTGGGGGAAAAAATTTCTCCATTAGGTAACGTATAAGTACGGCCTTCTAGGATCCATGGGCATTGGGCATTTAGGGCAGTGGCCACAACATGAAGTGCCTCTAGGCCCCAGGCGAGGCAAATTGACATTTTGGTAGTGGCTACTGGTTAATCGATCTCTAAGTGATTTAGCTCTTCGGAAAATTAATCCAGATAGATCCATGTCAAGAAAAAAACAAACAAAGCTATCAGTGCATACATATAAAAAGGTTACATAGGAAATGAACAAACAGTTAAATTAAGAGGCAAGTGCCCCAATAGGGGGGCAGAAGAAAGGGGCTTGGATATAGTCAGTAAAGAGTTGACAAGGTCGCACACGAGGTAAGGAAGCACAAAGCAACCAGCCGGGCGCAGGCCTTGTACTGACTAAGCCAAGCCTAGAAATAGGGAAGGAGCCCTGGTGTATTATCCACCTAAATCAGATTGATTAAATTAAAGCCTCTTGGAGTAAACACAAAAATAAACAAGCATAAAAGTACCATCATCCTAAATATCAATAGAATAAATCAAATATAACTGGGACCCCAAAGGTAACCCAGAAATAATTTGGAAAAAAGGGGGGGTGGGCGGGTGGGACTATAGCGGGTACTGCGTACAAGAAGGTACAAGGGAACATGGACTGAGGTAAAAATTACAATTGTTTATTATAATGAACAAGTAGGACACACGTTATTAGATCATAAAAAAACAAACAAACAAAAACAATATTAAAAATGTGACACAGTGCATGCCAAACCAGGTCACCGAGGTGTTAAATCAACCCTAGGCAAGGGGAAGCGGTGAAGAGGGTGTGGTCATGCCCGTTGAATCTCAATCTCGACTAGTTTCGCAACAATAGTTGCTTCATCAGGAGAGGTAGTCTAAAAACATAATACAGTAATTATAATCACAAAATCCATACATATAGGTAAATATGCATGATAGTGTATCACAATATTACTATACAAGTATTGGTTTTATACAGCATAAACATTGGGGATTCTAAAGATGCCAAGTGGCTTACCTGCACTGTTTAAAGGAGACCACCGAAAGCTATGAACCGCAGTTGGAGGGAGGTAGCCTCTCAAGAGCGGGTAGGAAGTAGAGGGAGCCACAATATGGGCTATCCTAAAAAAGCTATGTATAAAGATGGATATCAAAATGGATTCGTTGCATTGAACTACCATAAGGAGGGAAAGGAGGGGGTGGGGATGGTGGTAATGGTGAGTGCTCAATAAAAAAACTAGTCAAAAAGAGTGTAAAAATTAAGTGCAAAAAACAACAAGGAAGGAAAAAGGGGGGGGGGAAGGAAGGGAAAAATGATGAATGAGGGGAGAGGGCAAACAGGTAATTGGGGAAGGGGAGAGGGGAAGGGGGGGGAGGGGGGGGAAGGGGGGGAGAAACAGGGGGGAGGAAAGGGGAGAAGGAGGGAGAAAAAGGGGGGAGGGGAGGGGGGAGGGGGGGGGGGGGGAGGAGAGGGTGTGAACGGGGGCGGGGGGGGGGAAAGGTGTTGTGAGTTTGTGTGGGTGGTGATGTGAGGGGATTGGAGCAATAAGGATTGGGGATGTGCTCAAGGAAATAAGGTGATGGGGGAGGAGAGAAAGGGGGGGGGAGGGGGAGGGGGGAGGAAGGGAAAAATGAATGAGGGGAGAGGGCAAACAGGTAATTGGGGAAGGGGGGGGAGGGAAGGGGGAGAAAAAGGGGGGAGGGGAGGGGGGGGGGGGGAGGGGTTGTGAACGGGGCGGGGGGGGGGGCCTGGGGGGGGGGGGGGAAGGAAGAATGGATAGGAAAACGGGAGGGGGGGGGGAAAGGTGTTGTGAGTATGTGTAGGTGGTGAGTGAGGGGATTGGAGCAATAAGGATTGGGGATGTGCTCAAGGAAATAAGGTGATGGGGGAGGGAGAAAAGGGGGGGGGGGAAGGGGGGGGGAGGAGAAAAGGGGGCAAAAAAGGGGGGGGGAGGCTGGAACGGTGTAAGCGGGGAGGGAGGGGGGGGAGGAGGGGGAGGAAGAGAGTGGATAGGAAAACTGGAGGGAGGGAGAGGGAAAATGGTGTTGTGAGTTTGTGTGAGTGGTAAGTGAGGGGATTGGAGCAATAAGGATTGGGGATGTGTTTAAGGAAAAAAGGGGGGTGAATACACAGTGATATAGACTGCATACGGCTGCAAGCCAAATGCAGAAAGAGAGTTGCAGTGCAAGGGAAAAAGAAATGTTTTACCTGTGTGTAAAATTAGAAAAGTAAGGACCTGTGAACCAAATTAATGGATCAAGGGTAGGGCATAACTGGCGTGGGCGTTTGGTAAGGATCCCACACTAGGTGCATGAAGTTGAAAACCTGGTAAAATGACAAGGGAAAAGGGATATGGATATAAGGGTAACAAACAATCTCCCAAGGGTATAAGGAAATAACAGAGTGAAGAGTAGAAGGACAAGCCTAGAGGGGGAACAGAGGGCTTACCAGTGGTCGGTAGAAACACACTGTATGGTCCCACAGGATCCGATGTGTGTGTCACGTCTGTTAAGGCCAAGGGGGCTGTATTAAATAGCAAGTGGAGGTCCCGAGAGCCAATCAATGGCGCGGCGCGCACCTATGACGTGGCGCAGCGCAGCGCTAGTGGGTGTATGTAAGGTGTAGGAACTGATGCACTGGTCATAGACCAATCGGGAGCTAAGCAAAGGGATGTAACATCCCATCATCAGTTGACCAATAAGAGGGACAAGGGGGAGGGGACGGACGGACGTGGCACACATTCTAGGTTAACTGCTGCAACTGTCAGCAGTAGTTGTTCTACTTAGGGAGAGAGGAACATGGGGAAGGAAAGGGGAGTGAAAAGACACAATGGTAGTCAATGTCAGCTAATCAATGTTAAACTAGCCAGCAGCAGGTATAGAATTAAAGTGTGGAGGTTGTGAACATAGCCAGGCAGAATAAAACGGCAGGTAAACCAGAGGGCATCAAGTACAATACATATATAAAGGTATATATAAAGATTTATACAAAATAGGACATATAGTACAATAATTAATATACTTAAATGAGAGAACTCATATGGGTAGAACATATATTACATAAGGCATTACATATAATGCTCAAGTGTATGCATAAGACAGCAGGTTTAAATCATTGACCATAGACAGGGGGAGGGGAAGGGAGGGGGGGGGGCAGAGGGAGGAGGGGGGAAGCAAGGGGAATCGCAGGTTTCTCCCCCTTTTTTCCCCCCCTTCCCCCCCCCTCCCCCCCCCTTCCCCCTCTCCCTTCCCCAATTACCTGTTTGCCCTCTCCCCTCATTCATTTTTCCCTTCCTTCTCCCCCCCCCCTTTTTCCTTCCTTGTTGTTTTTTGCACTTAATTTTACACTTTTTTGACTAGTTTTTATTTGAGCACTCACCATTACCACCATCCCCACCCCCTCCTTTCCCTCCTTATGGTAGTCAATGCAACGAATCCTATTTGATATCCATCTTTATACATAGCTTTTTTAGGATAGCCATATTGTGGCTCCTCTACTTCCTCCGCTCTTGAGAGGCTACCCTCCCTCCAACTGCGGTTCATAGCTTTCGGTGGTCTCCTTTAAACAGTGCAGGTAAGCCATTGGCATCTTTAGAATCCCCAATGTTTATGCTGTATAAAACCAATACTTGTTAGTATTATTGTGATACACTATCATGCATATTTTACCTTTATGTATGGATTTTGTGATTATAATTACTGTATTATGTTTTTAGAGACTACCTCTCCTGATGAAGCAACTATTGTTGCGAAACTAGTCGAGATTGAGATTCAACGGGCATGGACCACACCCTCTTCACCGCTTTCCCCTTGCATCTAGGGCTATTGGGTAACACCTCGGTGACCTGGTTTGGCATGCACTGTGTCACATTTTTAATATTGTTTTTGTTTGTTTGTTTTTTATGATCTAATAACGTGTGTCCTACTTGTTCATTATAATAAACAATTGTAATTTTTAACCTCAGTCCATGTTCCCTTGTACCTTCTTGTACGCAGTACCGCTATAGTCCACCCGCCCACCCCCCCTTTTTTCCAAATTATTTCTGGGTTACCTTTGGGGTCCCAGTTATATTTGATTTATTCTATTGATATTTAGGATGATGGTACTTTTATGCTTGTTTATTTTTGTGTTTACTCCAAGAGGCTTTAATTTAATCATTCTGTCAGAGGGACACCAGTCCCGCAAGTGGAGAGCACCTGCAGCTAAGCAGTGCCCATCAGTGGCACATATCAATGCAAGAAATGAAAAGAAAAAGGAGCACCAGCCTAGTGTGTTACCGTTATAACACATTTAATATAATAAAGTGTATAAAAAACCTACTCACAATGGTAGTAGAAAGAATCACAGTATAGGCTAAATTGACAAGGCTGAAGTAGATTGCCCTGGAACCACACTCCAACAGGTCATGGAGGAAGTGAAAAAGGGTCACTGTCACTGACACGTTTCGAAGCCCAAAGCCTCTTCATCAGAGTCCAACACTGCTGGGCTCTGATGAAGAGGCTTTGGGCTTCTTTTCTTGTTTGCTACTAGGATATCCCCCATCCATGAAGGGCAGCAAGGCCGGTGGCATCGTTGTGTGTATTATTTATGGATTATTGATTGTTTGACAATCTACTCGTGTGCAGGAGATTTTGTTTTCTGTGTTGCAAACCACATATCAATGCTCATCAGTGCTGCCTATCAGTGTCACCTACCATTGCCTATCAGTGTCCATCAGTGCCACCTCTCAGTACCACCTATCAGTGCCCAACAGTGCAGCCTATCAGTGGCCATCAGTACAGCCTCATCAGCACACATATAATGAAGCAGAAAACTGCATAAGAAACTATGAAACTGTGAAAGTTTTTTCCCCCAAAATGTTCATTCTTTTTTCTTTCTTTTTTTGCAAAAAAAAAAAAAAACTGCAGTGATTAAATTACACCAAAATAAAGCTCTATGTGTGTGCAAAAATGTTTATACAAATGGTATTTGGGTATAGTGTTGCATAACCACGCAATTGTCATTCAAATGTGTGACAGCGCTGGAAGCTGATAATTGGCCCGGGCAGAAAGGGGGTTTAATACTTTCAGCCCCGGAGGATTTGGCTGCCCAATGGCCATGCCATTTTTTGCGATTCTGAACTACATCTCTCTAACTAACAATTGCGCGGCCGTGCGACGTGGGTCTCAAACAAACTTGACGTCCTTATTTTCTTACAAATAGAGCTTTCTTTTGGTGGTATTTGATCACCTCTGTGCTTTTTATTTTTTGCGTTATAAACAAAAAAAAGAGCAACAATATTTTTTACTTTTTTGCTATAATAGATATCTCCAAAAAATATATTAAAACAAATTATTTCTCAGTTTATCAGTTTATCAGTTTAGGCTGATATGCAGATACGTCTACAAAATAGGGTATTGTTTTATGGCATTTTTAATGTTATTTTTTTATTAGTAATGTCGGCGATCAGCGATTTTTATCGTGACTACAACATTATGGCGGACACATCGGACACCTTTGATGCTATTTTGGGACCATTGTAATTTATACAGCGTCAGTGCTATAAAAATGCACTGTTTACTGTGTAAATGACACTGGCAAGGAAGGGGTTAACCACTAGGGGGCAAGGAAGTGGTTAAGTGTGTCCTAGGGAGTGATTGTAACTGTGTGGGGCCTGGGCTATCAGTGACATGACATTGATCACTGCCCCTGATGACAGGGAGCAGTAGGTCAGTGTCCCGTCACAAAGCAGAACAGGGAAATGCCTTGTTTACACTGGCATCTCTCTGTTCTGCAGCTCCGTGACACGATCGCGGGACACTGGCAGACATCGAGTCCACAGGTCCTGCGGGCATGGTCACGGAGCTCGCGCACAAATTCAAAGGGACGTACAGGTACGTCCCTTTGCGCAGCCGTGTTTGTGCGGTGGTTGGCAAGCAGTTAAGTGCCCAGTAAGCAAGTGGTTAATATGTCCTTACAGTGTCATTAAACCCAGACTATGAAAAACTCACATTACATGCTACTGTATATAACAGAGTGTGCATACATTAATCACAAAGCCACTAAAGCATTGGTTTGGTCTGTACAGCCAATCTCAGAAAAGGAAAAGTAGCAAAGTAGCTAAACAGGTGCAAAAATAAAATTAACAAAAATAAAAAATGACATAGGACCCCCCCCTCCCCAATCCTGAACCATGATAAACCACATGCGCTCAACATTGGGGCAATGAAGATGAGGACAAGGGTTCCCCACAACCCAGGCCCAATGGTTGTGAAGAAATGGGAAGGGAGGACTTACCCCTTCTCATTCACAAAATACTGTATTTATTGGGGTATTTCGCGCTCCGGCGTATAGCGTGCACCCCTAATGTGGACCTGTACTTTTAGTACTTACAGTTTTAGTGTCTTGCGTTCGTCTTCGGCTCCAGTGGTGTCCTCCCGGGTTCTCCAGCGCTGTTTCGATTTGAATCCCCGCTTCCCACGCTCAGTTTGAACGCCTCCGTCGACATATACCGAGTGCAGTACACGCGGGTACATTCGGCCAGGCTCGGCTTCGCTCGTGCTCATGCTCTGTGACGTTTATGCGTGAGCACGAGCGAAGCCGAGCCTGGCCGAATGTACCCGAGTGTACTGCACTCAGTATATGTCGGCGGCTCAGTTCAAACTGAGCGCGGGAAGCGGGTATCGGCGTATATCACGCACCCATGATTTCCCCCCTATTTTAAGGGGTAAAAAGTGTGCGGTATACGCCGATAAATACGGTAAGTAATTTGAAAACAAACACACACAAGCATTTGATGAGTCCTATATTAAAAAATACCCCCATCCCAGAAAGAGCCAGCATTGTAAAAACCTGCGATGTGCGAGAGGGGGTGGGTTCACCGTACACTTTATTAGGTAACCCGGGCTTTCTCCTTGCATCAGAGAGGGGGCGGTGTCATCAGCCCATGTGACGGGTGGCCCCGCCCTCAGCTATAAAAGAGCTGTCACACCAAGCGAGCGTCATTCGGCTGGGCGCCTCCTATGAATCCGGTCTTGTTTGTAGCGTCAGGGTTTTTTTTCTTAATAAAGGACTTGTCCCAAACTGTCTCCTGGTTTTTAAAATGTTGACACTTTTTTTGTGAAATGGTAGGGGTACAATGTACACTGTTACCAAATCACATAGGGGGTCTGGGATCTGGAGTTTCAATTTGTTAAAGGGGGCTTCCATAATCCGATAAGCCCCCCACACGTAGACCCCCACAACCACCGGGCAAAGAATGATTGTGCACAAAAAATAAATAAATAAAAAATGAATAGAAAAAAAAAGAAGAGTTGGGGGGGGGGGGGATGAATTCCCTTGAATTATACTAATTTATTAGTCTACTGTTAAAGGAAGTTTCCAATAGTAGTATACTTTATGTGTTCCTATACCAAAAAAAAAAAAAAAGGAAAGAGAAAAAAAAAGGAAAGAGAGAAAAAAATGTTTGGAATAAGATAATCTATATCATTATACATTTTAGGTTTTAACAGTCCCGGGACATTATCCCTAAAGTGCAAGTGCATAATGCCACAAGTGCATGTGTTAGGCCGCGTACACACGAGTAAACAAATCCGATGAAAACGGTCCGACAGACCATTTTCATCGGACATGTCTGCTGGGCTATTTTGGTTTGATCAGTGTACACACAATCAAAACAAAATCCCCGCGGACAGACAGCGCAGTGACGTGGCGGTGACGTTGACGCCGCCACGTCACCGAACCAGGAAGTAAAATACTTCCAAGCATGCGTCAAATCCATTCGATGCATGCGGGGGATTTTTGTCTGCTGGTTATGCGTACTAACCAGCGGACATATCCGACAGACGGGTTTGCAGCAGACAAGTTTTAAAGCACGCTTTAAAACTTTTGTCTGCTGGAAACCTGTCTGCTAGCCCGTACAGACTATCGAATCTGTGTACGCGATCGTGTGTACGCGGCCTAAGAAAAAAGGGCAAAAAATAGGAGAGGAATACAATTCCCTTTCTATACTAATTTAGTTTATCAAAGGAAAGGAAGACAAAACAAATAAAATAAAAAAATGTATCTATATCCTTGTGCATATTAAGATCTGGCTATCCCAGAACGTTATTCTTAGGCCGCATACACACGATCAGACCGGTCCGATGAAACTGGCCTGAAGACCAGTTTCATCGGACCAAATTGATCGTGTGTACGGCTCAGAATCAAGTCGACGCATGTTTGGAAGCTGTCAGGGGATGTCTACACAGGCATCCAATATTAGCTAACAGGTCAGTGGGCTGCACTAAGGAAAATAGGCACAGAGGTAAATAAACAATAGGTACACATGCAAAACAGAAAATCCACAAAACAAACAGCAATCAGCAAAACAGCATTGAACTTTGTTTTTTCAGCACGTCGTTGTGTTCTACGTCACCGCGTTCTGGCCCAATGGGATTTTGGACTGATGATGTGTACGCACATCAGACCATCAGACCACATCAGCGGTGGTCCGATGAAAACGGTCCGTCGGACCAGTCTCATCGGTTTGGTCTGATCGTGTGTACGTGGCCTTAAAGTGCAGGTGCATATGCCACAGGTGCACGTGGAGAATAAAAAAGAAAAGATAAGGGGGGGAATACATTCCCTTAAAAAAAAAGGAAATTCCATATTATTATTCTGCACTTTAAGATCTAACTATCCCGACATTATTCCTAAAGTGTAAGTGCAAGATGCCACAAGGGGGATACATTCCCTTTTTATACTAATTAAAAAAAAGAAAAAAAAAAGAAGAAAGAAAGAAAAAAGAGTAAGGTAAGGCAAGGGGGGGGGGTAGGGGAGGGGGGCGACATAGAAAGGGGGGGCGGAAGAACAAACCACCCCTCCTACTCTCCCCCCACCCCACCCCCATAGTCCTCTGAGTCCCCGAACTCCCTCCACCCCCCCCCCCCCAAATCCCATCATATCTTGTCCTGGAGTCATTGTGGAACGACCACAGTTCCTCCATCACGCTAATTCTATCTATCTCCTGTAACCACTCTCCCACCGAAGGTGCTTCTTTTTTCTTCCAATTCCTTGGTATTAGTGCCTTGGCCCCGTTCAATAGATATGGGACCAAGGAGCTTCTGTATTTTTTCCTTGTCATCCCCGTATTATGAAACAGACATTCCCAGGGATCTTGTCTCACCTCCTGTCCACTTATATTCTTTACCAGAACCAATACCTCTCCCCAGTATACTTGTATCTTGGGGCATTGCCACCATATATGGGCATATGTTCCCTCCATCCCACATTCTCTCCAACACAGGGGTGATACCTCACTATTTATTCTATGAAGTTGCATTGGGACATAGTACCACTTATGAAGAAGCTTGTAGTTCATGTCTTTTACTTTTGCATCCATTGATGTGGAGTGGACATAATCTAATATCTGTCGCTTCCTATCTATAGATATAGTACCAGATTCAGATACAAAAATGTATCTTTCCGGCGGCGTAGCGTTTCCTCTTTACACCACGCCGCCGCAAATATTATGGGCAAGTGCCTTATTCAGAAAGCACTTGCTCCATAATATGCGGCGGCGTAGCGTAAAGTGCCCGGCGTAAGGCCACGCAATTCAAATTGCTGAAGTGGGGGCGTGATTCATGTAAATGAATCATGACCCAACGTAATTGACGTTTTTTTTGGACGGCGCATGCGCCGTCCGTGGACGTCCCCAGTGCGCATGCGCAAAATCACGTTGCTTTTTCTCAATGTAAACGACGTGAACGTAACTAACGTCGAGCCCCATTCCCGAACGATTTACGCAAATGACGTAACCGACGTACAATTCGACGCGGTTTCCGCCGTCCATACTTAACATTGGCTGCGCCTGCTATATCAGGGGTAACTTTGGCCAGCGTAAATATGCAACTTAAGATACGACGGTGTAAGCGAATTACGCCGCTCGTATCTTAGAAGAAAGCCGGCGTATCTTCTTTTCTGAATAGCAAAAAAAGATACGCCGGCTATTCTTCGTATTTACGCAGCGTATCTCTTGATACGCTGACGTAAATGCTTTCTAAATCTGGCCCATAGTTTGATTCAGTTCTAGTTCCCAGCTTTCTACTATTTTCAATGTTTCTGATTCTCTCATGGGTGTAAATATCTTGTATATATTAGCTATTCCCTGTCTTCCTGCTCCGCCTTGAATTATGTGTTTTTCCCATCGGTTTAATTCATTCATAGCTCGCAGGGGTTTAGGCAGAGTGCTTACAAAATGTTGAACTTGTCTATGCCTCCAGATATCCCCTGGGAGCATACCATATCTTTCTCGTAATTCTAAGGCCCTGTACACACGAGGAGACATGTCCGATGAAATCGGTCCACGGACCGTTTTCATCGGACATGTCTCCAGGGATATTTTGGTCTGATGTGTGTACACACAATTTGACGCATGCGCAGGATTTCGGTCCGATGGTTGGGCGTACTAACCATCGGACATGTCAGACGGACAGGTTTCCAGAGGACAAGTTTGTAAGCATGCTTAGAAACTTTTGTCTGCTGGAAACCTGTCCGCTAGGCCGTACACCCGATCGAACATGTCCGTGGAAACTGGTCTGCGGACCAGTTTCAGCGGACATGTCTCCTCGTGTGTACGCGGCCTAAGACAGAACACAGAGCGTCGCCTTTCATTAGGTCCTTCAGTTTTAATGTGTCCGAGGTTGCCCACCTCAGATACACACCTCACCCTTACCCGGCGGGAAGTAATCTGGGGCAACAACGGACTATTAGGCCGCGTACACACGATCAAATCTATCTGCTGGAAATGGTCTGCCAGACCATCCCAGCAGACAGATTCGATCGTGGGTACGGGTGAGCAGATGGATTTGGCCAGCCGACAGATTTTAAAGCATGCTTTAAAATCTGTCGGCTGGGAATCCGTCCACCCGACATGTCTGCTAGTTAGTACGCTAACCAGCAGACATATCTTCTCGCACATGCGTCGAATGGATTCGACGCATGCACGGCAGTAATTTACTTCCTGGTGCGGTGACGTGGAGGCGTCCACGTCACCGCCACGTCACCGCGCTGTCTGCTGGCAGGGATTTTGGTTTGATCGTGTGTACAACGATCAAACCAAAACGGCCAGCAGACAGATCTGTTCAAAACGGTCTGTCCGACCGATTTGAACAGATATATTTGCTGGTGTGTACGCAGCCTTAAAGGGCCATTGTTTAATCTTACATACTCTATCCCGTGTTCTAAAAGTTTATTTTGTCATTAAGGGAGTCTCTTTGGGTAATCCTCTATATTGCTTCAGGACCCATATTCTCTTTCCCAGATCCTTTTTACTTAAGCTTTCCTGTACTTCTACCCACTTTTTTTTCCCTCCCTCCCCCTGGAACCAGTCTGTTATCCTCCTCAATACCGCTGCTTCATAATACCTTTTAAAATCTGGTAGATATAATCCTCCCTCCTGTCTAGGTCCAGTCAGAGTCTCGAATGCTATGCAGGTGTTTTTTTTCCTTCCATATAAACCTCCTTATTATCTCCTCCAAGATTTTAAAATAGATTTCTGGGATTTTTATCGGGAGTGTTTGAAAGATATACAAAACTTTAGATAATATCATCATCTTTATGGTGTTTATCCTTCCCCACCAAGATACTCTGTCTATTCTGTATCCTATTTAGTAGGGGTATATAGTTATCTTCATATAAGTATCTTTCTGTATTAGACAGGAATACACCTAGGTATTTCATCCTTCTCTGTTTCCACATGAATAGATGGAGAGCCTCAAGATCCCTGCGCTCTTTTGGGCTCAGCGACATACTCAGTATCTCCGTTTTCCCTTCATTAATTTTTAAATTTGAGATCTTACCGTATTTCTCATATTCAGCTATTATCTTAGGTAGTGTCTGCCCAGGATTAGATACATAGAGCATCATGTCGTCTGTGAACGCAGATATCTTGTGCTCCGTCCCACCCACCTTTATCCCTTCTCTTTCCTGATTCATCAGTATTGTTTCCAATAACGGTTCTAGCGAGAGGACAAACAAAATGGGGGATAGTGGGGGTCCCATTAAAAAGTGGGAAGCTATCCAACAGGGTACCATTCACCCTCATCTGGGCCGAGGGATTCGAGTACAGTGCCCCTATCCACCTAAGCATATTCAGACCTAACCCTACATGTGACAAGGTTGCTAACATAAATTCCCAGTCCAGCCTGTCAAACGCCTTTTCGGCGTCTAATGACAGGAACAGTACTGGCTCTTTACTCTTTTTAGCCTTTTGTATCAGAAATAAAGCTCTTAGGACATTATCTCTCGTTTCCCTCCCAGGTATGAACCCCCGTCTGATCATTTTCTATCAGCCCTGACAGGAGAGGTCTTATTCTCTCAGCCAGAATTTTTCAATAAATCTTAACCCCTTAAGGACCGCCACATGTACATTTACGTCGGCAGAATGGCACGGACAGGCACATCAACGTACCTGTACGTGGCTGCCTTGACGTGGGTCGGGGGTCCGATCGGGACCCACTCCGGTACAAGCGACGGTCCCGGTGGCTGTATGAGCGAACCGTGTTGAGGGGGCGGCTGTTCGTTTTTGTCCGTCCCCTCCGAATCGTTCCCAGCCAATGCGCGCGCTCCCCCTGCAGTAAACACAGGAAGAGGGAAGTGATGTGATCTCTGCTCTCTGCGTTTTTTTCTACCGCCGCTGAGGAGAGATCACATCACATAGTAAGTCTGCACAACACTACACTGACACCAGGACACGCAGGCACATTAACCCCTTGCGATCACCCACCCCCCTGTCACAGTGTCACTGAATGCAGTGTACTGATCACTGCATTTAGTGTCAGTGTGACAATTAGTGTGACAGGCAGTTAGTGTTAGGTTCAGGGTAGCCCCGTACCCCCCCCCTAATAAAGTTTTAACCCCTTGATCACCGCCCTAGTTAACCCTTTCACTCCCTATTGCCAGTGTCACTAAGCGATCATTTTTCTGATCGCTGTATTAGTGTGGCTGTTCACGCTAGGTAGCTATTTTTTTTTTTTATTGCGATTTTTTTTACCAAAGATATGTGGCTAAATAAATTTTGGCCTAAATGTTTGACTAAAATTTAGTTTATTTGATTTTTCTTATAACAAAAAGTAAAAAAGATTGTTTTTTTTTGTATATAGCGCAAAAAAAATAAATCGCAGAGGCGATCAAATACCACCAAAATAAAGCTCTATTTGTGGGAAGAAAAGGATGCAAATTTTGTTTGGGAGCCACGTCGCACGACAATTGTCTATTAAAGCAACATAGTGCCGAATTGTAAAAACCCTTTGGGTCATTTACCAGCGTATTGGTCCGGTCCTTAAGTGGTTAATATCAACATTAATCAAATATAAAGGCCTATAGCTGGCACATAATGAAGGGTCCTTATCTTCTTTTCCTATCAGAGTTATGCGGGCTCCCAGAGCCTCTTCACGCATCTCCCATAGACTTTTAAAGGGTGTTTTGTGATTTTTTGAATTTGCCGCGAACACTCCAAATTGTTGGCTGTTCAGCAAACGGGCGAAGAGGCAATGTTCGAGTCTAACTCATGTTTGACCCGAACAGATAGCCCATCCCTATTCAACAATACCATTATGCACGTTCATATTTTTTTTGAAAAATTATCATTTATTTTATGGTTTGAGCTTGAATGTCTGTCCATCATAATATGTCTGTAGTAGCTTAAGAGTGATTGGCAGTTACAGTATGCTATTGGCATTAGAGGACAAGCTCTTATCAGCAGCACCTGCTCTGAGCAGTTCTATATCCTTAACAGATGTTGAGATGTATGGAATGGATGAATGTGCTGATGTTTGATAAAGAAATAATGCAGCTTTGTACGCACTTTCTTTCTCTCTTTTGTGATGCCCGATACATTGCCCCGTGGGGAGCACAGTTTCATGTATTGTACAGTGAGAATTAATTATGTTCAGCCTTGCAGCGTGTTGTCATTCCACGAGAAGCATTGTTGAAATTTTGTTGAAATGCAGTTGACAGTGAGATATCACAGGACGAAAGAATGGAATCAATTACCGTTCTTATTATTCTTGTTTAATGAGCTGGTTAATTGAGCTGCATGTCAAAAGTTCATTTTGTACTAGTGACCACTCTTGTTTTGGCGATTATATAAACCTCACATTAAAAGTTCTTTTGTTATCCATTTTCTTCTTTATCATTCACCTCTTAAAGGGCAACTATACTGTACATACATTTTCGAAAATAAACGGAAACATTTATAGTATAATATGGGGTGTCCAATGTCCTTCTTAAAGTGACCCTGTTGTTATCCTTAAACTGTAACTCCACTTTTGTTAAGAAACAAACATTCTGGGTGATCTATGTGCATTGCAAGGATTATAACAACCTTTGTTGCAGATTCCTACCTTTTGTTATTCCGAAGAAATCCATGTGTATTTGTCTTTGCCTCTGCACTAAGTGGGTCTAATGGGAGTGGTTTCATAATTAACTGTCAGGTGTGCAGCTGTAGGTCACTAATGAGGAAATCTGCTGGGCCTGCATCCCTTTAGACATGCTCCTATTGTAAGTATCTCTCCAAAAATGACATTTGTTGCAGGGGATGCCTGAAATATGGCTTATATCTTAGGCAGACTTCTGGGAAAATAGGTGAGCCAATCCCACAATCAGGAAATTATGTTTCTGAGGGCAGGGGTAGTGAATTAAAATTTTCTTTCAGCAGATATCCGAGTGTCATTTTGGTGCTATGACTCCACATGATATCCTCCACACCGCAGCCTCCCGTGCACGTCACAGGCCCCCATCTCAGACTCCCATCACAGACTGCCCTCCATCACAGACTGACCCCCATCACAGACTGACCCAATACTGACCTCACATCAGAGACTGCCCCCCCATCACAGACTGCCTCCCATCACAGACCTCACATCAGAGACTGATCCCCATCACAGACTGACACCCATCACAGACTGACACCCATCACAGACTTGCTATCACAGAATGACCTTCCAAATGGTCCTTTCATGGTATGGACAGATTTTTGTGGGATAGAAAAGTGTACCCCACAAAATAAGCCATGGTCCTTTACTAGTAAGCATGACTGACCCATCACAGACTGAACCCCCATCACAGACTGACCCCACATCACAAACTGACCCATCCCAGACTGACCCCACATCACAGACTGACCCACCACAGACCCCCCCATCACAGACTAACCCCCCATAACAGATAGACCCATCACAGACTGACCCCAATATTTACCGACCCCCATCACAGACTGACCCACCACAGACCCCCCATCACAGACTAACCCCCCATAACAGATTGACCCATCACAGACTAACCCATCACAGACCCCCCATCATCGACTGACCCCCCCATCACAGACTGACCCCCATCACAGACTGACCCCCATCACAGACTGACCCCATCACTCACTACCTCCCATCACAGACTGACCCCATCACAGATTGACCCCCATCACAGATTGACCCCTCATCACAGACTGACCCCCCATCACAGATCCCCCTCTATAGTAGACTTCTGTCCTGCACAGCACTCCCCACGGATCCCTACCTTATTCACACAAGACTTTTCACGATAAAGGTGGATGGATGATTGCTCGAACTGCCCCGCTGCGTAGCAACCAATCACCTGCTTCTTGACCTAAAAAGTCTGCCCCTTTGTCTAGAGCGGCAATGCTTTGCATCTTGTGTGAAAAAGACCGGCAGTGTAAGGAGAGGGCAGTTCAATGATCTTTTCAAAGAAATGGACCCTGCGCGCCTGCCATACTGTAAACATAGCAGCGGCAGGCAGGCAAGCCGGCGGCAGGGAAAGAACACAGGCAACTATTTGGCAAGGCTGCGGTATGGGTAGTATGGCTACTGGGTCCGCAACTGGACTGTGGTCCACCATTTAGTGATTCCTGTTCTAGGGTATACTGGAAAGTGTGTTCCTCCCTGGATGATTTGGTTTCACCCATCAGCCCCTATATCACGATCAGTGTTGCCAACCCACCATATTGAAATTTACTGACACTACAAACCCAACATTTACTGGTACACAACAAGTGATATTGTTTGCGCTGTGGTGGTGATGCCTAAAGGGTGATGGGAAAGGGGAAGTGAAGTAGTAAACTAGGTGAATACAATAAGTGACAAAAATGTATAAATATATAGAAAAAATTCTATAAAACACAATGTGAACAAAGTAACAGTAAATAACAGTGACCGTGTCATCTATAAAGATGTGTGGTGGACATAATAGAATGCATGGTCAAACTCAGTCCTGCAGACAAAACCAAATAAAAGAAGAGAGTCCAACTTAATCATGCAACTCGGTGCAGCAAGTGAAATCTGGTGTGAAGTCAAAAGGAGATGTTCCAGCAGCCAAATGAGTGAAGGTGCAATGGAGGATTCCAAAACGTGCAGCCCACACCTCTAGTGATCCTATCAGCTTACCTCAAGGCTATCTGATATAGCCAGAAAGATAGGGCATCAAACTCTTGATGAATGGAAGCCTCAAATCCGATGGTGCATGGAAGGGGAAAGTACAAAAAAACAAACATAGAGTAGTCCTGTCACCACTGGAGGGATTCCTGCTAGCAATCAAAAGATGTGCACTTACACAGAGTGGTGAAAGGGGGTGCCTATCTCCACGAGCAGCGAGCAATCATTGGCTATATCAGATAGCCTTGAGGTAAGCTGATAGGATCACTAGAGGTGTGGGCTGCACGTTTTGGAATCCTCCATTGCACCTTCACTCATTTGGCTGCTGGAACATCTCCTTTTGACTTCACACCAGATTTCACTTGCTGCACCGAGTTGCATGATTAAGTTGGACTCTCTTCTTTTATTTGGTTTTGTCTGCAGGACTGAGTTTGACCATGCATTCTATTATGTCCACCACACATCTTTATAGATGACACGGTCACTGTTATTTACTGTTACTTTGTTCACATTGTGTTTTGTAGAATTTTTTCTATATATTTATACATTTTTGTCACTTATTGTATTCACCTAGTTTACTACTTCACTTCCCCTTTCCCATCACCCTTTAGGCATCACCACCACAGCGCAAACAATATCACTTGTTGTATACCTTTTATTGTCCATTTGGATAGACCTATTCTTTGTTTGCTGCAGTATACCTCCTGTGCCCCTTTCCCACGGCCCCTTTCCCACGGTCCAATCCCTTTTCACCCATTTCAGCGCAGGAGTTTCACCTATCACTTTGATTTACTGGTACAGCCAAGTTTTTACTGGCACTTCCGAAAGTTACAAAATTACCGTTTTAAGTGCACATTTCAGTATTTAGGCTACACACAAGAGCAATGTGCAATTAGCAATGTGACTTAGGTTAGATATTAAGACAAACATATATTTCTTATTTTATTATTGATATAGCAAATACGTAGCTCAGGGACAGGACTCAGGAGGGTAAGAAATTATAATGGGCAGACACACACACACATGAAATTGACTCTCACAGTGACACTGGCAACAGTGTGCAGCAGCACAGATGGTGATGACACCTTACCTATATGACATGTCCCCTCCTGAGTCACAGTGACAGTTTCTTTCCACGTCAGGTGATCCCTTTAGTCCACTTCAGTCCAAACAACATTGACAGCTGCGGGCTTGCCTTACTCCTGTCCTGAAGACCCAGACACGAGGCTCCGGCTGTTCTGCTCTGCTCCCTGATCAGGCACGGCCACCTGCTGGCACCACCCAAACACACTAGAGCAGGCACTCAGATAGGCTTGGCTGGCTCCAGACTGGAACTGTGCAGTTTCAAGCTAAGTGTCACAGCCATATTTTTTTACTGGTGACCTATTCCTGTCACTGACATTACTAAAAGTAAAAATACTGATGGTTGACAATACTGGTCACAATATGCTGCAGTGGCAAGAGATCCTACATGTTCAAAAATATTAGATAGCCAAAACTCCTGGAGCTTTTGAAGAAAGCAAAGGCTTCACTTCTTTCCCATTTTCATGCTTACTAATAAAGGACCATGGCTTATTTTGTAGGGTACACTTTTCTATCCCACAAAAATCTGTCCATACCATGAAAGGACGATTTGGAAGTTTTTTTGCCCCCTTCCTTCCCTATAAGGCCAATGGTTCCCAGTCCTTCCCTGCTGGTGCAGTGCAGTTACTGTATATGAAATGCAATTCCCCAGCATAGAAGAAGCCTTTCTGTCTGGTTAGGTAATTCCAGGTAGCAGCCATAGAAGGCAGAGCATGCACACATGCTAATATCTGTGAAACCCAATATCTGTTGGTCAAAAGTGAATGACCTGAACCTAGAGGGGTCCTACTATGGTGAAAGCAATGCGCAAGGGGGGTCCTTGTACAGTTACAGTACAATCAGAAAAATAAATCTGATTTACATTCTCTACAGCCTATAAATTGCAGGTACCCCCAGCCACCAACAACAGAGTAAACTCTACTCTTTGTTTTATGGATGGGCATGGTACTTATGCCCGTTCTCCGGTGCCTTATAATTTCCCCAGAACTGTCACATGGGGGCAGGGAAAGAGTCCATAGCCCTGGGTATGCTTTAACTAGTCATTTTGGAGTATACACCACAAAGCAGAGTGCTGAGAGAGTGAGGAAATGTATGTGTGTGCTGATTGGAGAGCCAATTCACTGACTCAACTCAGCAGGAGGTACGCCAGACCACTACAGAGAGTCCATTGCTTCCATACTCACAGCAAGGGTCCTTCTTCACAGCATGCTGACAGGGAACAGGTTTTCTACTTGAATACCTATTCTTATGATGCACCCAGAATGTATTTACAGAATTAAACTGAAAGTTTAGTTAGGCTTTAATGTAGAACATTCATACAAAAATTCTCAGTACATTTGACAAATGTCATTTGATAGTAGTTAAAAATTGATCGATTTTGTAGCGAATGGACTTTACAGAACAAAAACTACATTCACTGTTAGACAATCATTTGTTCAAAAAAAAATACATCCCGTTACTTCAAATTTTCTCATCACTGCAGTCTAAAAGGAATGTCGATTTGACCACAGTAATTATTAAAAAACAAGAAACATTAGGAACAGAAGGAACAAACCAATCTGAGACACAACACTTTAATTACTGAAGTGTTTAATTCTTAGAATCTCTTTTAGTTTTTTTGTTTATTTGCTCTTTCTGCCCCCATTAGGAAGATTTACTCTCTCTGTCCTACTAAAATGTGTTTTCTTTTGTCTGTGACCTTGTTAGGCTCAGTTGACACCATATACTGTAAGTGTGATTGAGCGTGGGCACATTTCTGCACGTTTTCTATGCCTTCATGCTGTATAGGGCAGCCCATTGATTTCAATGAGATGACCTACTTGAAAGAAACGCAGAAAAAAGTCTCTGACTCTTTTTCAAGAGTGTGCTGCATCTTTTCCTGAAGATGTACTGTGCATGAAATGCATAGAGGCTAAGCCACATACACCATATGAGATTTCCTATTTGCATCATATCCGGCTCTTGGAATGCATGCCCGCTCTGGGGATACAAGCGGCGGTGCAGGAAAAAAATTACAGTTGAGCTGGGTGTGTTGGTGCCCTTTTGGCACCCACAGAATATGAGAGGTAATTTTATACTTCGTCTGTTTACTTTTTAAAAAAAAACGAATACCCTATGATCTACATTTGGGTTTCTTATTTACTATTACGATTGAATGAGAATTTACACTAGTGAGACCTTCAAGCTGGGAGACATTGGAATCTATAAGAAGATCTAAAAACATGGCTACAGGATTCACCCCACAAGGCGTGTAGGCTGCTTTGTCTGCCGCATATATCTGGTGAGTGTACACTTTACCTGGGCACGGGGAAAAGCATTTAGCGGATGGCCCATTAAAATAAGTATATTAAAAGCCAGCAGCTACAGATACTGCATCTGCTGACTTTTAATATTAGGAGACTTACCTGTCCTGGAGTCCAGCGGCGTCCACAGCAAAGGACGAGCGATCGCTCGTCTCCCTGCTGCTCCCCCCTCCATCCACGGTGAGGGAACCAGGAAGTGAAGCGCTCCGGCTTCACTGCCCGGCTCCCTACGGCGCATGCGCGAGTTGCGCTGCGCCCGCCGATTAGCTCCCGCTGTGTGCTGGGAGCCGAGAGTTCCCAGCACACAACGGGAAAAACCCGACTTTGTCTTTAGACAGGTATCTGCACCCCCCTCCCCCCTGAAAGGTGTCAATCGTGACACCGGAGGGGGGGGTTCCGATCAGCGGATCTTCACTTTAGGGTGGAGATCCGCTTTAAAGAAGAAAAGGTTATCACACTTTTCAACACAAGAGCACAGTGGATTGAGACTGTTTTCATAATTATTTGTGTTATGGACTTTACAGATATGTTATATTTTTAAGTAAAAAATAAATTTTTTAGAAAAAATTTGAATATTGCTTAACAGGATATTGATATTAATATACTGTATATTGATGGACTAGCCTTTGTATTCTTACTAGCTATAGGTAATGAACATCACATTCCAAAACCAAGGGCATTGAAATATGAAGTTGCCACCTCTTTCCATGTATTCTTCTGGGATGTTTTGTTACAAGTTTTTGGAGGGCGTCTGTGTATATTTGTGTCCATTTAGTCAAATAAGCATGAGTAAGAAAGCTTGACGCACAACTGATATTCCAGTTCATCCCAAAGGTGTTCAGTAGGGTTGGGCTCTGTGCAGGCCAGTCAAATTCCTCCATACTGAACTCATCAAACCATGTCCTAATGGACCTGGCTGCATTAGGGCACAATCATATTGGTATAGAACACTACTTTCTCTAACATATTGCCACAAGGGACACAATGTTCTAAAATGTACTGTATTTGTATTTCTGTAGTATTAGTGTATACAGATGACTAATGATTTTACAGCAAATAAAATTAAAAGGGTAATGGCAAGCCAGTAAAGAAGTGAAATTTACTTCTACCGTGTTTCCCCAGAAAATAAGACGTACTCCTAAAATAAGCTGTAGCAGGATTTCTGAGCATTTCCGAAATATAAGCCATACCCGCAAAAATAAGATGTAGTGATGGGCGTGACTATGCGTAGCGGTAAACAAGACATGATAGACGTATGTACCGTAGTGTACTTGTGTGCGGAGCTGTAAAGAAGTCGTGCATAAAAATAAGACATCCCCTGAAAATAAGCCATAGTGTGTTTTCTGGAGGAAAAATAAATATAAGACGGTGTCTTATTTTCA
Source organism: Rana kukunoris (assembly GCA_029574335.1). Taxonomy (NCBI): domain Eukaryota; kingdom Metazoa; phylum Chordata; class Amphibia; order Anura; family Ranidae; genus Rana; species Rana kukunoris. Next base: position 572,273,920 of record CM056050.1, on the reverse strand, counting down.
GGGAAACACGGTACCTATAAGTTTATATACATTTTAGCATAATAATTCAATATACTGTATATACTTAAAAAAAATACATTACACTTTAATACTCGATGAAAATGCCAAATGACTACTTTTCAAAGCTTTTATGGATAACTTTTTTTGCGAATTACACCTTTACTAAAAAAAAAAAAACATTCTATGTACGATAAAAATCATCTCACCAATAATTTGCTTAAATTACTACCATCGAGAAGAAGAAGTTAGAGAAGTATCTGTTTTAGCATTGAAAAAAAAACAGTTTTGAACATCTGCTTTGTGCTCTCTAATGTCTTCAGACAAGGTATGTATTTTCCAGCAGAATCATGAAAAGAATACAAAAACTATATGCAAACAGGAGAATAAGGAGATTAGAAAAGATTAAAGATTTCAATTTAAGTATGATAAAAATAGTCAGGTAGAACATTGTAAAAAGAAGGATTATTCTCAAGTGTTCTTACACTTCAAAGCCAAAAATGATTAGATACAAACCACAGGGTAAAAAGCGAATTCAACCGGTTCTGAAATAAACTTTATGAAGCGTAGAACAGTGGTGGCCATTAGCTTTGAAGAAAATTCGTCACTCCCCTTCGTACCTTTCTCAGCATAGGCTCCCATTGTAGGTTTTTGGAACTGCTGCTAATTTAGGCTTCACACATAACATGGCCAAAATGTAGGCTCTTTTTAAAAGTGAAGGTAGCAGTTACCAGATTAAGAGATGGGTGCTGAAGGGTTGTGGGCTAGTGTCCATGGCATCCAATTAAGATCATTTAGAATTCATTGAAAAGTGCAGTTGGCCTGCAGTTGATCTCCTTTTGAACTGTAGTTAACCTGCTTTAAGAGGGTTTTGCGTTCTCATAGACTTAAATAGTAGATATGTGCATTCCCGTTCGTACGAATGTTATTTTCGTACGAAAATGTTAATTTTCGTACCCGCAGGATAATGTGTACATACGAAAAAATTAAAGCACCAAAATACGAAAACTACGAGATTACGAATGAGCCGCATAAGGAACAACCGCAAAAACGAACGAATGATCCGACGAAAAAAAACGACAAAACAAAAACGGCAAAAGAACAAAAATAACATCTATAACAAAAGATTTACATTCTGTATTTTGTTTGAATCCTTTTTTCTGTTTGTTTTCAGTCCTATGTTCATTGTTCATATGACATCTATAACAAAAGATTTGCATGCTGTATTTTGTTTCAATCCTTTTTCTGTTTGTTTTCAGTCCTATGTTCATTGTTCATATGACATCTATAACAAAAGATTTGCATGCTGTATTTTGTTTCAATACTTTTTCTGTTTGTTTTCAGTCCTATGCTCATTGTTTATATGACATCTATAACAAAAGATTTGCATGCTGTATTTTGTTTCAATCCTTTTTCTGTTTGTTTTCAGTCCTATGTTCATTGTTCATATGACATCTATAACAAAAGATTTGCATGCTGTATTTTGAATCCAAAATACGAACAGAAAAAAGGAACTTAAAATACAGAATGCAAATCTTTTGTTATAGATGTCATATGAACATACGACTGAAAATAGCAAAAGAAAAGGGTTTCAAGATACTGCAAATCATTGACGAAAATTCACGAAAATTAGTGAAACAAGTAACGAACATGAATTAAACAGAATAACGAACCATCCCGCATGTACGAAAATAAAACAGTAACGAAAATACGAAACGATCGGAATACGAAAAAATCGCGTCATACGAAAAACGAACAGGAACAAACAGGAAAACGGGTGTCTTACGAAAAACGAACGAAAACGAAAAAACGGAACGATACGAAACAGAACAAAAAAAAAAACATTTTTTTTTTCTGTGCACATGTCTATTAAATAGTCACTTGAAACTTGCTTGCGGTGAACAAAAGCCCATCAACACATGGGGGGTTATTTACGAAAAGCAAATCCACTTTGCACTACAAGTGCAAACTACAAGTGCAAAGTGCACTTGAAATTGCACTAAAAGTGCACTTGAAAGTGCAGTTGCTGTAGATCTGAGGGGTAGATCCGAAATGAGGGGAAGCTCTGCTGATTTTATAATCTAATCGTGTGTAAGCTAAAATGCTGTTTTTTTATTTCCCTTGCATGTCCCCCTCAAGTCTACAGTGACTGCACTTCCAAGTGCACTTTCAGTGCAATTTTAAGTGTGCTTTGCACTTGTAGTTTGTACTTGTAGTGCAAAGTGGATTTGCCTTTAGTAAATAACCCCCATGGTCTTATATTTATATTTTATTCCCATATGATATGTGGTGCTACCTCTTTCTAACACAATGGACTGTCTAACTCTGTATGATCTTAAAACCAACTCCTAGAACTAACTGAGCAAATTGTCACTTTACTCAGATAGTGAGTTGGTTCTGTGTGGATCCAGAAGAGTACAGGACAGGTGTCTATCCACTAAAGCCCAGGACCAGATTACTCCCCCATCAGCACCACTACCATAAAAGCAGTCCTTACCACAGTTGATCATAAAAGCAATGGGGTTGATTTACTAAAACTGGAGAGTGCAAAATCTGGTGCAGCTGTGCATAGAAACCATTCTGCTTCCAAGTTGTATTGTCAAAGCTTACTTGAACAACCTAAAGTTAATCACTGTGGCCAATCACAGCAGATCACATGATTGTGATGAGCTCTGTGATTGGTCACAGTCATCACATGGTACAGACAAGGCCAATTATTAGGTACAGCGTGGTGCAGCGGCAGTAAACACTCAAGCCGTGTACGCATGATCGGTTTGTGCGATGAAAACAGATCATGTGTGGGCCCCATTGTTTTTTTTTACATCAGTAAAAAAAAAAAAAAATAGAACATGTTTTAAATTTTTTCTATGGATAAAAAACTGATAGAAAAATACGATCTTCTGCGTGGAACTCCATCGAAGAAAAATCCATGCATGTTCAGGATCAAGTCGACGCATGCTCGGATGCATTGAACTTCATTTTTTTTGGCTCGTTGTAGTGTTGTACGTCACCGCGATTTGGCAAGATTTTTGACTGATGGTGTGTAGGCAAGACTAATGAAAGTCAGCTTCATCGGATATCCGATGAAAAAATCCATCGGATTTGATTCCATCAGATATCTGATCGTGTGTACAGGGCTTAAGAGTGTAGTTGCAGAACAAGCCTGGCGGGAAGGCAACGGATTGGGAACACTCACAGGATTTAACAGCGATGTGTAGCATAGCAGGTCTCAGATGTGCAGACAGCGTTTGTCTTGAGGGCGGAATGTGGTCTGGCAGGTCTGTGCCCCAATAGGGAAGCTTCCAAGAAGGATGGCATGTTCCTATGATTTCTCTACTTATCTGGAACCTATACTGTACCTAATGCTATAGTGACCTGTCCCTGAAAGTCAAGTGTCAAGTGACATGTCCCTACGCTATCCACACATAAAATGCACACCAAGCCCAGGAGCCAGTGTCTTAAATAAAATCATAGGCTGCAATATCTAACCGGATAGCCCCCCCCCCGGCCCAGGAAAACATAGATGCAATGCCGCTGAAGTTGAGCTCCTACTGCATTGGAGAAAGTAGACAGCACCTGCTTACAACCTGACATCAGAAATGTTCTTTTGGCTGGATGGACACATGCTCTGAAACCTTGTGAAACACATTTCTAGAGAAGTGGAGACTGTCACATCTTTCCCTTATTCTAGATTATCTTATATATAGTGGGGGACTATATCTGAAAAAAAAAAAACAGCTCTTAAACTGTGGAGGAAAAAGAGAAAAGGTGTAATTAAAGTTAAACTGTCAAATAGTTAAACCCACGATAATCTTTTATTTTAAGTGTTTGTTACCCTAGAATTTTATATTCCCGACATGTGCCTCCTGTACCATGTTTCTTTTTTTTGTTATATATATCTATACACAAATGTTTTATTTATAAGCTGAACAGGGTGTTTTGCAAGGTGATAATTTACAATCACTTTAATGATCCAAATATGCTGTTACAACCACCTAGAGGTCCAGCTGTTTATTAATGCCCATATTTCTGGAATGGGATGTTCAACAAGTTCATATGATGGTGAGATATCCAAAAAATTCTGGCTATAGCATGTAAATATAAGAGGAGCAAGAATGAAGAAGAATAAAATAACATTGCAATGTGTGTGGTGAACTTTAGGAATGGTTTATATTAGTTATAAAAAAAATAAAGCTTTTACATGTACCATACTTTTCCCATATACTTCTGGGTGTTCTTTTGCCAAAATAAGTATGGTTTCAATGCCTACTTTGGCAGGATCCATTTAAAACCATCCTTCTGTGTTTATTCACCAAAACTATTTATGAGCCTCTTATATGAAGTGTAATTATTTATAAAGAGGATTGATATTTTTTTCGGCAAGTTGTTCAAAAGATTCAGCTGGCAATGAGTCTTTATTGAAAACAGACACAACATTTTCCTTCCGTGAAGCCACAATTACAGGTTTTGTTGTGTGCCCACTAAAATCTTTCTGCAAACTCCACACAACTCGTAGCCATGACCCAGCGTGCCCATTGGGGAATCACATTCTTTGGCTTTGTAACCTACAATTTACAATCATTATGGACAACTCTGAACCATATAAAATATCCAAAAATGGGATCAAGCATATAAAAGTAGTGCCGGATTCCTGTCACATCGCTCATCTGTCTTTCAGACAGAAAGAGAAATGGTTCGGCTCTAAGAGATAGGAGAAGATGGATAGACAATTTTTTTTTTTATTTCTAACATAAAACATTGGTGAATGATAGTGTTTTTAGTCCAGAATATTGGTTCCCTGCTAGTTTGCGGAATAGTCGCAATTATTTGTACTGTTTTTTTTTTAATACTTTTCACTGAAAGATTTAATGATGAAAACCCAGTCACTAAGATTTCATGTAAGATTTAACATGGTAATGCCATTTCAAAATGTTTTTTTTTTTTTTATGTTTAAATCTGCAGCTTTCATTTAAATAGTATCTACTAATCTGACCATAAACGTCTCTGATCAGACCACTTCCAGTAATGGGATGAGAACAAGGTGTCCCTATCTTCCTGTTGTACAACTGCATTGTCAACCTATCACACAGGTTTCCAATGGAAACGCGCCTTGTATGCTGGCATAAAAATCATCTCAACACACATATGCAGGCATAGTCCATTGTTGCTACCTTCAGGATACCCATCTTGATGTAGCACTAAACATGTTGGGGTTGCAAATGACTGTGTTCACCACTCCTACATAACCAGGCAAATTGTATGTTTCATCTTTCATCCAGAGACCAGTAACAGTCTTTGATCTTGTTTTTATTTTATGTTTTCTTATGGGGTAATAACTTGGATGGGGAATAGGAATTACTGGGTGCCCAACTTGATAGCAACAAAACTCATGGACAACTTCCTCCCTATGTACAACTCCAATTGATTCTTCTATTTTTCCTTGTAGAACTCCAATTGATTCCTCTCATTGGCAGCCAACAGTCTCTGTTAGAAAAGCAAGAGCTCTGTAGGGGCTAGGAACTCGCAGTCCCTTTAGGAAGTAGCACAAGGGGTTGTAAACTGCATGCTGGAGTACCGCCATCTCTCTCATAGACACTAATCCCAGCTCTATTATTGACTCTTCACCAGTCTACCCAACTGACTCTTCATCTCTCTCCCCAACAGACTCTCTAGAGATCTCCCAGGGCAAGGTTAGGCTGGATTCACACCTATACATTTTGCAGATTTGCTCTACAAAACGTGATCCATAGGAAACCATGTTAAATGGACTGTAGTGTAAATCTGCAAAATGCAAAAAGCAGAGTCCTCCCCAGACTAGGGGATTTTCCTTAAGGGCCACCAACAGTCCCCTCAGCACTCCATCTCCATCTACAGTGCCTGCCGCCGAGAATGTGTTTTTAGCGCGACAGCATCGCGCTGACTCTCGGCGACAGGGTGCCGACATCTCGAACTCGCTGGAATAGTAAAAGCACATTCCAGCGAGCGCGTCATAGAAGCGACGGGGATCCGACGTGGATTCCCGCCAATTCTACACGTAGGCGGCGTTTGTTATGAATCCTGAAGAGGAAGTCCCCGCCGGATTTAAAAAAAAATCCGGCATGGGTTTCCCCCTCAGGAGTATACCGGGCCCTTAGGTCTGTTATGGGTTGCAAGGAGACCCCCCTACGCCGAAAAAAACGGCGTGGGGGTCCCCCACAATCCATACCAGACCCGTATCCAAAGCACGCCAGCCGGCCGGTCAGGAGGGGAGTGGGGGCGAGCGCCCCCCCTCCTGAGCCATACCGGGCAGCATGCCCTCAACATGGGGGGGTCAGGTGCTCTGGGGCAGGGGGGCGTACTGCGGCCCCCCCCACCTCAGAGCACCCTGTCCCCATGTTGATGAGGACAGGGCCCCTTCCCGACAACCCTGGCCGTTGGTTGTCGTGGTATGCGGGTGGGAGGCTTATTGGAATCTGGGAGCCCCCTTTAATAAGGGGGCCCCCAGATACCAGCCCCCCACCCTAAGTGAATGAGTATGGGGTCTTCGGGGTCTTCTCCCGCTCTCCGGGGGTCTTCTCCGCTCTTCGCGGTCTTCTCCCGGGTCTCCCGGGTCTTCTAGGTGCTGGTAGGTGGGAGAAAGGATAAACATCCACCAGAAATGTAATGAAAAATAATTAAAAAAAAAAAACGTCTCCAAATCTTTAGTGAGATGCTGGGTATTGTGATTCCTTGTGTTGGATGGAGGGGTGGTTGCTTTAAGACTCCACTGGGCCAGGTATTTGAGGCCATTAGTTGGGGTCATTATGGAGATAAATTTTTTCTTGGTAAGTCACCAAGAGTTTTGTAGGGTGTTCCCAGCTGTATTTGATCTGTTGGCCTCTCATAGTTTCTGTTATGGGTCTGAACTCCATGTGTCTCACTGCGGTAGCATGTCATATGTCAGCGAAGATGGCGAAGCGGGAGAATGGGTCCAGCAATGCTTTGATTTTTCTCGCTGTAGACATTAGCATATCTTTAATGTGAAAAAAATGTCTTCTTAGATGCTTGGCTCTGCTAAGCGTATTCTGGGGATTTGTATAAAACATATAGCCGACACCCTTCTGCACCTTTCACCCAATGCCCCGTTGTGGTTCAACCCCTGTTTAAAGGAGTTTTTTCATCTGGAGGATGGATATAGATGGTCAAAATTCGGGCTCACATATCTTCACCAACTATACGATAATGGGGAACTAAAAACATTTGCACAACTACGTAGGGACTTAGATGTTCCCGACTCCTGGGCATTTCAGTACACCAGACTGCAACATGCTGCTCTTGCTCAATTTGGGACAGGACGGGTACTACTTGAAAACTCTAAACTGGAAAGGCTCTTTATGGCTCCTGAACACACTAAATTGATCTCTATCTACTATAGCTCACTCATGGATAGAATAAACCCAAGGGAAAAGAAACTTAGAGAGAGGTGGACCAATATTATTCCAGAGCTTACGGAGGAGAAATGGGGGGAGGTGTTGACGTCTTATACGCCCACAGTTATCTCCGCTAGAGACAAATTAATAAAACTTAGATATTTGCACCAAATGTACTATACTCCGTTCAGGCTGTATAAAATGGGAAGGAAAGATAACCCCACCTGCCACAAATGTTTAATTGCAGAAGGTACCTTTCTACACATGGTCTGGGATTGTAATAGGATACGGCCCCTATGGTCGCAAGTGACCCAGTTTATTGCTGACACATTTGACCTGCCAAATATCTGTAGCCCACTGTTGGGACTCCTCGGTGTTATCGAGGATGAGGTTATGAGTAATACTACACGAACACTACTGAGACTGCTGTTTTATTATGTCAGAAAGCTAATTGTTCTCAACTGGATTAAAAGAGAATATCTCACACTAGATGCCTGGAAAGGCCTTGTCAATGCCAATGTCACATTGTATAAAATGACGTATGAGTCCAGGGGCTGCCTTAAGAAATTTCATAAAGTTTGGGGACGATGGATTGATTCTGAGGATACGGTACAAACTGACAATTGAGAGGAAATATATATTTTTTTTTTTTTTTCCCTCTGCTATTAATTGTCAGATGGGTAATCGTTATGACATGGGTGAGGGAAATGTGACAGTTTGGGAGTGATAGAATAACAGCACATGGCACAAACAGGACTGGGGGAACTTTACCTCCGTTGTTATGTGAAGTTTAGGTTTCTATGTTTCTTTTTTACGAGCACATGTGGTGCTTGCGATTTTGGTTTTTCTTTAAAAAAACAAAACAAAAAAAAACAGCTATTTGTACTAAAGAATATACTGTACCTAGAATATGGAAGGGGAAAGAGATCTATATTGACTTACTGTATTGTTTTACCTGATTGGAACTGTACCTTGTCTACAACTTCTTGTGTATGTACATCTGGAAAATAAAAATCTTTAAAAAAAAAAAAAAAAAAATGTCTTCTTGCAATAACATTGCATGGTATTGATGCTGAAAGATAGCTTGGTTTTACAAGGTGATGGGCTCAGTCAAAAAGAAGCTCTTGTTTTGAGGCTGACAGTAGAATTTTTTAAATAGGGATTACAGGTATCCGATTACCCCTGTCTGCGTCATGGTTTTGGTTATGCCCCTAATTTTGAAATGATTTCTTAGAGATCTGTCCTTGATATCTGCTATTTTGTATTTAAGGCACTGAATTTTGCATTAATGGTCTTGATATATGTCGATCAGGTTATTGTGGGCTGTTACGATTTCCCCTACTTTTAACTCCAGGTCGTCTGTGCGTTATGCTATCTGCGATATTTTTGATTGTGTATGACCAATCGCTCTGTCTCTGTTACATTGAATGTCCTTATATAGGGATTGTAACATTGTAACTAGTTCTAGGGCAGATGCCGATTTGTCAATGGCTGAGAACTCAAGTAGGGTGTTTAACTCCATAATCAGAGCATTGCTTGTGCAGAGGACATGTTTATTTTTTTACTTACATGTGTCCTGGAGTATGGGGATTGCAGTGGATAGGAGGCTGGTCATTTGTGGGGATCCTTCTGTAGAGATTGTGTATCTGTGAGATCTATTTCCTCCAGTGTGTCAGAGGGATAGAGCAGCTGCGAACCTGGAAACATAGCTGCTGGTGTGCCGGTGCCATCTTGGACTCATTCCATGCTCGATCTGGATCCTTCTCTGTGTTGAGCAGTGTTACCCCAGATGGCGGTGGGTGTCTGGGTGCAAGTGATAGCTTGGGGTTGCTGTGAGCAGCCAGAGATCAGTGGAGCTGCCGGATCAGGCTCCGTGGCTCGGACACGCCCCCGGTTCTAGCATTTTTGAAATGTTGTTGTTGGAGAGTTCTCCTCACTTCCTGTCTGGTAACATTTTGTCAGCAGGATAGGAAGTGAAGGTAAATCTTTCTAATAGAGCCCATGGTAACAGTAAAATCTTGAAAGAGGTTCTAATTCTTTCCCATTCTATCCAAAATTAAGCTCCCCTTCACATAGTCGTTTAGCTGAATACACCAGTGGCTAGAATCAGTAGAGAATATGCTTAGTCTATATAAACTAATGAGGGTCTGAGAGCGGCCGCCACTGTTTGCAAGTAGCCGCACACCAAGCAGTTACCTGTGGATGTCCAAGCTTGGATGAGTCTGACTACTTCCAGGATCAGACATCCATCCCTAACTGTAGGTACCCCATAGTGTGCAACTACATGTGAGCAGCGGCAGCCACTGTCAGCCTGTCATTAGTTTACAGTATATAGGCTGAGAAGCCACCACCGGTTATTCCAGACGTAAGAATCTATTGATTCTTGTCACTGGAATATGGTGTATGCAGCTAAACGACTATGTAAAGAAGGCGTAGGAAAAACTGTTTGGCTAAAAGGACACTTTAAATAAAGTGGTAATTGTTTATAATACATAATTTAATTTGATCTAGTTAGAGTTCATTTGCATTGGCACAGAGGCCCATACAGTGTGTGTCTTGCAGGGGTGCTGGTTGAATTCTGCCAGGGGGGTCACAGTGGCTGCAATTTATGGCACGGTGGCTGCAATTAATAGGCACAGTGCCTGCATTTTATGGGCTCAGTTGCTGCATTTGATGACACAGTGGCTGCATTTGAATGCACAGTGGCTGCATTTGATGGCACAGAGGCTCCATTTGATGACACAGTGGCTCCATTTGATGGACACATTGGCTGCAATTGATGGACTCAGTGGCTGCAATTGATGGGCTCAGTGGCTGCATTTGATGGGCACAGTGGCTGCAATTATTGGGCACAGTTGGTGCAATTGATGGGCACAGTTGGTGATATTGATGGTAGTACATGCTTAGGCTGAATTTTTCAGTTTGTTTGAGCCCCCCCCCCCCCCGCCAAATTTTGAGCACCAGCTGCCACTGGCTAGTGAGAAGAGAGAAAGGAGAGAGACGATGCTCTTGGGCATAGCGCTGGATTAAGATAGGCTCAGGTAAGTATTTAAGGGGCAGGGGGAGCTGCACCTAAAAAATGTTTTATCCTAATAAAAGTAAAAAATCTGAACAGCATACTTCCCCTTATCCCACTCCTCACCCCCTTACATACCACATTTGGCATGTAATTTTTTTTGGGGGGGGAGTGGGGGCTTCAGGAGGAGTGGGACTTCCTGTCCCACTTCCTCCTTTCGCCGAGGGGCTGGTTAGGCGATTTAGCTTAATCGCCTACAGCCGCCCCTCCCTGTAGGCGATCGCCTGGGACACATGACAGGTCCCATGCGATCGCCTGTCCAATCAGAGGAGCGAAGCGCTGGAGCAGGTAAGTGATTGTTTATTAAAAGCCAGCAGCTACACTTTTTGTAGCTGCTGGCTTTTAATAAACATAAAACAAGGCTGGAACACCCCTTTAAGATGGATTGGCGTAAGTCCAATGTGGTGCCTATGTTTAGACAGGGTGCAATGTTTTTAACTCTTAGACAGTTGTCATGTGAATAAGTGTCCCTATTGGAAGATTTCCTTTATAGCCACTTCCAATGTGGTACCTATATGTAGAAAGGATCAATGTTTTTACCTCTTAGATCGTTGTCATGGGAATAAGTGTCCCTATTGGAAGATTTCCTTTATAGCCACATTAATGGTGTGGGATGTGTGCAGGAGAGGTTCAAGCACTGCCTTCTCACTGCCGCCTCACACATAGAGGAACATAGGAGGGAAGTTGCACAGCAAAGAATCAGGTAACAAGTGCTTGCAAGGTAAGCTGCAAGCTCTATGAGACGTTGACCTGGATTATGTATGATGAAAATAAACAGAGAGTGCAGACTATGTTTCCTAAATATCGATTGGAGTCTACTCTAAGGCCTTGTACACACGAGGGGATATTTCCGCTGAACATGGTCCGACGGACCATTTCAGCCGAAAAATCCCTTCGTCTGTAGGGGCAAACGGACGCTTTTTGCCGGATTCATCCGGCGGAAAAATTTCAAAGCATGCTTTGAAATAATTCCGCCGGATAGCTGGCCGTCAGATATGTCCGCTGGTTAGTACGGCAAACCAGCGGACATATCTTGCCGCACATGCGTCGTATCCTGTGAATGGATCCGACGCATGCGCGCGGAAGTGTTTACTTCCTGGTGCGGTGACGTGGCGGCGTCAACGTCACCGCCGCGTCACCGCGCTGTCCGCCGGCGGGGAATTTGATCCGATGGTGTGTACAGCCATCGGATCAAAACACCCCGGCATAAATATACGCTGTAAACGGTCCGGGGACCGTTCACAGCGGATATATTCAGCCGTGTGTACAAGGCCTAAGAACGTACATGTTTCCTAGATTTGCTTGGCTAGGTATTTTTCTATTGGAATGACTTCCTTTTCAACTGCACGCTGCTGATTAGAATTTTCACCGATCCAACACTCTCCCTTTGTTTGAGGTAACTCATGCGAGATCTTGCTCAAAGACAGTTACAGTATCTCTCACTACTTTCTTAATAACCTCCAGTGAAATCTATCTCTTTTTTTATTCTGACTATAGAGGACCTTTTAAACTTCTGAATATCAATGTCTCTTTACCGCACTAAAGGGTCAACCTTGTTTCCTTTGTAAAGGCCAACTTTTCATTCAGAGCAAAAGCATGTACATGTGAGTCAATTTGTCTTTGAAGTCAAAGCATTCTAAATTACATTAAGACTTGCGCATAGATTCTGTCCCTGTCTTCTCCATTAATGTTCTTCAGACCTGTTTACAAACTGGTAGTAACAAGGGGCCCTGTGATGTTTTCAAGGCTACTGTATGTCTTTCTTAAGATTTAATATGATTGATTACAGTTTATCTAGTGAGTCTATTGCATGTTTTTAAGTATTTTTATATTTATCTCACTTTTGTCCACCAACCTTTATAAGAAATATGCTGAAATGTTCCTCTTACAATGAGCTCTGGGGGCATAATAGAGTTTTTTTTTCCACAAATAAGGTTTTATTAGGAGATAATGCACAGTACAAACATACAAACACATATGTATAATTTGCATAATATAACATGACATGTCATCCACTAATGTACTTTAAACAAATAAACATACAAATAAGAAAAGCCTTGTTCATACATTAGTAGACATGGGCGCTAGGACGGCACTATGCTGTAAGTCCTACCAGATAGGATACATTAAGCTTCAGGAAACCTTATGGATGACCGTCACTCACGTAACTGAATAGCAGTGACCATATAGGATCAAAGAGATTCATGAGTACTCTCAGTACCCCGGGGGTCACAGCCAATAAACCTAGTACCAACATTAATGGAAACCCCGGCTTTGAGTCCCTGATAGATTAGGGGGGTAAGGGGTAGTTAGCAATTGCAGCAAAAGTAGTCTTGCATGGTCATATCGCTATAGGGGTAAGGGACAAAAGGGGAATGGAGGGAGAGGGGAGAGAAGAAAGGAAAGAGTGAGTAGAAAAGAAAAGAGAGAGAAGAGAAAATAAAAAATAGCATAATAGAGTTTTGTCTGTATGTTGTCATCTGCAGTTAATGTACTATATATTTAAATTGTACAAGAGAATGTTTTCATGTACAATAAAAGACATTTTGAAAAAACGTCTACCAAAAAGTTATATAACAATAAAATATATCTAAAGGCAAGGGACTGACTAGCAAACTACACCTGTTTATGCCCTTATTAGCTTTGTTTCCTTAATCTGAACTCTACCCAGTTCAAGTAAATTCTTCCCCAGGACTGGTGACCAAAAGTAGACAGCATACTCAAGGTGGATTGGCATAAGTCCAATGTGGTGCCTATATTTTAAAAGGGATTAAAGTTTTTACCTCCTTGACAGTTGTCATGGGAATAAGTGTCCCTATTGGAAGATTTTCCTTTCACCCTCACTTTTAGTCCTGGTAATATTGGTGATTAGGACAATTTGAAATGATTATTCTCCCTAACAAGGATACAGGCGGCAATAAAAACCCAACAGTGGTTCCCCACATTATATACAGTAAATCTAATAAAAAAGCAGTTTACTTGAAGCTTTCAATTTATAATTTAAGCATTCAATTTTTTTTTTTTGTTTTGCAATATAGTTGTATTTGTGTAGTTACAGTGCTTAAGCAGGAGTGACTCTGAGCTGATAGTTCTTTTAACTAATGACTTTCCCAAAGCCCTAGTTATTCTTTGCTCCTACCTGCTGATGAGAAGTATTTTGGCAATTGCATAACCAGATCCAATAATCAGATTTGTGAATATTTATATCTCCGTAGCCAACCACTGGGTGTGCATGCTGAAGAAGAATATAAATATCACCATTGGCAAGGGTGAATACTGAAGAAGGGTACAAATATTTAAGGGAATCCCCTGGAAGCTCTTTCCTCTCCTCTGCCTGAGGATGAGGTGTGTTACTGTTTCTGGTCTACTAGGCTTGCTTCTTGGAGTGGCAAAATAATCTATGCTGTAAGGAGCAAGGTCTGGATTTGAGGCCTAAGCTTGTACTTCCTTGCTGGAGGTAGTTTTTCTAGAAAGAGTGGAGCCGACCTGTGAAAGAACACCAGGGAGGAACTTTAACTGCTGTGGGTGCCTGACAAGGTAGAATCTGTTTTGGTAGCCCATGTAAGCGAAAGATCTACCAAGCAAACATGGAAGCCAGTTCTTTAGAAGTGGACAGCTTCTTAAGTGGAATACAATGAGACATTTTCAAGAAGAGGTCAACCACCATAAGGATACCTGTGTTGCCCTGGGAGTTGGGTAACTCCACAATGAAATCCATAGACAGGTGGGTCCAGTGCCTCTCTCCATTGGTATGGCTTTTAGGAGGCCCACTGGAAGGTGTCATAGAGTCTTGCTCTGAGCACACACAGAACAGGCAGCTACAAAGGTGGTTACATCAGCACGTAGACTAGACCACTAGAATGGTTGGGAAATGGCCCAAAAAAGTTGATTATTCCCAGAGTGGACAGCAGCCTTGAGAGAATGGAAAGTCTGGAGCATGGCAGTACGGAGACTCTTGGTAACAAAGCAGCGGTCACAAGGTTTATCAGAAGGAGCATGGACCTAAGAAACAAGCATTTTGTCACCCAAAGGAGAAGTGAGACTGGTCCACTTGGAAGTGGAGGAAAATTGTTGTGACAAAGCAGCAGCCCTTACATTCTTACAGGGTAAGAAAGAGACAATGTAATTGAAACTTGACAAGAAAATAGGCCATTGTGCCCTTCTGAGAGAGAGGCATTTAGCCTCAGACAAGAATGTGAGATTCTTATGGTCAGTAAGAATGAGAACCGGCACAGTGGTACCTTCGAGGAGACGTCTCCATTCTTTCAGGGCTAAAATTATTGCTAACAGTTCTCTATCACCAATCTCGTAATTGCACTCCGCAGCTGACAATTTCTTGTAAATGTAGCCACAAGGCAACATAGTGCTCTAAGAGGTAGGACATTGAGACAGAAGGGCACCAACTCCAGTCTCAGAAGCAACAACCTCAGGGATAAAAGGCAGCATCTGATCAGGATGTGCCAACACAGGAGCAGAAACAAAGGCAGCCTTGAGACTCTCAAAAGCCTTAATTGCCTTTGAAGACTAACTCTGTGGGTTACCTTACTTTCTGGTGATATCAGTCAGGGGCTTGACCAGAGATGAGAAGTTATGAATAAACTTCCGATAATAGTTGGAAAAGCCAAGAAAACGCTGCAGAGGACGTAAAGCCACATGTTGGGGCCACTGTAGAACTAGCCTCTGTATGACTGATGAAAGTTTCTCTGGGTCCATCGAAAAAACAGCGGCCAGCTTAGAGAAGGAAGGGCTGAGCCCAGCCCTGACACAGGTCTAGTCAGCTTGAAGTGCCCCAGTGCACCAAATTATTTTTTTAACAATGTCTTGGAAATTGACAGAAACCTCTCTCTTAAAAAGTAGGACTCAACACAGGAGCAGACGTCTCCAGTTTTTTCTATGGGGGTGTTGGAAATAGCATGTCTTAAATGTTCAGGCCTATCCCCCTCCCTTGCATCACAACATCATTAAAAACTAGCTGATAGTCCTCTCCTCCAGCAGCTGACATTACACTGGCAGGTGAGAAAGAGGAAAAAAAAGCACACAGCACTACTACATGCCGGCAGGCACCCAGCTACACTGGAGGTTAGAGATTGTTCTGCCTCTACTACACCTTTAAAAAGAACAGCACAATATAGACTGTGCAATATGGGTTTTAACGGCCACAGCAGCCATTTTATTTAAGAAAATAAGTACAGTAACATATAACATTAACATGAGCGATTCAATAAACAATTTTGACAGTGCAAACATTTTGTAACTAGAACCGCACAGTCCTCAGCCTTGCCCCAGCCAGCTTGAAGATGACGCAAACTCAGAATCCTTTTTTTTTTTTTTTACCAGTGGACCTAGCTCCTGGGAGAACCACTAATAATCAATCAAGTGGAAGAGCCATACTGTAGATGAGACCCATAATAACAGTTCAAGTATTAACTAATGTATACAAAACAGTACAATAGAACAGTGGAACCTAAACAAGTCAAAACTAAAAGAGTCAAGACCTTAAAAGAGTCCATAAGTTGCATATAATACTGTAGCAGCGCTTAGTCTCAAAACCAAATCTGAGATTCTTCTAAGGGTCCAGAAGACCTTCTAGGAATAAGATGATAGTGCAGGTGGTATAGACACAAAAGCAGTCCTTAATTAAGTGCTCCTTTCACCAAAAGAGGGGGTGTTCACCACGTGGGGGGATAATTAGTCCCCAGTTGGGGATGCACTCACCACAAGACTGAATCAAAAAGGGCCTGGATTATATATCTGTGTGTATCCTGGAAGATGCACTCTCCACCGTCAGGAATGTTTAAGATCAAACCACATACATATAAGGTAAAAAAAAAATCA
The DNA here is from genome assembly GCA_029574335.1 of Rana kukunoris. Taxonomy (NCBI): domain Eukaryota; kingdom Metazoa; phylum Chordata; class Amphibia; order Anura; family Ranidae; genus Rana; species Rana kukunoris. Next base: position 572,257,624 of record CM056050.1, on the reverse strand, counting down.
TATATGTGGTACCGTTTAAAACATTTATTGAGCCCAAAACATCCCAAATCATATATTGTGCGTACCACAATGTAAAATCATCAAGCATAAAACGAAAATCTGTACTGTGCCTGTCAGCTTCTCCGGACAGGCACAGTACAGATTTTCGTTTTATGCTTGATGATTTTACATTGTGGTACGCACAATATATGATTTGGGATGTTTTGGGCTCAATAAATGTTTTAAACGGTATCACACTATATGAGTTTTTTTTACCTTATATGTATGCGGTTTGATCTTAAACATTCCTGACGGTGGAGAGTGCATCTTCCAGGATACACACAGATATATAATCCAGGCCCTTTTTGATTCAGTCTTGTGGTGAGTGCATCCCCAACTGGGGACTAATTATCCCCCCACGTGGTGAACACCCCCTCTTTTGGTGAAAGGAGCACTTAATTAAGGACTGCTTTTTGTGGCCAAACCACCTGCACTATCATCTTATTCCTAGAAGGTCTTCTGGACCCTTAGAAGAATCTCAGATTTGGTTTTGAGACTAAGCGCTGCTACAGTATTATATGCAACTTATGGACTCTTTTAAGGTCTTGACTCTTTTAGTTTTGACTTGTTTAGGTTCCACTGTTCTATTGTACTGTTTTGTATACATTGTTTGATTTTATTCAGCAGCAGCTATTCTTTAAACATATCAGATAAGCTATTCCAAAATACCTCAAGTTGTTGTACCTAAGCGCTGAGTGGTGTCACATTGAAGGAAGGGCGACAGTTACACCATTTTTTATTGCAAGTATTAACTAACCCTCTTTTTTTATATGCATAGTTGTAGCGGAGTACAATATTAAACTCCACGATCTCCGCTGGTAACCAGGGTAAATCCACAGTCAGCGTTGAAAAGTAAGGCAATGTCCCAAATCCCCCCCAGTAACCGGACGAAACACAGCTCTGAGAGTCAACTGACTTTTTATTCACAGGCTTCCATATTTATATAATTCCCCATGCAAGTGGTTTCCAAACAGCCAAATATAATTAGCAGGGGTAATACAGGGAGGACCACATGGGGAACTTAACATTTTGGATAATTCTCCCATCAGGCATTGCTGCACGAGGGAAAAGTCGGTTGATAGCTGGGGTCTGGGGTTATGTGTTGTGGGAGTTCGGTTTAAAACTGCCGAACACCGATTGGGCAACATAAAACGAAGTACTTGAATGCTAGTGGCTTACGGCTGCCAGCATACGAATTACTATGCCCACATAAGACCCAGCAGAATACATAGCATATTAGACATGTGCATTTCATTTCGTTACGAATTCGAATTCGGACAAATTTTTCATTATTCGGAAATTCGAATGCATCCGAATTTCTGAATTACAAAATTAACGAATTTAAACAAATTCGAAAAAAACGCGAACGAAATTGGAATTCGAAACGAATTCGAAAAAAAATCTAATCGAATGCGAATCGAATTCGAATTGAATTCGAAAAGAATTCGAAAAGAATTCGAAAAAAATCTATTCGAATCGAATTCGAAAAGAATTCGAATCGAAAACAAATTCGAATGAAAATTGAAAGCAAGTTTGAATCAAATCTAAAAAATATAAATCGATTTCTAAAAAAGAATACAATAAAATAGAATATAAAATAATAAAACAATAGAATGAAAATCAAAGAATAGTAAAAAACAGAATAGAATTTAATAGAATGTAATCAAATACAATAATACAAATACAAATACATACAATCAAATCCGGTTGAAATAATTTCAAATTCGGTTGAAATCATTTCCAATCCGGTAGAAATTATTTCCAATCCAGTAGAAATAATTTCAAATTCAGTTGAAATATTTTCCAATCCGGTTGAAATAATTTCTAATCCGGTGGAAATAATTTCCAATCCGGTTGAAATTATTTCCAATCCGGTTGAAATAATTTCAAATCCGGTTGAAATAATTTCCAATCCGGTTGAAATAATTTCCAATCCGGTTGAAATTATTTCCAATCCGGTTGAAAAAATGTCCAATCCGATTGAAAATTTTTCCAATTCGGTAGAAATAATTTAGAATCCGGTTAAAATAATTTCGAATCCGGTGGAAATAATTTCAAATCCAGTAGAAATAATTTCAAATTCGGTTGAAATAATTTCCAATTCGGTTGAAATAATTTCCAATCCTGTTGAAATAATTTCCAATCCAGTTGAAATAATTTCAAATCCGGTTGAAATAATTTCCAATCCGGTTGAAATATTATCAAATTTGATTGAAATATTAACAATAGCGGATAAAATATTGTTGAATTCTGTTGAAATATCAAATATCAAAATATGATCGAATTCGAATCCGGTAGAAATCTTTTCGAATTCGACCGTTTTTCGAATTCGGTTGAAAACGATCGAATTCGACCGGGTTTTCGAATTCGGTCGAAAACGATCTAATTCGGCCGGGTTTTTTCGAATTTTTATCGAAAACGATCGAATTCCGAAAACGAATTTAACAAATTTAACGAATTTAACTTAACGAAATTAATTAAATAACGAATTAAAACGAAACAAAACACATTTTTTCCTTTTGCACATGTCTATAGCATATAATACAGACAACCTTTTGACATGTTACGGCGTTCCAGAAGTGGCTAGGTTTGCCACAATAGTTATTTATGGTGTAAATAAATATACCTCCCAAACTACCCCAGACCTACAATGAACTGCAAGTCAAGAGTAGGTGAGGGGGGAAACTACCTGAACTTTCTAGCTCCATCCTGCTCATCTGACCTCTAGCCTCCAATCAGGTAAGACCCTTACCCCCTACACCAGGGGTCATCAACCCCTGGACCGTGGCCCACTACTGGGCCGTAATGTCTCTGCATCTGGGCCAAGGCGGGCGGCATGACATTAAGGAGGGTGGGTGAGAGAGCCTGGTGTATCAGAGAGGCAGGCGGGTTGGCAGATGAAAGAAGCAGGCTGGCGAGCAGAGATTACCTCATCTCTCCACCCGCCTAGCATCAGCGCTCTTCTGCCCTCATAGCGTGTGGAATGTCGGCGGTGAGGCAGGGAGCAGAGAGGTGGCATCTCTCTCCACCTGCCTAGCATCACCACTTTTCTGCCCTCTTAGCATGCAGAATGTCGGAGGTGCGGCAGGGAGCAGAGAAATTACATCATCTCTCATTGCCTGCCCCACATCTCCGCTCTCCTGCCCTCACTCAAGAATGACCACTGAACCAGTGCCACCAATGCAGTGACAACCCACATCTGGTGGCACTGGCAGGTGATTTGGCAAGTGGCATTCCTCATCTGGTGGCACTGGGTGGTGGCATGGCAAGTGGCATTCCTCATCTGGTGGTACTGGCAGGTGACCTGGCAAGTGGCATTCCTCATCTGATGGCAGGCAGCGTGGCAAGCGGCATTCCTCATCTGGTGGCAGGCAGCATGGCAAGTGGCATTGCTCATCTGGTGGCACTGCCACTGATTCTGCATTATGGTGAGTTGAACTATTTCATTTATATTACAATGTAATATATTAAATAATGCGCTTCAATCATTCTGACACCATTATAACCATAATGCCATGATTATTGAAGTGCCAACAGCAGAACACCAGCTATTGCCCCAATAAATTGCCCATGAAAAATTGCTTACCCCCACGTGTGTGTACATCCCCCCCTCGCCGGGCCTTGTCACAATTTTCTTCCACGCTGCCGGTTCCCAATGCCAAAAATATTGGGGGCCACTGCCCAACACACAGAGCTCACATTTTAACCATTTTATGACCTGTTCCTCCCCTTGGTCGTGCAGCCCCTCTGTCTATTTTCCCTCCACCAGGTCTCAATTTAAGTGTCACCATCCTAATACTCTGTGCAGCGATAAAACATTTAGCACTGCACCTCGTATTTATGCAATAGTTTTCAGAAAATTTAGTACCTTTACCAGAATGTTAAAATGTTTTTGTCATTCACACATTACCATAAACATTCCACAAAAAAAAGGCACATTTCAAAGGAGCATTTCTGTTTTCAAAAGCTTTGGAAAATAAAGGAGAGAAGAGAGCAGGTGGAGATAAAAGCTATATAAAAAAAAAGAAACAAAAACTAAGGAATGCTTTATAGCTTCATCTATTTGCATTTGCTCAGTGCTAGCTGTAGACAATTAAGTTGTAAACTTTCTAAACAATTCCCCTTTCCTAAATCTAGCAAAAGTTGCACTGGGGGGAATTACTTATGGCAAGACCATGAAGATTTCACTCCAGAATGTTGTCTATATTAACTACTCCACTGTGTGTTGTGCTATAGCATGACATTTATTTCTTAAAGCTGTCGTTTGTTTTGCTTGCATTTTCCTTCCACGATTCCTTCCTCCCTCCTTCTTTGAATAAAAGTAATCCTTTGATACATTACCTAACCTTCATTTGCATGACAAAACTTATTTTAGCCCCAGTGACATCATCATTGGGTCTCTGTGCTTCTTTGTGCAGATTACAGCTGATGGGAGGGGCCAGCAGGATGTTGTGCATACCTTTCTAAAAAAATATTATACTGTATATATCATAAAACCCTGCCTGAGTACACTACCTACTGTAAGAAGTGTTTTGGTTCTTGGCAGGAGTTGGGCAAATATCAAAATGCCTTGATGGTTGGATATCTGTCTGCATAGGTATGCGCACAGGGTGTGTCAGATGTGTCTGGACACACCCTAATCACCCAGCATGCACAGTGATGTTCCCTAGCCTAAACTGAGTTATGCTACCTCCGGTGAAGCCCTTTCACATTGCACCACTACCTCAATAACATCACAAAGGCTACTGGAGCGGTCCTGGCTGTGACTCTAGTTCTCGCCATTCCTCCCGCTATCCTCCGGTTAGGCTCAGCTGAATCCCCGTTCTCCCCCAGCACTTGTGCTGCCTCCCGGGTTGCAATATGGAGTTTTCAAAAGGAGATGGACAGCCGCACTCCAAAGGACTTCAGAAGTCGTCTTTAATGGTAAAAATGAAGGACATACATCACAAAACAACAGCCAAATTGGGACAGCTGATGCGTTTCACATTTAGCTAGTGCTTAATCATGGCCACGATTAAGCACTAGCTAAGTGTGAAACGCGTCGACTGTCCCCATTTGACTGTGGTTTTGTGATGTATGTCCTTAATTTTTACCAATAAAGACGACTTCTGAAGTCCTTTGGAGTGCGGCTGTCCATCTCCTTTTGAAAACTCCATATTGCCTAGTGCATTGCCAGCACCTTGGTTTCCTGAGAGGTTCCTTAATAGTCCACAAGACCCACCTGGAGCGGTGACTCCCTTTCCTGTCTGTTTTGGGTTGCAATGGTGACAGCTCACTGAAGTCTGGGGTTGCTTATAGATGGCCAGACAAGCCTGAGCAATCAAGCTTGGAGAAGCTGCAGACCTGATGAAGGGGTGAGGGACTGCTGCCACATCCACACTGCCCATTTTTTTACACGTGTTTCAGATGCCATTAAAAATAAATAGTACCCAAACAAGTGCGCATTTTGGTGTATTTTTAGCGTGATCTGAAAGATTCTTCCCTCAATTCTGAGTCACCCAGATGTGAATGGGGCCTTACTGTTTACAAATTTTAAACATCCTACTTAGCTTCTATGTAATGTTAAGGTTGATGATTAGATTGTGCACCCCAAAGGGTGTATACAGTGGATATAAAAAAACTACACTCTCCTGTTAAAATGTCAGTTCTCTGTGAAAAAATGAGACAACGATAAATCATTTCAGAACTTTTTCCACCTTTAATGTGACTTATAAACTGTACAACTGAGGCCTCGTACACACGACCGGTTTCCTCGGCAGAATCCATCAAGAAACTCGGTGGTAGAGCTTTTTTGCCGAGGAAACCGGTCGTGTGTACGTTTTTCATCAAGGAAACTGTCGAGGAACTAAATTGGCTCGTCGTGTTCCTCGTCGGGCTGCTTTTCGACGAGGAACTCGAGTGTGTGTATGCTAAGAAACCCGTGCACCTTCGGTACAAGTAGCGTTTGTAATGGAAATAGCACATTTGTCACGCTGTAACAGACTGAAAAGTGCAAATGTCTCTTACCAAACTTTTTCCTAACACGTAGTAACATGAGATTAGCAAAAGCAGCCCCTGCCGTTGTATGTGTTGAAGTCACAGCGTTTGAGAACGAGGAGATTTGGTCTTTAACGTGTGTACACAAAGCAAGCTTGTGGAGTTCCACGACAAGCCTAACAAGGATTTGGACGAGGAAAACGATGTGTTTCGCCCGACGAGTTCCTCGGTCATGTGTACGAGGCCTTAGTTGAACAACAAACTGAAGCATCTTTTAGGGGGAGGGAAGTAAAAAATAAATACATAAAATAATGTGGTTGCATAAGTGTGCACACCCCTAAACTAATACTTTGTTGAAGCACCTTTTGATGTTATTACAGTACTCAGTCTTTTTGGGTATGAGTCCATCGACATGGCACATCTTGATTTGGCAATATTTCCCCACTGTTCTTTGCAAAAACACTCTAAATATGTCAGATTGTGAGGGCATCTCCTGTGCACAGCCCCCTTCAAATCATCCCACCGATTTTCAATGGGATTCAGGTCTGGGCTCTGGCAGGGCCATTCCAAAACTTTAATCTTCTTCTGCTGAAGCCATTCCTTTGTTTATTTGAATGTACAGTATGCTTTGGGTCGTTGTCATGCTGAAAGTTCCTCTTCATGTATAGCTTTCCAGCAGAAGCCTGAATCCTTTAGGCCAATTTTGACTGGTATTTGGAACTGTTCATAATTCCCTCTACCTTGACTAAGGTCCCTATTCCAGCTGAAGAAAAACAGTCCCAAAGCATGATGCTGCCACCACAATGCTTCACAGTGTGTATGGTGTTCTTTTGGTGATGCACATGTTGTTTTTGCGCCAAACACAGTTCAAACTTGGTTTCATCAGACCATAGTACATTTCCCCACATGCTTTTGGGAGACTTTAGATGCCTTTTTGCAAAATTTAGCTGGGCGTGGATGTTTTTCTTCGTAAGAAAAGGTTTCCATCTTGCTATTATACCCTATAGCCCAGACATATAGTATGAAGAATACAGGGGGATTGTTGTCACATGTACCACACAGCCAGTGCTTGCCAGATATTTATGCAGCTCCTTTAATGTTGCTGTAGGCCTCTTGCCACCCTCCCTAACAAGTTTTCTTCTTGCTTCTCATACATTTTGGAGGGATGTCCAGTTCTTGGTAAGGTCACTGTTGTGCCATATTTTTTCCACTTGATGATGACTGTCTTTCCTGTGTGCCATGGTATATCTAATGCCTTGGAAATTCTTTTGTATCCTTTTCTTGACTGATACCTTTTACCAATGAGATCCCTCTGATGCTTTGGAAGAACTAAGAAAATGTCAGGAAAGACTTGCTAGAACAGCTGAACTTTATTTGGGGTTAATTAGAGGCACTTTGAATGATGGCAGGTGTGTACTGATTCCTATTTAACATGAGTTTTTATGTGATTGCTTAATTCTAAACACAGCTACATCCCCAGTTATAAGAGGGGGTGCACATTTATGCAACCACATTCTCTTAGTTTATTATTTTTTACTTCCCCCCTTAAAGATTCCTGTTTGTTTTTTAATTGAGTTGTACAGTTTATAGGTCACATTAAGGTGGAAAAAGTTCTGAAATGGTTTATCTTTGTCTAATTTTTTTACCTCACAGAAACCTGACACTATAAAATGGGTGTGTAGAATTTCCATTGTATATAAGTAGCACCCTCTAGCTAGGTGCTAGTGTACATAGTTATTAGTAGACATGTGCAGACTGGAATATTTAGTTTTGTTTTTTTCGTTTTCCTTTGGGAAATAAATTTATTTAGTTACTCCCGAAAATCATTTTGATTTGTTTCGTTTTTCGTTGGGGAATAGCTTTTGTCAGAAAATCCAATAATACTTGGTTTCTGTTCGAATGGTCAAAAGAATATTCGACGGAACGTCGAATCTTTTTGGTTAATGGCGAATGGTCAAAGAATATTCGACGGAACGTCGAATCTTTACGTTGAACCGTACATTTCCTTTTGAATATTCCGCCTACAAGAATTCTAATGTTGTATGACTAGTAATAATGTCGAATCTATTCTCTATAATGTCGAATCTATTTTCTCATAATTCAAAATCTATTCTCTGTAATGTCGAATCTATTATTTCTATAGTGTCGAACCTTTTCTCTATAATGTCGAATCTTTTCTCTATGATGTCGAATCTTTTCCCTATAATGTTGAATCTCTCTATATCTAATTTTTACCGCAACGAAAACGAAAATAAATCATTTTTTATGTCGGATCTTTCGGTTTTCGTTTCTTGCACTTTCGTTATCGTTTGTTAAAACGATAACGAAAAAAACAGATTTTCGGACAAAAATGCATTCTGATGAAAACGAATGCACATGTCTAGTTATTAGTGTAAGTTAATTTAACTTGGCTGGCAGCCATCCCAGGGTTAATCCTGAGTCAAGGCTGGATGACTCAGCAAGCAGCACCTCTGGTAACTCTCCCTGCTCTCTGAAACTTTGGAGAAGCTATCAGAAGTAGAGGGTGGGTTCTAGGTGGGGCTGCTTGAAGTATTGATGAGTGCCCCAACCAATCCCCAGAAAATTTGGCTGGCCGTGGGCAGGTACCTCATAAATACTCATGGGTCATACCAGTAGGGCAGTTGGGTAGAAGATGAAGATAGAGTGCTGAGGAGGCTGTTGATGGCCTTTAAGGGTGTTCTCTAGTCTGGGAACTTGTATCCCCACAATAAAATACAAAAAACAAAATACTGTTGTCTGACTGCGAGACTGTGCACATTTGGTGTTCCTGGCTGTGCAGGGTAGGGGATGTACCGTCTCACCTTGTCCTGAAGTGTTGCCTCAATCTTGGCATGTATAATGGCAACCATGCAAAGTGCTGACACCTTCCAGACTTCCAGACTAGCTATTGTCTGCTTTGCAGTAGTTGCGATGAAAAAGAGGAAACGACATTGGTTCCTGGCCAGTTCCGAAGCTGTAAGATTGGAATGGACTTGTCAACAACAAGGACAGAATAGTAAAACTGTATGCCCAGTAAGACTGTAGAAAAGAGCAGGTCCACCATGTACATGTACCAGACACCCCACATTCCTGAAAACAGGCAGGGGGGGGGGGGGGGGTAGCCCAGGACTCACTTTTCCATCCAGTGTGGTAGGAGATACCAATAGTAAATTATCTATATTGTAAGATTCAAAATCCAAGCCCTCAAGTCCATGGTATTTAAAGCAGAGTTCCACCCGTGTTTTAGTTTACCGAAAGTCAGCCGCTACAGAAAACATAGCTGCTGACTTTTAATAAACCGACACTTACCTGCCCCATGATGCAGAGATGCATTCGCCAGGAGTCTCGCTCCTCTCCCCCCCTCTCCTCGGTGCCGTCATCGTAACTGTAGGCACCCGACCGTGACAGCTTATGGCTTCACGGCCAGGCGCACGCTGCGTATGCGTGAGTCGCGCTGTGCTCTTCTATTGGCCAACCGTTCTTCTGGGACCTGAGTTGTGTCCCAGAAGATCGCTGGCAGGGAGGAGCCGTCTAGGCCAAGCGGAGGAGTCACCTAGGTGACCAAAGAAAGGAAGTAGGACAAGAAGTCCCATTAAAATGATGGTACACCCCCCCCCTCCCCAAAAAAAAATTGACATGCCAAATGTGGCATGTCAGGGGACGAGGAGTACTTAAAGTAGAAGTTCCACTTTTGGCTTTGACTTTGGCTTTAAGGAGGGAAGCAAGGTGGACTGGTTGGTAATATTTAGTGAAGTGCGGAAAACCTAGTCACCCAACCTGTCTATAACACAGAAGTACCTCAAGAGATGAGGCCTAGTGGTTCCCAAAATGGACTGGGTAACCTTGCGTTGTATAATATAAACAAAATAGTAGAGGTCTGCTATTGGCAAAACCTGAAATAAATATAGAATTTTTTGGGAGCAAGGTCATCTTCATAGCTTACCTATAGAGTAGACCATATAGACATTAAAGCGGGGTTCCCATTACATTTTTTTATTTTTAAAAATATCTCCTTTCATCTCTCGTTTTATATGATTATAGAGTCTCACTTACTATTTTAAAAAGTTCTGCCGTTCCGCCGAGTTGTTCCAAACTAACACTTTATATTCTTGTCTCCAGATCGTTCTAATTTTGCTTGTGGGCATTGTGAAGCCCACAAGCAATTACTTCCGAGAATACTGTGGATGATGATGCCCGTCCCACCCCATTCTCGTGTGTCCGCAATAGCACTGCATCGACACGCCATCAAACACATGGGTTTCCATCACAACGATGGCAACCCATAAACATCAACAAGCCCGGAGACACAGGGGAAGCGCACGGCATCCTGGGAGCCGAGGGAGCTGACGCCAGAATCCTCTGTGAATAGGAAGGCAGATTTTGTGGGACCGCATAGCAAAAGGCATTTCAAGGTGAGTAAAAATGTTTTATTTATTTTTTTTATTATTTTTTTAGGTCTTATCTACACTTTAAAGCGAAATTGTATTTTTGATGGAACCTCCACTTTAAGTACAATAAGTAAGCTAACATTGGGGGGACGTTTGCTCTATACACATAAGGAAACCTTACTAACCAGTTCAATCCTAGATATTTCAATGAATAGGATGACCATTCAAAAGGAAGTCTTACATTTTTTTTAAGCTATTTGAACATGCAACAAGTATAATGCGTGTGTTAAAGGGGTTGTAAAGGTAAAAAAAAATCCCCCTAAATAGCTTCCTTTACCTTGGTGCAGTCCTCCTTCACTTACCTCATCCTTCCATTTTGCTTTTAAATGTCCTTATTTCTTCTAAGAAATCCTCACTTCCTGTTCTTCTGTCTGTAACTCCACACAGTAATACAAGGCTTTCTCCCTGGTGTGGAGAAAGCCTCCCGAGGAGGGAGGGGGTGAGCAGGAGTGTCAGGACGCCCACTAACACACAGCTCCTTTCTCTATCTGCAAAGTAGAGAGTGTCCTGACCCTCCTGCTCACCCCCTCCCCCTCAAGAGGCCTTTTCCACACCAGGGAGAAAGCCTCGCATTACGGTGTGTAGTTACAGACAGAAGAACAGGAAGTGAGGATTTCTCAGAAGAAATAAGGGCATTTAAAAGCAAAATAGAAGGATGAGGTAAGTGAAGGAGGACTGCAATAAGGTAAAGGAAGCTATTTAGGAAAAAAAAAATCACCTTTACAATCCCTTTAACCACTTCAATACCCGGCCATTGACAATTGACGGCCAGAGATGGGAACTACCATCCTAAGTGGCCGTCAATTGACGGCCTGGGCTTTGTGGGTGAATATATGAATGATGCCTGCAGCCAGAGGCATCATCCAGATATCCTCTTCTTCAGCCGGCGATTCTGCACGACATAAGAATGATCATATCGGCGGTTCCGCCACTTGATCGTTCTTACAGGCCGCGGGAGGGGACATCCCCCCCTCCCGCCGCCATCCGCTGCTTCTCCGGGCTCTCCCGTGCCTTCGGGGGCCCGGAGAACGAATCGTCGTCTCTATGACCGTCGGAGGACCCGGGCGCGATGTGATGACATCACGCCTGGGTCCCTGTAAGTAAACAAAGCCGCGATTGCGGCTGTAAGAAACCATTCATGAGATCAGTGAATTTTTTTTCACTGATCTCATGGTTTCCAGCCTGGAAGAGAGATGTGAGGTCTTATTGACCCTGCATCTCTCCTTAAAGAGGACCTGTCACACACATTTCCTATTACAAGGGATGTTTACATTCTTTGTAATAGGAATACAAGTGGAAAAAAAAATTGAAGAAAAGTGTAAAAATAAATAAAAAATAAGTCAAAAAAAAAAATAAAAGATAAAAAAAAAAATTAAAACGCCCCTGTCCCCTGTCGCGTGCAGAAGCGAATGCCCACATATGTCCCGCCGACAGGGCTTTTTTTCAGGGGGAACTTGGTGGAACTCAGTTCCACCACCTCTGGCTCAGACCTGCTCACCACAATTACTTGTGAACACAGAAGTCTGGTTTCTGTGTTTACAAGTGACAGCTCTGAACTTTGTGTGTAACCCCTCCCCCCCTGAACTCTGTATTCTGTATGTAATGCAATCTTGATATTTAATGCCCCTTTAAGATCCTTCTACTGTTTGTGAAATCTGAACGGGGTCGTGGTTGAGTTCCTGCACCTATTTTCTGAGAAAAAAAGCTCTGCCCGGCGACATATGTAAACGCTGTTTAAACCACATAAGTGAGGTATCGCCGCGTGCGTTAGAGTGCCAGCAACGAATATAGCACTAGATCTCCTCTGTAAATCTAAACTGGTAACCTGTAAAAAATAAAGCGTTGCCTATGGAGATTTTTAAGTACCGAAGTTTGGCGCCATTCCATGAGTGTGCGCATAATTAGAGCGTGACATGTTGGGTATCTATTTACTCGGTGTAACATAATCTTTCACATAATACAAAAAAATTGGTCTAACTTTACTGTTTTGTTATTTTTTTAATTCATGAAACAATTTTTTTTACAAAAAAAAGGCGTTTGAAAATTGATTGCGTAAATACCGTGCGAGATAAAACGTTGCAATGACCGTCGTTTTATTCCCTAGGGTGTCTGCTAAAAAAACATATATAATGTTTGGGGGTTCTGCGTAATTTTCTAGCAAAAGAATGATGATTATTACATGTAGGAGAGAAGTGTCAGAATAGGCCGGTATGGAGGTGGTATAAAAGCCCGGTATTGAAGTGGTTATTTTAGCTGAAAACGTGGAAATGGACTTTAGGTCCATGCATTGGCATTTACATCATGTCAGTACAAAGTGTCTCACTCTATTGCTTAATTCTTACATTGTGATCACTGGCAAAGCATATATTGTTTAGTCAATAACAGATGTCAACAATTATATCATCATACTTGACAAACCCAATCCTTTCTGACTGTACAGTCCTACACTCTCTATATCCAAAAGGATGTGGCTCTGACCAATATGGGCCTGAATTTAGAAGCTCTGTGGTTTTGGAGCCGGGATATTTGGGCTGGTGTGGATGTGGCTGGTATACTCCTTAATTTCATCAGCTCCTGTAAGAGATATCTTCTGAATTGACGCATAAGTACTGCCGGATAGAATGCACTTCAGTTGTAATAAAATATGAGAATACATAACTTTGGATCATTTTAGAATTGTCTGACTTGTTCCGCATTTATTATTACATGACCTTTGACTTGGTACCACTGATATCAGCCTCTTTTAATTACTGTACTGCATAGCTCAGACTGGAAGAAGCAGTACAAGGGGCTACTCAGTTCATGTGCTAACAAGGGACATGCTAAGTGACAGAGAGAACACTGTGCTGCTCCTCCTTTTAATGTCCAGTCACAGGCTTACAGTGACCCTTAACAACCCGGGCTCAGAGGAAATTGGTGAAATGATGCTGGCAGTCATTCAACCCCAAAGACTGGGGATACCTATGGATGTACTGACCTTGACCTTCAGACTGATGGTGAGTATTGTAGCATCAGCTGCCATTTTATTTTAATAGATTATTCAGTTTTCTTTATTTTCATTATTTTTACTGACATTTAAGCCCTAAGCTCCTGTGTTAGGCCGCGTAGACACGACCAAATAAATCCGATCAAATCGGTCTGACAGACCGTTTTGATCGGATTTGTCTGCTGGGGTATATTGGTTTGATTGTGTACACACAATCAAACCAAAATCCCCGCCGGCAGACAGCGCGGTGACGTGGCGGTGACGTTGACGCCACCACGTCACCAGAAAGTAAAACACTTCCGCGCATGCGTCAAATCCATTTGACGCATGCGCGGGCAGATATGTCTGCTGGTTAGCGTACTAACCAGCAGACATGTCGGACGGACGGGTTCCCAGCAGACAGATTTTAAAGCATGCTTTAAAATCTGTCTGCTGGAAAAACCCGTCTGTCCGCCCGTACACACGATCGAATTTGTCTGCTGAAACGGTCCGTCGGACCGTTTCCAGCAGATAGATTTGATCGTGTGTACGCGGCCTTAGAGTGCTCCCAATCTAGATGAAGGAGCACAGGGGCGCCTTTGGACAGCAGCATTGTCAGTCTTTGGGAAGGGGAGTGTTGGATGGCAAATGGAAGGACGAAGACTGGACAGCCGCACTCCAAAATTACTTAAAATAAGTTGTCTTTTATTTTCAACTGTACACACAGTCACTGCAATCAACAAAATACAGTATGGCCGACGCGTTTCGCACTTACAGTCAGTGCTTAGTCATGGGAGTGTTGGATGGACTAGCAGATTCAGATACACTAAAGCCCTGTACACACAATCGGTTTGTCTGATGAAAATGGACTGATGGACTGTTTTCATCGGACAAACCGATCGTGTGTGGGCCCCATCGGTTTGTTTTTAATAGAACCTGTTTTAAATTTTTCCTATGGATAAAAAAACGATAGAAAAAACGATTGTCTATGTGGAAGTCCATCGGTCAAAAATCAATGCATGCTCAGAATGAAGTCGACGCATGCTCGGAAGCATTGAACTTCATTTTTCTCAGCACATTGTGTGTTGTACATCACTGCGTTTTGGCACGGTCGGATTTTTGACCAATAGTGTGTAGGCAAGACTGATGAAAGTCAGCTTCATCGGATATCCGACGAAAAAATCCATCGGATTAGATTCCATCAGATATCTGATCGTGTGTACAGGGCTTAACAATTTGAGGCCAAACTCCATCTTACACTTTAAAATCAGTTACAGCAACAATTCTTTTGTTGCTTTGAAATAAAGGTTTTACATACATAAATAAAAGTTGAACATAGGAAGAATCCCTGTGAGTGGTAAACAGTTTGTCTGAACACTCTGACTGACATATCTGCAGGAGAGCTTGTTCTATTGAAAAAATTTAAAACAAAAACAGACTTATTGGTTGGATCACCAGGTGAAAATAAAGAAAACAAAGCTTGAAAAAGAAAATGAATGCAGCCATTCCATCTAAGAATTAGTGAGCTTTAACATAATAAATTGTTGCTTTTGGGCTGCTTTAAACTTTTTGTGAAAATTATAATATAATATAATATCATAATTTCCCTTGTATACAGTAGATCCGGTGGTACAATGAAGATGAAACTATAGGGCTTGCTACCCCAGATGACACAATTCTGAGCAATAGACATGTGCAATTAGTTTCGTTCTGAATTTGTTTGTTTTTTTGTTTGTTTTTTCTGAATTTGTTTTTTAACTAATTTTAACATATTCGTTAATTCAGAAATATCCAAATTAATGAAAAACTCATTTAACAAATTTTTCAGAATTTTCAGAAATTTTAATAGTTGAAAATTCGTAAATTCGTAAAAAAGGTAAATTCGAAAATTTGTAAATTTGCAAATTCGGAAATCTGAAAACCTCAAAATTTGCAAATCTGAAATAATAACTAATAATAACCTAACCATTACTAACTATTAAATTATAGGTATTTGAATGTCCTTTCAAATTTGGCTCTTAGTGAAAGTAACGAATACAAATGTATTTGAATTTACAAATTATAATGCTGCTCGCTTGTGTTACCAACCTCGGCTTGACTTTCTGACTATGGGCCAGATTCAGGATGGAGAGCGGATCTTTGTGGCGGCGTAACGTACGTGATTTATGTTTCGCCGCCGCAACTTTACACAAAGGGGTGCTTTATCTTTACGCCGGGAAACCACTTACGGAAACAGCGTAAAGTCACTGCGTCGGGCGGACGTACGTTCGTGAATTGGCGTATCTCGCTGATTTACATATTCTCCCTAGCGGCCATTTTAAAATTGCAGTTAACCACTTGCTTACTGGGCACATAAACCCCCTTCATGCCCAGGCGAAATTTCAGCTTCCGGCAATGCGTCGCTTTAACTGACATTTGCGCGGTCGTGCGACGTGGCTCCCAAACAAAATTGACGTCCTTTTTTCCCCACAAATAGAGCTTTATTTTGGTGGTATTTGATCGCCTCTGCGGTTTTTATTTTTTGCGCTATAAACAAAAAAAGAGCGACAATTTAAAAAAATATATATATTTGTTGCTATAATAAATATCCCAATTTTTTTTTTTTTTTTACTTTTTTTTTTCTCAGTTAAGGCCGATACGTATTTTTCGACGTATTTTTGTAAAAAAAATCACAATAAGCGACTGGTTTGCGCAAAAGTTATAGCGACTACAAAATAGGGAACAGAATTATGATTTTATTTTTTTTTACTAGTAATGGTGGCGATCTGCAATTTTTATTGGGACTGTGATATTGCGGCGGACATATCGGACACTTTTGACACAAATTTGGGACCATTCACATTTATACAGCGATCAGTGCTATAAAAATGCACTAATTACTGTATAAATGTGACTGGCAGGGAAGGGGTTAACACTAGGGGGTGAGGAAGGGGTTAAATGTTTATCCTGGGTGTGTTCTAACTGTGTGGGGGGAGGGGGGTGACTGGGGGAGGTGACCGATGCTGTGTCCCTATGTAAAAGGGACACAGATCGGTCTCCTCTCCTCTGACAGCACGTGGAGCTCTGTGTTTACACACAGAGCTCCACGTCCCTGCTGTCACCTGCTTGTGTTCCTGCCGATTGCATGTACCCGACGGACATCGCGGCCGCCAAGTACACGCATCGGCTCTTCAGTGATGTGCCGGGACAGTGTTTACCCGCCGCGCGGGTAATGCACTTTAAATGACGTCCAAAGACGTCCACTTGGCACTTGAGAGCCGCGCTGTGGACGTCTTTTGTCTACAGCGCGGGTCTCAGGTGGTTAAGATGCGACAGCGTAATACAATTACGCCGCTCATATCTTAACTCAATCCCGGCGTATCTTGTTTTCAGAATACAGAAAACAGATATGCCGGTGTAGGTTAGAAGTTACGCGGCTTATCTAGAGATAAGCCGCGTAACTTCTTACTGAATCTGGCCCTATGTCTCCATCTCCTAACTTAGCACTTTGTTGCCAGAAACTTACTGACTTTTGCCTGTTTCTGACTTTGAACTTGATCCTGACCCTACAGCTGTCATCCTGGCTGCTGCTGAAAAAGTCTTGTGTCCTGACTTCATACCACCACTAGAAAGGCTCCTGTGTTTCCAAGCTTCAGCTCACTACAACAGCTTCCTGGCACCTGCTCCCTTCCAGTCCTTATCTCCACTACCAAGGGTGCTTGGATGGGAATTGCGCACAAGGTCACCCTTGTCATCTCATGTTCCACAGTTAGGTACATGACAGTGGTCTTAGACAATAAACATATGTAGCACTACCCCCGAAGGAGCTGCTGGTTATATTTTGGGTTTGCACGTTACCTTTATAGCTTCGTTGTCAGGGTAAGAAAGTCCATAATAAATGAAATGTCCAAACAGATGTAAAACCTTCAACAGTTGAGTTTTATTTTTGCTGCAAGTAGAGAAAGTAGAAGGGAGGAAAAGAGTAGGGGAAGGTTCAGGCACACGGTATAGAATGCTCAAAATAGTCAATCAGTCTCCACTCTCAATTATTGAATGGGTATTGCTCACCCGGATAGTCCCATCTCACATGGCCTAGAAGCCGGGATGATGCACAAGCTAATGTCCAGATGGTCTCTGCCACAGACCTTTGAATGAACTTGGATGCATCCAGGAATCATCTGCCACAGGATTTCAAAGTCCCGAACCTCCAGCCGAGCAGTAAAATAGCCTTTAAGCTGTAACCGGAAGACTGCAGGGCTTTCAATGTAGTGGATCCCTCATTAATGAGGTCATCGGGCCTCCCCCGAGATGCTAGCACTTTGCCGGTCTCCTCCAGGGTAGGTCCTGCCCCCCGTTTCCTTCATTAAGACAGCTTCCTCCATGGACAGACAGCTTGGGATCCCCTTTTAGGATTGTAGGCCCCAGCCAACCAAAGCTCTAGTTGAATCTATTCCATGAAGAATGAAGGCAGTTCTGAAGGCAAAATGAGTCCAACCCGGTACTAGCAAGTAGTGCCTAATAAAGTGTCCGGTGAGTGTATATCACCACTATGGGTAGCACCACTTACCAAAAAGTGCCAACACAGCATTTTAACCCATGCATTACCAGGCATAAACCCCTTAAACACATAAAAATATCTTTGTAGAAACTGCTTCCTCTTGCCTGCAGCAGACTGATGGCAACATCTCAGCCAAAGCAAAAATCGTCTGACTAGGAATGTTATTTAATGATAAAGGGCGCAGCTGTTTTGCTTTTTGTGTTGCTTTCATAAATCTCTCATGCAATTCTTATCCAGTCTTTCAGCTTCACATACATTCATTATACATCTCTATAGGCAAGAATACATCTACTTGATGAATCCATATTGTGAAAACGTGTATTCTGTTGTACACGGCAATGCAGCGTTATTTTCCATCGCTGGATGAGCGAATCCCTTTTATTATTAACTAGCTTCTATGGCCTGAGATGTTTTCCTTTTCTGCTTATTGCTAGAATATAGAGGGGAGCATGTTCATAATTTGCGGCAAACTCGGTGCATGTCCCGGAAATGATAAGCGCGTGTTACATACAAAAAAAAATACAAATGTAATTAAATTCACATGGTAAAAATTACATGACTGCAGACTCTACAAAAGAATATTCTCAGATAAAGCTTCATTGAAGTACAGAATGGGCACACAGTGAGTAATTCCGGCAATGTAAGAAGTGCGAGAAATAGATTAATATGGTTGTGTTTTCATCATGGTTTCTGTCAAGAAAGCCCGGCGTCTAAAAAAAAAGAACAACCAAGAAGCAAACAGCGGGATGATGAATGGGGAAAGCCATATTAATTAAATATGAGTGCAATGCAGATTGTCATATCAAGTGTGTGACATTTGTCTGACAGGTTGACTCAAAATACATAGGAAAGGTGAAATTAATCATTTCAGTGAGAAAATACATAAATTGCTCTGAAGGGAGAAAGCTCGATGCAAGGGCACAAACGGCAAAAGGGAAGAAGAGGAGGAGGAAAACTGCAGCAGGAGACGGCGCTGGGGTTAGATAATGTATTGGCTTAAATAACTGTTATTTCCAATAGTTTTGGGAAGCCAAAGTTAGGAAGAGCATACAAATGATTTGCTCTTATCACAAGTGTGGAACGATTGCCATGCCATGAAAGGATTCTAAAGGTTTGTATATTCCGAACATGCAGCGCGTGGATTCAAAGCTATAAACTCTATTTTTTGAATTATACAATGATAAAAATGTTCAGCAGTAGAAGTAATAATGGCTGTACACTCCAGCCACAAGTGATGCAACCGATTCTAGAGTCACTCCAATAAGCCGGGTATGGTGTATTTTAACCACTTTAGCCCCGGACGGTTCCCCCCTTCATGACCAAGCCACTTTTTGCGGTACGGCAACTGACAATTGCGCTGTTGTGCGACGCTGTACCTAAAAAAAAATGATGTCCCTTTTTCCCACATACAGAGCTTTCTTTTGGTGGTCACAGCAAAGTAAAATAAAATAAAACCCAACTGCTGACGTGTTTCGCACTGACGCTAGTGCTTAGGCATAGGGGGCGATTAAGGGGTTGCTCCTAGGGGATGCTTTCTAACTGTGTGGGGGACGAATGCACTTGAGGAAAAGAGAGATCCTGAAACACGGATCTCTCTTACTCTCTGACAGAACAGTGGCCTGCCTTGTTTACATAGGCAGACTGCTGTTCTTACTTTCTTCCGAACGATTGTCAGACCCGCCGATTGGCTCCCACTGTGTCCAATCACAGTGGGAGCAGCGCGCCCCCTGGATCCCCCTGGATCTCGTGCACAAAATCACATCTCTGTACGTGATTTTGCGCATCTGGTCCGCCCTGCCGCAGTATAAATGGGGTGGGCAGCCAGGAACAGGTTAATGGCCAAGTATAATTATAAACTCTTTTTCGGGTTCTTTTTTCACTGGATATAATGCTTATTGACATTTGAAAATAAATCAGCAGTGGATCGCTTTTCAAAGGGCATTATAACAGCAGCTGCCAGGCATTTGGGAGGCATCACTGACACTCCCTGATGCTTTTTTTATTTTTTATTATTATTTATTTAAAGTTCAACTACAAGTGGTTGTAAAGGCGTAAGGTTTTCGTATCTTAATGCATTCTATGCATTAGTATAGTTGCCAACATTGTCCAAAAATTTATAGGGACACTTTTTTGTTTGTAGGCGGGGGTCCTATTATAATTAGGGGGCGGGGCATTCATTTGTAAGTGTAGGCGGTAGGCAAAAAATTGGCGTGGCTAAAATTAAATAGTGGGTGTGGCTTAAAGGGCCTGGCTCAAAGGTTGTTGTTCGAGTCTGAGAAGAATAAGGGATGGAGGAAGGAAGAAGGAAAGAAAGAAAAATAGGGAGGGAAGGAGAGAGAAGGCAAGAAAGAGGGATAGAGAGACAGCAGATCCTACACCACAATAGAAATATGTCTATTCCAGAAAATGTAACAATCAGCAGATAAAGATACTCCAAACACTGGGTGTTAGCGCTTCAATCATCCCGGCATTCTTATAGTACATTGTAATATAAAATGAAATAGGTTCAACTCACCATAATGCCAAATCAGTGGGAGCCCTGAGCTTGTCACTTGCCAAATCGCCTGCCACCAGATGCCATCGGGTGTCCCCAGTGGAGTCCTTCCTTACATCAGGCATTCCCAGCAGAATCTGTCCTTACATCAGGTGTCCCCAGTAGAGTCCCTCCTTATATCAGGTGTCCCCAGTAGAGTCCCTCCTTACATCAGGTGCCCCCAGCAGAGTCCCTCCTTACATCAGGTGCCCCCAGCAGAGTCCCTCCTTACATCAGGTGCCCCCAGCAGATTCCCTCCTCAAATCAGGCATTCCCAGTAGAGTTCCTCCATATATCAGGCATTCTAAGCAGAGTCCCTCCTTAAATCAGGCATTACCAGCGGTGTCCCCTCTTACATCAGGTGCCCCCAGTAGAGTCCCTCCTTACATCAGGCATTCCCAGCATAGTCCTTCCTTACAACAGGCATTCCCAGCATAGTCCCTCCTTACATCAGGCATTCCCAGCAGAGCCCCTCCTTACATCAGGCATTCCCAGTAGAGCCCTCCTTACATCAGGTGCCCCCAGTAGAGTCCCTCCTTACATCAGGTGGCCCTAGTAGAGTCCCTCATTACATCAGGCTTCCCCAGTGGAGTCCCTCCTTACATCAGGAATTCACAGTAGAGCCCCTCCTTAAATCAGATGCCCCCAGTAGAAGCCCTTCTTACATCAGGCATTCCCAGTAGAGTCCCTCCTTACATCGGGTGCCCCCAGTAGAGTCTGTCCTTACACCAGGTGCCCCCCAGTAGAGTCCCTCCTTACTTCAGTTTCCCCCAGCAGCATCCCTCCATACTTCAGCTGTCCCCAGTTACCAATGGCATCACTAGGGTTGGTATCACCCGATGTGGAAAAACATGGTGTTACCACCTACCCTCATATTCCTCTCTGTACAGACCCCCTCCATCAGCATAGACCCCCCTCAGGATAAACCACCCCTCCTCCATCAGTACAGATCCCCCTGGACAAACCAACCCCATCTGTACAAACCCCCAGGACAACTCAACCCGCTCCATCTATACAGACCCCCTCCAGGAGTACAGACCCTCCAAGATAACCCCCATATGTACAGACCCCCCAGAATAACTCAACCCCTCCATTTGTACAGACCCCCCAGGACCACTCACCCAGTCCATCTGTACAGACCCCCCAGGACAATTCACCCCCCTCCATATGTCCAGACCCCCCCAGTACAATTCACCACCCAGGAGTACAGACCCCCCAAGACAATTCACCCCCCAGGAGTACAGACCCCCAGGACAATTCACCCCCAGGAGCACAGACCCCCCCCCCCATCTGTACAGACCCCAGGACAATTCACCCCCTAGGAGTACCGACCTCCAGGACAATTATTGACAATAAATGGAGCTCCATTTCTATTGCAGCCACTTTCATTGCCACCCGGGACCCGCCTTTTGTTTCATGCTTAGGAACTGGTCTTCTGTAAAATGACAACTGAGATAGAATTGACCAGTGCCGCAGACCTCTAGCGGAGGAGGGGAAAAAACGGGAAAAAAGCAATTTACCGGGATAATCCGCGGTAATCGGTAAGACTAGGACAAAGGTCTAAATCCTGGGAGTGTCCCGGGAAATTCGGGACAGTTTGGAAGTATGCATTAGGATAAAAAGACTTCTGTGTGCAGCAGCCCCTCTAAGACTTACCTGAGCCCCCTCTGTATCAAGCAATGTCCAAGAGTGTCTCTGCCATCTGAGACTCTCCCTCCTGATTGGCTGAGAGACAGCAGCGGTGCCATTGGCTCCCCCTGCCGTCAGTCAAAGTCAGTTAGCCAATCAGGAGAGAGATGGGGAGGGGCCCCACCAGGGCTCTGTGTCTGAATGGATAAATGGAGCTGCGGCCTGGCTCGGGTACCGAGCGCCAAAGAGGGACTCGAGAAGAGGAGGATCCGGGCTGCTCTGTGACAAAACACTGCAAAGAGCAGGTAAGTATAACATGTTTGTTATTTTTACAGAAAATAAAAAGCAAGACTTTACACCACGTTAAAATGCCAAACAGCAATTTTACTTTGTGGGACCATCCTGCAACTGCAAGCCAAGCATTTGTCTTGCAGTTGTAACAACTGTAGTGCAACCTTATTGATCTCAATGGCAAATTTGACTGGTGTTGTTACCAGTCAAACTCTGTAAAATTGCCATGGCAATGAAGAACTGTGACATGTATACAGCCATGTCAGGCTGTAAAGTCTTAATTCTTGTGGACAGTCAGGGGGCAGTAAAACTACAACTGGACTGTCTGTTTTTTGACCCCCACATATACCTGTGTGAAGGAACCCTTACAGGACTGACAACTGACACTGTGTTTGGGCTACTGGAAGAGAATACAACTGTCATATAATGAACTGACCTAAATATACACTGTATTACCAAAAGTATTGGGACGCCTGCCTTTACACAACCCAGTCTTAGTTTGTAGGGTTTAATATTGAATTGGCCCACCCTTTGCAGCAATAACATCTTAAACTCTTCTGGAAAGGCTGTCCACAAGGTTTAGGAGTGTGTCTATGGGTATAGGAATGTTTGAACATTCTTCCAGAAGCGCATTTGTGAGGTTGGAGAGAAGGTCTGGCTCAAAGACTGTGCTCTAATTCATCCCAAAAGTGCTTTATCCGGTTGAGGTCAGGACTCTGTACATGCCAGTCAAGTTCCTCCACCCCAAACTCGCTTATCTATGTCTTAATGGACCTTGCTTTGTGTACTGGTGGGCAGTCTTGTTGGAACAGGAAGGGTCATCCCCTAACTGTTCCCACAAAGTTGGGAGCATGAAATTGTCCAAAATTACTTGGTATACTGACATCTTAAGAGTTTCCTTCACTGGGACTAAGGGGCCAAGCCAAACCCCTGAAAAACAAGCCCACACTATAATCCCCCCTCCACCTAATGATTTGGACCAGTATACAAAGCAGGGTCCATAAAGACGTGGATGAGCGAGTTTGGGGTGAAGGAACTTGACTGGCCTGCACAGAGCCCTGGCTGAGAGCGTTGACCAGGAGCCAGTTGGCAGACCTTTTTCAGTCAAGACCCTTCAACAGAAGGCCAGCTGACTTCTGTCAGACTCGACGCCTGTTCAAGAGCCCAACAATAGATGACCAGCAGATAGTGAGGCTGTAACATAATCAGCAGATGAAAAGTGGTGTCCAGGGGCAGACTGACCATTGAGGCACTCGGGCACTGCCCGAGGGCCCCATGCCACTAGGGGGCCCCATAAGGGTTGCCAGGCTCAGTAAAACCAGGGATAGTATGTAAAAAATCTGTGTTTTTTTTACCTCTGTCCCTGATATGTCTGATACCGACATGCTTTTGATGTGAAAATCCTGAGATTTTAGCTGCCCCGCCTCTGCACTGCCTCCTGGCGTGGTGACCATCTGTAAGCCCAGGGGCCCCATAATCTTCTATTGCCCTGGGGCCCCATGAGTTGTTAGTCCGCCCCTGGTGGTGTCACCAGCAAAACAACCTGCTCAAAATGTGCCCTTTATTTGTCACATGAAGACAGCAACTATTCTGAGCCAAGGGTTTTCATTAAATAACAGACTAATAAAAGGTTGTCTCATGGCCTGATACTTCTACTCTGATGCAGGACAATACAAGAAAATATTACAAATAAAAACAAGCAATCGCTAAGAGGTAAGGCTGTGCAATTTTAGTAATTCAAAGGTGGTGATGTAGATGATTAGAAATGAAAATTGGTAACTGGTTCTATATACCATCTGTAGAGGTGTTTTTGTTTTCTACAGAGGATGAAATAAATCCCTAATTTTTTTATTTAAGGCTGATGATATAGCTTGTTTTTGCATTTGTGTACACACAGCTTTACTCTGTAGTTGGGAAATTATATTTTATTGCTTCCCTTTGTGAAATGTTTGGACAGGTTGACTGAAAATAATGTTTTTATTGAGAAATCATGACATAATGTTCTCTCTTTCCAGTAAAATAAAAATGAAGTAGAATTGTTGGCTATTTAAAGTCAAATAGAATGTGACCTCATAATGTAAATGGGTCTCTTTTCATTTCTTCACAAGCCTTTAATATACAGACAAGGTCACAGTAAAGCAGAAATCACCTGAGAGATCATTTGCTTCTAAGATCTAACATGAAAAAGATGCTATGCCATAAAATATAAGAACATAAAAGTAGTTTTCTTTAAAGAAAACCAAATAACCTAGAAAGTGATGTCCACAGCCACTCTATGCAATGATGGAGCTATGATGGGAGTTTAGCACATATCACATGTGGTTTATGGGAAAATGACTTTATGGCCTTCTCTAGTGGTAACTCTACCATAGAGGAGATCTCTAAGGCCGCGTACACACAATCGGTCCATCCGATGAGAATGGTCCGACGAACCGTTTTCATCGGGTCACACCATCAGTTCAAAAACCGATCGTGTCAGAATACGGTGACGTAGAACACGACGACGTGCTGAAAAAACGAAGTTCAATGCTTCCAAGCATGCGTCGACTTGATTCTGAGCATGCAAGAGTTTTTGAACCAATGATTTTGCGTACTAACGATCAGTTTGGATCGATGGTCAGGCGTCCATCAGTCCGAATTTAAAGCAAGTTTTAAAACTTTGGTCCGAAGGACGACAGACCGATGGGCCATACACACGGTCAGTTTGAACCCATGAAAATGGACTTCAGTCTGTTTTCATCGGTTTAGACCGATCGTGTGTACGCGGCCTAATAGATACTTCTCCATAAGTACCTTACATGGCATACACATGTGGGTCTCATGCCGCGTACTGTACACACGATCTAAATTTCCGATGAAAAAAGTCTGATGGACTTTAGAGAGGCAAGTGCAGTACTCACAAAGCACCTGCTCCGTAAGTTGCGGCGGCGTAGCGTAAATTGGCCTGCGTAAGCCTGCCTAATTCAAAGTATGAAGGAGGTAGGCGTCATCTACTTAAATTAAACGTGACCCCATGCAAATGAATGGCCGGTCAAACTGGGCATGCGCGCGCATGCTCAGAATCACATCGCATATACTCCCTAAGATACGTCGGCGCAATGCCTACGACGTGAACGTAACCTACGCACTGCCCTATTCACGTAGTACTATGTAAACGGTGTACGCGACGTAAAATTCGATGGTGTCGTTCCCTGGCCAATACCTTTGCATTAGCTGCGCCTGCTATATGAGTGGTAACTTTACGCCGGACGTAAGCCTTACGCAAACCGCATATTTTTTCCGCCTGGCGCACCTTCGTTCATGAATCGGCGTATCTTACTCATTTGCATATTTAACATGGGTACGCCGAATGCGTCCAGCATAACTATGCGACCACAATATGCCGGCGTAGGCAAGTTGCGTCGGGCGGAGGAAGCCTATTTTTGGACGTATCTCGCTTTGTGAATCGGCGTAAAGATATGACGGCGCACTTTTGGATTTACGTCAGCATATCTGGAGATACGCAGACGTAAATAGTTTCTGAATCCGGGCCATAGTGTTCTACGTTACCGCGTTTTGGACAGTCGGAATTTGGCAGTGTGTATGCAAGACAGCTTGAACGGAATTCCGACGTAAAATTCCATTGGATTTTAGGCATCGGAAATTTTGATCGTGTGTACAGGGCATCAGACTCTTGAGTCACACTCTTCTTTTGGTGTGCCTGATCCTAACGCTCTACATTTCTCTTACCATTGACAGGCCCACCAGTGCCTGTGCGGCTTGTCATGGAAAGAACTTCAGAGGGGCTTGGATTTTTCAGCGCTCCATCAATGAATCTTCCAAATGAACAGAAGATTGCCCTAAGGCCGCGTACACACGATCAGACAGGTCCAATGAAACTGGTCTGCAGACCAGTTTCATCGGACCAGTTTGATGGTGTGTATGGCCCATCAGACCGTTGTCCATCGGACCAAAGTTTTAAAACCTGCTTTAAAACCTGTCTGATGGAACCTGTCCGTCGGACAGGTTCGATGGTTAGTACACAAAAGCATCGGACCAAAAACCCGCGCATGCTCAGAATCAAGTCGGCGCATGCTTGGAAGCATTGAACTTCGTTTTTTCATCACATCGTTGTGTTCTACGTCACTGCGTTCTGGTCTGATCGGATTTTGGTCCGATGGTGTGTACGCACATCAGACAAGTTCAGAGTTGTCTGATGAAAACCGTCCGTCGGACAAGTCTCATCAGACCGGTCTGATCGTGTGTACAGGGCCTTAGGTCTCTTTGCAGGACCTGTGTCAGACCCACTGAAGTATATGCAATACCTTAGGACCAGTTGTTCTTTTATGATGCATTATGAATAATCAATGTTCACACAAATGTAGTCAACTCTAAATTTTCTTTACTAAGCTTTCATAACAGAAAAACAACAGAATTTATGTAATTACACTAAATCAAATAAAAGCTCATTTTTTAAGGAATAAGCTGGGTGTAGTCTAGCTAATGCATGTGTTTATGTATCTGTCTATAACTTTTTTTCACTGTAGAGAAAAATCTTATATATATTTAAAGTGCCCCTGTCTTTTTTTGTATTTGTTTTTGTTTAAAGGGGTTGTAAAGGTATTTTTTTTTCCCAAATAGCTCCCTTTACCTCAGTGCAGTCCTCCTTCACTTACCTCATCCTTCCATTTTGCTTTTAAATGTCCTTATTTCTTCTGGAAAATCCTCACTTCCTGTTCTTCTGTCTGTAACTCCACACAGTAATGCAAGGCTTTCTCCCTGGTGTGGACTGTCGTGCTCGCCCCCTCCCTTGAACTACAGGAGAGTCAGCACGCTCTCTACATTGCAGATAAAGGAGCTGTGTGTTAGTGGGCATCCTGACTCTCCTGTAGTCCAAGGGAGGGGGCGAGCATGACACTCCACACCAGGGAGAAAGTCTTGCATTACTGGGTGGAGTTACAGATAGGCGAGCAGGAAGTGAGGATTTCTCAGAAGATATAAGGACATTTAAAAGCAAAATGGAAGGATGAGGTAAGTGAAAGAAGACTGCACTAAGGTAAAGGAAGCTATTTAGGAAAAAAAATGTAACTTTACACCCCCTTTAAAGGGGTTGTAAAAGTTTGTTTATTATTTTCTAAATAGGTTCCTTTAAGCTAGTGCATTTTTTGGTTCACTTACACTTTCCTTCGATTTCCCTTCTAAATGCTGTTTTTCTTTGTCTGAACTTCTCACTTCCTGTTTCTCCTCAGTAAGCTTGCCCCCATCATCCCAGCTGTTCTGGCTGGGGGTTAGTCAGCAAGAGCAGCTTACTGAGGAGGAACAGGAAGTGAGAAATTCAAACAAAGAAAACAAAGACAAAAAAAAAACATTTAGAAGGGAAAACAAAGGAAAAGGTAAGTGAACCAACAATGTACTAGCTTAAAGGAACCTATTCAAAAAATAAAAAGTCAACCTTTACAACCCCTTTAAAAACTCTGCTAAAGGATGGGATTGGGGTTAAGAAGGAAATCTGCATAGTGAGAATAACCATAGTTCTTCTCAGTTGCATACATAGGATGCAGATAAAGACTACTGTTACTCTGTATGACAGTTCAGTGTCTTAAACCAGTAGACATATGCAGACTGGAATATTTCGTTTCGTTTTTTCGTTTTCGTTTGGAAAATAAATTTATTTAGTTCGATAGTTTTTCTTGGGGAATAGCTTTTGTCCGAAAATCAAATAATACTTGGTTTCTGTTCGAATGGGCAAAAGAATATTCGACAGAACGTCGAATCTTTTTGGTCGATGTCGAATGATCAAAGAATATTTGACGAAACGTCGAATCTTTACGTCAAATCGTACATTTCCGTTCGAATATTCCGCCTACAAGAATTCTAATGTTGTATGACTAGTAATAATGTCGAATCTATTTTCTCATAAATCGAAATCTATTCTCTGTAATGTCAAATCTATTATTTCTGTCGAATCTTTCTCTATAATGTCGAATCTTTTCTCTATAATGTCGAATCTTTTCCCTATGATGTTGAATCTCTCTATATCGAATTTTTACCGCAACGAACAGGGCCGATCCTAGGGTCACAGGCGCCTGGGTGCAGAAATATTTCTGGCGCCCCCACAAAGGGGCGTGGTCATCTTACCAACTCCTCCCCTTTACAAATGTTTCTGTGGCAATGACTCAAACACAAAGATGCTCCTCTAAGAAGTCTTTGTTGCCTAGGGATCCTCCCATGATCTTTTAACAATAAAGAAAATACTGGAAGAGCGTACACTAATGAGACCTGGAGGGGAACCTCTCTGATACTGTTAGAAAGTGCCCCAAAACATAGTACAGGTGATGGTCAGAGACTGTAGACATGATACAAGAGATGGTCAGAGACTGCAATCATAGTACAGGAGATGGTCAGAGAGTGTAGACATATTAATGGAGACAGTCAGTGACTGGAGATATAATACAAGAGATGGTCATAGACTGCAATCATAGTACAGGAGATGGTCAGAGAATGGAGACATGATACAAGAGATGGTCAGAGACTGCAATCATAGTACAGGAGCTGGTCAGAGAGTGTAGACCTATTACAGGAGACAGTCGGTGACTGGAGATATAATACAGGAGATGGTCAGGGACTGCAGACATACTACAGGAGACGGTCAGGGACTGCAGACATACTACAGGAGATGGTCAGAGACTGCAGACATACAACAGGAGATGGTCAGGGACTGGAGAAATAATACAGGAGATGGTCAGGGACTGGAAGAATAATACAGGAGACAGTCAGAGACTGCAGCTATAATACAGGAGATGGTCAGAGACTGCAGTTCCTATTGACATAAGTAGATAATGGCCGATCGGCTCTCACCTGACCAACAACAGTTCCTCTGATCAGGAGTCAGCTCAATCTGAATTGCTCATGGATACTCCACTGGGTAGAGCCCAGATCTGTATTCTGGCAATGACTCCAATCCTTTCTCCGCCAGGGATGGCACTAGGCTGTGTGGCTTTCCCTCTGGTGGCGCACGGCAGCGGGGTTCTTTCTCTGATGGTGTTCTCTCAGCACTGTCCTCTCCCTCTGGAGTCCTGGGTGCACTTCCCTAAACGCTTTCCTGGGGTCCTGGCTCTCTCTCTCTCCCCCATTCAGCTGAACATGCCGTGTGGGCTGCAGTCTCTTTTTTACAGTGGGGCTGCCAGTCCTCGAACTACAAGTCCCACAATCCTCTTCTCTGCTCCTTTTTCTATTCTATTTCTTCCCTGCAAGCATCGCTAGTACAGCATTGCGCGTGAAGAGAAGGAGGAGGAATGAAGAGCCCGCAGCTGCAGTGGCGTCACTAGGGTTGTTGTCACCAGTTGAGGTAAAACATGGTGTTGCCCCCCTTCCTCCACCTATAGTCGCCCCTACAGACCCCCTCCACTAAGTATAGACCCCCTCCGTCAGTGCAGACTCCTAACTAATTATAAACCCCCTCCCTCAGAACAGACCCCCCAGGACAAACCACCCCCCATGAGTACAGACACCCCCAGGACAAACCCCCCATTAGTACAGACTCCCACAGGACAACCCCCCATAAGTACAGACTCCCCCAGGATAACCCCCCATTAGTACATACTCCCCTAGGACAACCCCCCATTAGTACAGACCCCCCCAGGACAACCCCCCATTAGTACAGACCCCCCCAGGACAAACCCCCCATTAGTACATACTCCCCTAGGACAACCCCCCATTAGTACAGACTCCCCCAGGACAACCCCCCATTAGTACAGACCCACCCAGGACAACCCCCCATAAGTACAGACTTCCCCAGGATAACCCCCCATTAGTACATACTCCCCTAGGACAACCCCCCATTAGTACAGACCCACCCAGGACAACCCCCCATTAGTACAGACGCCCCCCAGGACAAACCAATCATTAGTACATACTCCCCCAGGACAACCCCCCATTAGTACAGACCCACCCAGGACAAACCCCCCATTAGTACATACTTCCCTAGGATAACCCCCCATTAGTACAGACTCCCCCAGGACAACCCCCCATTAGTACAGACCCACCCAGGACAACCCCCCATAAGTACAGACTTCCCCAGGATAACCCCCCATTAGTACATACTCCCCTAGGACAACCCCCCATTAGTACAGACCCCCCAGGACAAACCCCCCATTAGTACATACTCCCCTAGGACAACCCCCCATTAGTACAGACTCCCCCAGGACAACCCCCCATTAGTACAGACCCACCCAGGACAAACCCCCCATTAGTACATACTTCCCTAGGATAACCCCCCATTAGTACAGACTCCCCCAGGACAACCCCCCATTAGTACAGACCCACCCAGGACAACCCCCCATAAGTACAGACTTCCCCAGGATAACCCCCCATTAGTACATACTCCCCTAGGACAACCCCCCATTAGTACAGACCCCCCAGGACAACCCCCCATTAGTACAGACCCACCCAGGACAACCCCCCATTAGTACAGACCCACCCAGGACAACCCCCCATTAGTACAGACCCCCCCCAGGACAAACCAATCATTAGTACATACTCCCCCAGGACAACCCCCCATTAGTACAGACCCACCCAGGACAAACCCCCCATTAGTACATACTCCCCTAGGATAACCCCCCATTAGTACAGACCCACCCAGGACAACCCCCCATTAGTACAGACCCACCCAGGACAACCCCCCATTAGTACATACCCCCCCAGGACAAACCAATCATTAGTACATACTCCCCTAGGACAACCCCCCATTAGTACAGACCCACCCAGGACAAACCCCCCATTAGTACATACTCACCTAGGACAACCCCCCATTAGTACAGACTCCCCCAGGACAACCCCCCATTAGTACAGACCCACCCAGGACAAACCCCCCATTAGTACATACTTCCCTAGGATCACCCCCCATTAGTACAGACTCCCCCAGGACAACCCCCCATTAGTACAGACCCACCTAGGACAACCCCCCATTAGTACAGACTCCCCCAGGACAACCCCCCATTAGTACAGACCCCCCCCCAGGACAAACCAATCATTAGTACATACTCCCCCAGGACAACCCCCCATTAGTACAGACCCACCCAGGACAAACCCCCCATTAGTACATACTCCCCTAGGATAACCCCCCATTAGTACAGACCCACCCAGGACAACCCCCCATTAGTACAGACCCACCCAGGACAACCCCCCATTAGTACATACCCCCCCCCAGGACAAACCAATCATTAGTACATACTCCCCTAGGACAACCCCCCATTAGTACAGACCCACCCAGGACAAACCCCCCATTAGTACATACTCCCCTAGGACAACCCCCCATTAGTACAGACTCCCCCAGGACAACCCCCCATTAGTACAGACCCACCCAGGACAAACCCCCCATTAGTACATACTTCCCTAGGATCACCCCCCATTAGTACAGACTCCCCCAGGACAACCCCCCATTAGTACAGACCCACCTAGGACAACCCCCCATTAGTACAGACTCCCCCAGGACAACCCCCCATTAGTACAGACCCACCCAGGACAAACCCCCCATTAGTACATACTTCCCTAGGATAACCCCCCATTAGTACAGACTCCCCCAGGACAACCCCCCATTAGTACAGACCCACCCAGGACAACCCCCCATTAGTACAGACCCACCAAGGACAACCCCCCATAAGTACAGACTTCCCCAGGATAACCCCCCATTAGTACATACTCCCCTAGGACAACCCCCCATTAGTACAGACCCCCCAGGACAAACCCCCCATTAGTACATACTCCCCTAGGACAACCCCCCATTAGTACAGACTCCCCCAGGACAACCCCCCATTAGTACAGACCCACCCAGGACAAACCCCCCATTAGTACATACTTCCCTAGGATAACCCCCCATTAGTACAGACTCCCCCAGGACAACCCCCCATTAGTACAGACCCACCCAGGACAACCCCCCATAAGTACAGACTTCCCCAGGATAACCCCCCATTAGTACATACTCCCCTAGGACAACCCCCCATTAGTACAGACCCCCCAGGACAACCCCCCATTAGTACAGACCCACCCAGGACAACCCCCCATTAGTACAGACCCACCCAGGACAACCCCCCATTAGTACAGACCCCCCCCAGGACAAACCAATCATTAGTACATACTCCCCCAGGACAACCCCCCATTAGTACAGACCCACCCAGGACAAACCCCCCATTAGTACATACTCCCCTAGGATAACCCCCCATTAGTACAGACCCACCCAGGACAACCCCCCATTAGTACAGACCCACCCAGGACAACCCCCCATTAGTACATACCCCCCCCCCCAGGACAAACCAATCATTAGTACATACTCCCCTAGGACAACCCCCCATTAGTACAGACCCACCCAGGACAACCCCCCATAAGTACAGACTTCCCCAGGATAACCCCCCATTAGTACATACTCCCCTAGGACAACCCCCCATTAGTACAGACCCACCCAGGACAAACCCCCCATTAGTACAGACCCACCCAGGACAACCCCCCATAAGTACAGACTTCCCCAGGATAACCCCCCATTAGTACATACTCCCCTAGGATAACCCCCCATTAGTACAGACCCACCCAGGACAACCCCCTATTAGTACAGACCCCCCCCCCAGGACAAACCCCCCATTAGTAAAGACCCACCCAGGACAAACCCCCCATTAGTACATACTCCCCTAGGATAACCCCCCATTAGTACAGACTCCCCCAGGACAACCCCCTATTAGTACAGACCCCCCCCCAGGACAAACCCCCCCATTAGTACATACTCCCCTAGGACAACCCCCCATTAGTACAGACTCCCCCAGGACAACCCCCCATTAGTACAGACCCACCCAGGACAACCCCCCATTAGTACAGACCCACCCAGGACAAACCCCCCCATTAGTACAGACCCACCCAGGACAACCCCCCATTAGTACAGACCCACCCAGGACAAACCCCCCCATTAGTACATACTCCCCTAGGATAACCCCCCATTAGTACAGACCCACTCAGGACATGGCAGGCTGAGGCGCTCAATCTCAGCTGACAGGCGGCAGCTCCGCTCGGCGCTCGCTCCGCACGCTGTCTGAAGTTGGCTGTGGCAGAGGTCACGGTGGGTGGAGCCGAGCGGCCGTGTGACGTCACGTCGTCGCATCCCGCTCGGGTCTCGGATTGCTTCGGCGGCTCGGCCGCTCGGAAATAAAAAAAATAAAAAAAAACAACCTCCTCGGCGGCTCGGCGGCTCATTAAAAAAAAAAAAAAAAAAGAACCTCCTCGGCGGCTCGCTCGGCGCCTCGCGCATGACAGCGCTGGGTGCGGGGCACCCACTGCACCCCGGGTAGGATCGGCCCTGGCAACGAAAACGAAAATAAAGCATTTTTTATGTCGGATCTTTCGTTTTTCGTTTCTTGCACTTTCGTTATCGTTTGTTAAAACGATAACGAAAAAAACAGATTTTCGGACGAAAATGCATTCTAACGAAAACGAATGCACATGTCTATAAACCAGTGGTTCTCAACCTCAGTCCTCAAGTACCCCCAAAACCGCCATGTTTTGGGAACTTCTCTTAGATAAAATAGCTCTTATTAATACCATCTCATTGATATTAATTTATAACACCTTTAAGTTACAAAGCAGGAGATTGGTTGCAAGACAGTGGGGTAGTCCCAGCAACCAATCACCTGCTTTTAACTTGAAAAGTCCTGCCCTTTGCCTGGACCTGCCATGCCATGCGTGCTTCCCAACTTCTGTGAATAAGGTAGGGCAGTCAGTGTAGGGAGGGGGAATGCTGTGTTGATGAAATCTGTCTGACACTGTAAAATCGAGGGAGGACTGTGATGAAGTGGGGTCTGTGATGAAGTGGGATCTGATAGGGGATCTGTAAAGAAGTGGGGTCTGATGGGGGGATCTGTGATGAAGTGGTGTCTGATGGGAGGGGGTTTTGTGATAAAGTGAGGTCTGATGGGGGGATCTGTGATGAAGTAGGGTCTGATGGGGGATCTGTGATGAAGTGGGGTCTGATGGGGGGGGGGGTCTGTAATGAAGTGGGGTCTGATAGGGGGATCTGTGATGAAGTGGAGTCTGTAATGGGGGGATCTGTGATGAAGTGGGGTCTGTAATGGGGGGATCTGTGATGGGCAGTGTATTAGTGCTCGAACGAACACACTTAGACCAAATTTGTATGGTTCAAAGAATGTCAGGCAAAATGGTTGGCCCTCACACATGTTCACTTCATCAAATCTGGTCCTCTTTGGACACCCCTGGTTTAGATCAAAGCATATTCATGTGTTAGAATGGCCCAGTCAAAGGAATTATCTAAATCCAATAAATAATCTGTGGCCAGACTTAAATTTGCTGTTCACAGATGCTCTCCATGCAATCTGACAGAGCTTGAGCTATTTTGCAAGGAAGAATGGGCAAACATTTTACTCTCTAGATGTGCAAAGCTGGTAGAGACATCCCCAAAAAGATTTGCAGCTGTAATTGCAGTGAAAGGGGGTTCTACAAAGTATTTACTAAGGGGGGCTGAATACAAATGCACGCCACACTTTCCAGATATTTATTTCTAAAAAAAAAAATGAAAACCATTTATCATTTTCCTTCCAGGTCACAATTATGTGCCACTTTGTGTTGATCTATCACATAAAATCTCAATAAAATACATTTACATTTTTGGTAATAATATGACAAAATGTGGAAAACGTCAAGGGATATGAATACTTTTTCAAGGCATACCCTTTTTTTTCTAGGTCCATGTTGATATAAAAAATATAAATCTGAAGTTAAGTTCATTTTAAAGCAAGTGTTGTCAACCCCCAGGCCACTACCCACTACCAGGCCGTAGCGTCTCTGCAGCTGGTGCCGTGGCGGGCGGCATGACATTAAGGAGGGTGGGTGAGAGAGCCTGGTGGATCAGAGAGGCAGGCGGGCGGGCAGATGGGAGAAGCGGGCTGGTGAGCAGAGATGAAATCATCTCTCTCCGTCCGCCTAGCTTCACTGCTCTTCTGCCCTCACAACGTGCGGAATGTCGGAGATAAGATGGGGAGTAGAGAGATGACACCATGACATCATCTCTCTCCGCCCGCTCTTCCACCCTCACAGCATGCAGAATGCCAGAGGTGCGGCTGGGAGCAGAGAGATTACATCATCTCTCACTGCCTGCCCCACATCTCCACTCTCCTGCCCTCACTCAAGAATGATCACTGAACCAGTGCCACCAATGCAGTGACAACCCACATCTGGTGGCACTGGCAGGTGATTTGGCAAGTGGAATTCCTCATCTGGTGGCACTGGCAGGTGACATGGCAAGTGGCATTCCTCATCTGTGGCAGGCAGCGTGGCAATTTATTTAAAAACTCCATTACGTTTTAAATAACTGCAGCTACTTACTGATATCTGTTTTATATATGATTTATTATTTGCTGAAACTCCAAAGATGACTTTGTAGCTGGGGTACACATATCACTGGTTGAGAAGCATCTCTCCTGACTCTGGAACACAAGAGCTTAAAGACACTTATATAAATTAAATGCATTATTATGAATTAGGTTATTGGTGAAGGCACAGCAATTTCACTAATAGAAATACGCCTTGAGACTCTTACAAATATTTTAACTTGAAAAATCTATCTCACTTCATTTAAACAAAAATAGTAAAAAAAGACAGGCTCTGTCAGTGCAAGACATAAAGTCATAAAATAGATTTATAAATCCTTCTTTGCTTTCAGTGGAAATCGAGGATGAATTATTTATAGCGTTTAGATTTTTTTTTTTAATTCAATTTTTACTTCAACCTTAGAAAAACAAACTGACAAAAATGATGTAGAGAGAAAATAATGCAAGAATCGTATGAAAATGGAATTTAAAATACTGAACAAAATATATGTCAACAGAAATATAAAAATGCTCAAAATCCAAAAATATATCTTCCTGTTGCGTTAGAAAATACAGCTTTGGAAATGTTGTGTTCCTTTCAAACTGTTGTTGACGTAAAGTGCTCCTGTCACTTTTTAAAAGAAAGGTGGAGATCCGAGAAAGGTGTACAATTTTTTTTGTGTTTTAACAGTTTTGTAAATTTTTCTTTATTGAAGTGTAATATTTAAAAAAAACTCTCATGAGATAAAAGTTGAGGCTGCCATTGCTGAATTCTCTGTTTGAAGATGCTAGCTGCTTGGCTGTCATACTGGTCCTTTTGCTCCAATACCATGAATCAAAGATATATGGCAAGCTTGCTGATAAAAACCTCTGACTTTTCCAATCTTCATACTTGTTTTAGGTTATTGAAACTAATTTCCAAAGTAATTAGAACTGGAATCCAGCCATATATAAAAGATACAAAAGAAAGCAGCTTTGTATTCATTAAACCATAAACCATAAACCCAAGAAAAGAAAATTAACTGTAGTGCTACCCCTTGATGGAGCCACTCAATTGTTTAGGTTGCTTTGTTCTACTCCAGTGATGACTTGCTTTGCTCCTAGACCATTGATACATCTGAAAACATATAAGACAGCTTTGTTAAAAGGAGTAAAGCCTTATAAAATAAATTGGTTAGGCAGCAAATCCAATGCAGTTTGCAATGCAACATTTTGCAATGCAACAACACAACTGGCATAAAAATAGGCAAGTCTGTGAGCAAGAGGCCCGGTCTACTTATACTCCATTGACCATTGCAAAATACACTGCAACACAGTCCTATTGACATTGGGGATCTGAACCTACGATGGAGCGCTCAATTGAAATGAGGCAAGATAGTGGCCAAGAGGCTTCTAACTACTGGACTTGGTCCTTGGTCTCTGGCAGTCCTGCAAAGACCAGTGATTGTAAAGACTTGTTTTTTGTTAAATATACTTACCTCCTCTGTGCAGTTGGTTTTGCACAGAGCAGCCTGGATCCTCCTCTTCTTGGTCCCTCTTTGCTGCTCCTGGCCCCTCCCTCCTGTCCAGTGCCTCCTCAGCCAACAGCTTTCTATGGGGGCACCTGAGCTGAGTCTGAGCTGAGTCAGAGCTGTGTGTATCCCTTCAGACACAGAGTCCTGACCGGACCCCGTCCACTTTCTCCCCGATTGGCTAACTGACTTTGATGGAAAGCCAATCAGAAAGAGTGTCCCAGATGGCTTAAACATTTGTGTACATCGTTGGAGAGAGAAGGGGCTCGGGTAAGTAATTAGGGATGTGCTGGGGTGGCTGCTACACACAAAAGGTTTTTTATCTTAATGCATATAATGCATTAGGATAAAAAAAAAACTTCTGGCTTTACAACCCATTTAAGGTCAGGTTAAAATAGTTAGCCGCTGTCTATCGTTGGAACTCAGCTGCAATCTCTCACGGGAACAGGATTTCAAACAGCAGGATACATGACAAGCTAGGACCATTACAACATTCTAGAACACTGGAACCACATAAATTTGGAAAAGCTGCAGCACCTGACCCTGAGACTCTTAGTAGTACAGTCTTTAGCATCTTCTGTCCAAGAAGGCCTCCATACAATACAGCAACAGCAATGTGTGGTCCTGAGTTTCTGACACTGAACACAGCAGGCGATTTAGTTTGCATGTTTTGTGCTATATAAGTCTTCATTCATTCATTCATTCATTCATTCAGCAGACCCAGTAGCAGAAGTTCTGGCAGCAGCCCTAAGTCCCTGTGCACATAGGCCCAGGAATACTCAGGGACCATTACCAACTTTTAGCCCTGCCCCTTGTCACTCTGTACTGCTGGTGCTGTGCCCCCCCCCCCCATGGGTCCAAGACCTCTGTCTCTTTCTTGTTAGTGGGCAGGGCCTAACTTTCCTGGCTAAGCGACCACCAATAGAAGCTCCATTGGCCCTGGGGACCAATCAGACATCCTCCATTGCACTGTTGCTAGGGGTGGGTCATCTTTAGCAGTAAAAGAAGCCTGTCAACTGTCTCTCTCTTGCTTTATCTCTGCTGAATGTCCACCATAGCAAGAAAGAATAAAAATAAATGCATTTCATGTCCTAGGATGACAATGCTCATTCACTGTAGTGTACCTATGAAGGAGCAGCGCTGTCACCCTAGGACAGAAATACTAACATCTATTCTTCCCCACTTCATAAAAGATAAACTTACTAATAAAAAGCTTAGGCAGAGGTTGTGATGTCATCCCCACACCTCTCTGCCTCAGCCAATTAGAGGAAGATGAGGATTCATTCAGACAATACAAAGCTTCCCGTGAAATGACTCTGCAGTTCTAATCATAACTATATTTTAGTCCAGGAGTGGGATTGGAATTATTTTCTTTCACTGTTGCAATATAGAGCTGTATATTGTATGGAGCTGAGGCTACATAAAGGTAAAACATTGCATGCAGCAAGCACACCTTGTATTGCAGTAAATAATTTGTTTGTGCCAGGTTGGTCCAATTAAACTACAATGTATTTGAAGGGACCTTAGACGTGGAGTTAGGTATTAATAGAGTACAAAGCTTCCCATGAATGGCTGAGCAGTGCTTGTCCTGAGTGTGGACCAGGAAGTCCTCGTCCCACTGTTGGAACACACCACAATATGTGGCCAAGGTTACATGCAGTTAATACAGAGTACCTAGCAAGGCCACCTGTTATTGCAGTAAATAGATTGTTTGGATCTGCTTGGCCCAAATTAACTATTTAAAGGGGCATTAAATGTGGCATTGGGTTTAAAAGGCAGGAGTAGTCAGTAAAAATAAATAAAAATCCTGAATCTGGAAAAGTTCTTAACGTGTCATTTATTTATTTCCTTTAAGTATCTATATTATAATTAAATATA
Organism: Rana kukunoris; assembly: GCA_029574335.1. NCBI lineage: Eukaryota > Metazoa > Chordata > Amphibia > Anura > Ranidae > Rana > Rana kukunoris. Next base: position 572,218,477 of record CM056050.1, on the reverse strand, counting down.
TAAGTATGTACTTCCAGCCTTCAATTAATTAAAAAAAACAGATTACCTCTTTATACCTTAAAACATTCATTCATCATTTCTATTCGTATTGAGGGGCTTTGATATATTATGTGATGCGATATCTCTTCTTCACAACAGCTCATCATCACCTCTCACCTGTACTGCATGCATGCTTTCTATTACCCTTGGCTTTTCTATGTTCTTTTAATTATCTCTGAAGCTCATTGAATTTGTCTTTAACTACATATCGACACTTACAATTAGATTAGAGCATCTGTCATTTGAAAGGAACTAGATCAAGAAGTACATTAGTATCGTCAGCTAATAACTCAATCAAGAAAATGTGATAAATGGATGAGACTGGATCCTTTATATAAAGGAAAATAAGTAAAATACATTGAAGGCACAGTAGAATGCATTAGTAGAAAATGATGGCTTCTTCTACTTCACGCTTCTTAGGCCTCGTACACACGCTAGGTTATCCAGAGGACAACGGTCTGATGGACCGTTTTCATCGATCAAAACCGATCGTGTGTGGGCCCCATAGGTTATTTAACCTTAGGTTAAAAAAAAGCCAACTTGCTTTAAAATTAATCTATGGATTCCTAACCGATAGGTCAAAACCGATCGTTAGTAGGCACGACCATCGGTTAAAAATCCACGCATGCTCAGACTCAAGTCGACGCATGCTTGGAAGCATTGAACTACATTTTTTTCAGCACGTCGTTGTGTTATACGTCACCGCGTTTTTTTAACTCATGGGGCCAGATTCAGAAAGAGTTATGCCGGAGTATCAGTGATACGCCGGCATAACTCACACTTTGCGCCGGCTTATCTGTTTTCTGTATGCAGAAAACAAAATACGCCGGTTTGCAGCAAAGATCCGACAGGCATAATTGTATTACACCGTCGGATCTTAACTGCAATTTTAAAATGGCCGCTGGGGGCGTTCCCGCTGATTTACGCTGAGAATATGTAAATCAGCAAGATACGCCAATTCACGAACATACACGGGCCCGACGCAGTCACTTTACGCCGTTTCCGTAAGGGGTTTCCCGATGTAAAGATAAAGCTGCCAAAAGCAGGCGCATCCTATGTTAAGTATGGACGTTGTGACCGCGGGAAATTTGAAAATGTTTACGTTGTTTGCGTAACTCGTCCGTGAATGGGGATTTATGTTGATTACGTTCACGTTAAAAACACTGTCATAATTCGGAGCATGCGAACTGGGATTTTTCTATGGTCGACGCATGCGCAGTACGTTCGGCGCGTGGGCGTGCCTAATTTAAATAGGAGACGCCCCCTACCCGACGAATTTGAACTAGGCTGCCCAGTTTACGCTACGCCACCGTGACTTTACACGCAAGTGCTTTGTGAATACAGCACTTGCGAGTAAAGTTGTGGCGGCGTAACGTAAATAAGAAAAGTTATGCCGCCAGAAAGATACGGTTTCCTACCTGAATCTGGCCCATGGTGTGTAGGCACATCAGACCATGAGTCAGCTTCATTGGTTAACCTATGACAACGGTCCCTCAAACCGTTCTCATCGGATGGACTGATCGTGTGTACAAGGCTTTAAAGCCAAACTCCCGTCAGCTATAAAAATGGTAGTATGTGCCACCCCAGATAACAAGGTTTAAATGCTTTTCTAGCCAAGGAGGGATGTAAAGCAGAGAGATGCTTACTTTATTCCTTGTTGATACAGATTATTCCCTTGAAATATGACTAGTGAAGCAGCTCCTGTCCAAAAATTACCTTGCACAATGACAATCACAATGGTGATGACTTCTTAGAGAGAATGTATAGTGTTGTATATATGGAAATATGAAATAATAAAAAAGAAGATTGTGCACTGTCATATTCTACAGACTGAACGATAGGCTCCTTTGAAATCTTTTTTTTCAGATACTCCCATAGCTTTTTTTGTTCAATGACACCAGTCAGCAACCAACCCCTTTGTTTACATTCAGCAGATGACCACAGACTTTATCATTCTTAGACCTCATCCACACTGGATGTTTTCCTAAGTCTCCTAGATTCATTTCCTCGTGGCAGCAGAGTTTTGGCAGAAAAACTGTTGACGCTTTTAAACCCATTTAACACGCTTAGTCACGTTTAGGCACGTCAGGAACTTGGACATTAATTCATTTTATTGGGCAGAATAATAATTTATTCTGGCCTTTGAAATTAACTAACGCTCAAGCTCTAAATGCTCCTAACACATCAAGCATTTTGAATCAAACATAGTTGATTTACTAAAGGCAAGTAGACAGTGCACTTTGCAAGTGCAGATTCTCCAGAGCTTTGTAAATTAGGTAAAGCTTCTCTTTGCAAAAAATACCCAATTACATGCAAGGAGAAAAAAAACATTTTTGCTTGCACGTGATTGGATGATGGCATCCAGCAGAGCTTCTGCTCATTTACTAAGCTCTGGAGCAATTGCTCTTGCAAAGTGCCTTTAGTAAATCAACCCCACTGGGTGTGGTTTTTAATTTTCTGCCTCTAAATGCCCCTGCCTCTAAATGCCATTAGGTCAGTGATGCCGAACCTTGGCACTCCAGATGTTTTGGAACTACATTTCCCATGATGCTTAACTACACTGCAGAGTGTATGAGCATCATGGAAAATGTACTTCCAAAAGGTTCGCCATCACTGCCATAAGCTTACATACAGGGGTGTTAGGAGGAAAAAAAACGCCAAACACCCTTAGGAGCAGCAGAAAAATTGTCCAGTGTGCATGAGGCCTTAAAGTGGTTGTACACCCTGTACAACCACTTTTAGCTACAGGTAAGCCTAGATTAAGCCTTACCTGTAGGTGCTGGAAATATCTCCTAAACCTCCACGGTTTAGGAAGTATTTACAATAGAGCCATGCAGTGATGTCTACGGCACATGCGCTGTAGACAATGGCGCAGGCACACTTTAGAAACGGCAATCGTGCCATTTCTTAAGGGGGTCGTGCCGTGACTGGCGGCTTCCGCATGCATGCACACGCGACTCTGGCCAGACACAGAGCCAGAGTTTGCAGCCCCGGAAAGGAAAAGGGTTGAAGATGGATGCTCGCTGCTAGTGGGGACATTGCAGGCTTCAGTTTCAAGTAAGTAACACATAATGGGCTACTATGCGATGCATAGTGGCCCAGTATGCTTTACCTTTGCAGGGAAATAAAGAGGAAGTAAAACCAATCAGGGTTTACTTCCTCTTTAACAGAATACACAACTGCATTTTTCAATATCTGCTTGTAGATCAGCTATAAGCGACCCTTAAAGTATGATGTTGCTATGGACAGAGTAGGGAAGCATTAAACCTCACACAACAGGGAATGATGCCGCGTACACACAATCAGATTTTCCTTGGATGGTTTTTCCGACTGAATTACGCTCAAGTTTGACTTGCATACACATGGTCACACAAAAGTTCTCGGAACTTTCGTCCGTCAAGAACGCGGTGACGTAAAACAAAAACAACGAGCCGACAAAAAGGAAGATCAATGCTTCCAAGCCTGCGTCTTATTGTTTCCAAGCATGTGCCAGAATTTTGTGTGTTGGAATTGCTACAGACGATCGGATTTTCCGATAGGATTTTTTCTGACGAGAAATTTGACAACCAGCTCTCAATCTTTTGTTGGCGGAAATTTCGACAGCAAAAGTCAGATGGAGCATTCACACGGTCAGAATTTCCGTTCAAAGGCTCACATCGGACTTTTGCTGTCGGAATTTCCGATCGTGTGTACGGGGCATGAGAGGCAATCTTTCCAAAGTAAGGGAAACCCTCTCGGAGACACCTGCCATTGCAACAAGTGTCACCATGGGAAGCTTTCCCCTCTGTGACTGTTTTGCTGACAACTATAAACTTTGGATTTCCCTTGTTTTCCGCTCTAGGGTCACCAAGACAATCATGATGATGAATCTTCTTAGCAGGGACAAAAAACAACATTATCATCTTTGGCAAAGTTAAAGTACAACTAAGGGCAAAAATGATTTTTTTGTTTTGAATATAGTGGAGAAGTATTAGAACACCTTACAGTTTGTATTGCCCTCTGTGCCCCCATTAAAGCGGATCTCCACCCTAAAGTGAAGATCCGCTGATCGGAACCCTCCCCCCCTCCGGTGTCACATTTGACACCTTTCAGGGGGGGGGGTGCAGATACCTGTCTAAAGACAGGTATCCGCACACACTTCCGGCCTGCAGTCTCGGGCAAAAGACGGGCTTTTCCCGTTGTGTGCTGGGAACTCTCGGCTCCCAGCACTTTCGCATGCGCCGTAGGGAACCGGGAAGTGAAGCCGGAGCGCTTCACTTCCTGGTTCCCTCGCCGTGGATGAAGGGGGGAGCAGCAGGGTGACGAGCGATCGCTCATCCTCTGCTGCGGACGCCGCTGGACTCCAGGACAGGTAAGTGTCCTAATATTAAAAGTCAGCAGCTGCAGTATTTGTTGCTGCTGGCTTTTAATATTTTTTTTTGGTGAGCCATCCGCTTTAAGGAGATTCCCCTCTCTATTTGTACAGTTTACCATTATCATTGAAGGTGAAAGTAAGAGAAAAGTTCAGGTGACCCGAGGGTCCCCAAGGAATTCCCTTGATTTACAGGGATTTCCCTTTCACTTCCTGTTTGGCTAAGGGACAGGAAGTGACGGTAAATCTCTGCAATGGGACAAAGGTTTATATAGTTCTTCTCATTCTATCCTAAACTCAAAAATGTATTGGCTTTAGATACATTTTAAATGTAATATGCTGTAATAAGCAATGGTTATGTTGTTGGTACTTTCTATTTACACATGCTGTGCAGGAATTTACTCGGAGGAGACGTTTCCCACACTCTCCCATTAAAGTTTGCATAACTTACTGTATACCATAGGAGCACATAACTCATTGTTATGAATACTGTATGGAAAAGTAAACTAGCTGGCTGGAATGGGTACCCATCACAATTAATTAAACAACGTAAAGAATGTCTATCTTTTGTTTGGCAACTTCTACACAAGCACACATGTGTTTTTCATTTGAAACTGGGTGGGTTTGTTACAAATCTTCGTAGACCGTGAACTTTCAGGTCTTCTGTCCTGTGCAGGAAGATCAATTGTAGAAATATTTTACCCAGAATGTGGTATAGGCCACAAAAACAAGGCAATATATCACACTGACAGTCATAAACGTTAAGTCGTTTAGGATTGCTCCATCTGCTTGGCTATTTTGGAAGATATTTTGTTTTCAGCTAAATCTCTCTGATGACTTTAAAATGAATTTACACCTTTGTGTACAAGCATTAAATCGAAATGGATTGAAATAATGCTTTTTCAGCTTTATTTTTTATTTACCCTATTCTATAATTGTACAAAGTTTGTTGCTAACTATTTGGAAGAAAGCGACTCGGTTGATGAAATAAAAGATGTACAAAAAACTGTAAGGCAGCGTACACACAATTGAACATGTCCGCTGAAACTGGTCCGCCGACCAGTTTCAGCGGACATATGGTGTGTACGACCTAGCGGACAGGTTTTTCCAGCAGACAAATTTCAAAGCATGCTTTGTCCGTCGGACATGTCCGCTGGTTAGTACGCCTAACCAGCGGATATAAATCTCCCGCATGCGTCGAATGGATTCGACGCATGCGTGGAAGTATTTTACTTCCTGGATTGGTGACGTGGCGGCGTCAACGTCACCGCGTCAACGTCACCGCCACGTCACTTCGTTATCCTTTGGAGGGGATTTTGGTCCGATGGTGTGTACACGCCATCAGACCAAATATCCGAGGAGACATGTCTGCTGGAAACAGTCCGTTGGACATGTTTCAGCGGACATGTCTCCTCGTCTGCACGAGGCCTTAAGGAATACATTTAAATTTGCTGATGATCATTAGAGGAGTCTTCTCTCAATTTCACATTCAACATGCTTTTAGGTGCTATGGATGAAAACATCGCCCACCATGCACTCTGATTCTCTCATGCGGCTCCTACATTACTACAGGACATAGCAAACATGATAACCATTAAATGCAGTGGGGTACCAGGCAATCAACACTTCCAGAGTTAAAGGATAAGTTTGCTTTAAAAAAAAAAAAAATGTGCATTTACTACTTTTTGTTTTGGAGCCTGGAAAGGATTGCACCAGCGATCAGCAGATCCCTGATACCATGCAGGTCTCCTGCAGCTTGTCAGTGTGAGCTTTCAGCCTGTATATCATACGGGCTGACATTTTTACACTGAAAGGAACAATCAATGTAAATTTCAAAAAAAGAAACTGTGCTATTAGCTAAATTTGCAATAACCAAAATTGAAGAAGAGCAGCAACTCCACCGTGAGTCAAACTTCTATTATATCAAAAGAAACTCTTTTTAATATAATAGGAACAATCATTGAACTACCACCCACCGCGCTCAACAAAGCCCAGAAAATTCAGTGAGAACTACAAGCCGACCGCTACAAAGGCTGTTGCTACTTGTAGTTTCCCATTCACACGGCAGGAGTAGCCACTCACGGGTGAGATTTTTTTTTAATTGTGAAAGCTAGTGGGGGTAGAAATCCCCTGCTAGCTGCCACATCGGAGGATCGAAGGAGGGACTGGTCCTACAGTACCATGTTGCATGGTAATCCCACATATAGGGAATGCAAGGAGAACTTATCCTTTAAAGCATTTAAGTATTATATCCTCCTTAGCGGTATTCCTGAGTCAGGCTCAGGGTAAATTTTTCATACAAAAAGCGGTATCCCCGAGCCAGACTCAGGGTTGCATTGCAGGATACAGGGGGAAGTTGCTTACCTTCTCCGCTGTGTCTCCTCGCTCGATTCACAGTGCCGAGTGCCGAGCTCTGTTCCCTGTGACGTTACGACTAGTGATGAGCGGAATACGCCATATTCGATTTCGCGATATTTCATGTTAATATCGAATATTCGTGATATTTTATCAAAAAAAAAATTTGCGAAATTTCGCTAATGCGAATGCGAAATTTCGCTAATGCGAATGCGAAATTGATTGTGAAATTCTCGTCAACACGCGAAAACGGAGATCATTTCCTGGATTACTAAACTAATATGCACTAAACACTAACTCTACTTACACAAACTTATATCACTAAACTAAAGCTAATTTTTTTTTTATACACAAAACACAGAAGGGCAGAGAAAGTATTCGCGAATATTCGTAATACGAATATTCGCATTGCAAATATTCGGCAACATAAAAGGATCGCCTCAGCTACTCGGCCCAGGGTCTCTAATCATACCAGCAATGCTTTTAGACGTCGATGGAGATCACTAGAATGTGATCTGTTTTAAAAATACATTTGAAAAAATATGAATATTCGCAATAGCGAATATTCACCGCGATATTCGATTTATTCGCGAATACTCGAATATGCAATATTCGTAACGAATATTCGCAATGCGAATATTCGTGAGCAACACTAGTTACGACGCACAAGGACGGAGTTTGGCACTAAATTCAAAAAGTGAAACACACAATACACATACAGTATACTGTACAGAACTGTATGAAATAATTACACACACCCTTTGTCCCTAGTGGTCTGCCCAGTGTCCTGCATGTATTTTTTTTAAATAAAAACTGTTCTTTCTGCCTGGAAACTGTAGATTGTCCATATAGCAACCAAAAAGTGTCCCTTTACATCAAAAGTGCTTTTAGACCAGCTACAAAACAGTGATAATAAATTAGAATCACTTGCAGAAGTGAGCAATATCGATTTATGGGGAATTTTGTCATCAAACACTGAAAGTAATGACAGCGACAATTCTGCAACTGAGCAAATTTCTGTGTTTTTGATTTTATTACATTATTGAATCATTTTTAGTATAATTACATTATTATTTTTATAATTATTTATAGTTATTTTTTATATTATAATTTATGATTTTGAGTTTCAAACTTTATCATACCCGGGATGTCAACTAGACTCTTGTTTGGACAGATTTAAGTGAGTTATTCCTAAGAATTGCAGGCCTAAAATATAAAACGCCAAATTTCCATGCAAAATAGTTGTACCGCTTTCAGCACCTAAAACCAGAATCATACCGCCAGGGAGGTTAAAGAAGCAGTAAATAGCACACTAAAACAAGCTCTCATTTCCTTGTAGCTATAGACATTGTGGAGAAATTAATCTTCAAAGTTCATAAAAGAGTCACCCAAAACACATTTTTTTTATATTTTTATTGCAGTATAATCTTGGCAGTTTAACAGGCTTTTAACATAAACAAAGAGCAAGTGCTTCAAAAGCTGTTATGCCCCGTACACACGACTGTTTTTCATGACGTGATTTTTATTTTATTTTATTTCATTAAAAATGATCGTGTGTGGGCTCCAGAGCATTTTTCATGACGTGAATAATGCCCATGAAAAATTTAGAACATGTTTTTTTTGCAACGTTTTTCACAATGTCGTTTTTTACTTCGTAAAAAACAGTCGTGTGTAGGCTTTAATGTCGTTAAAAAACATGCAAGTTATGAGATGGGAGCGCTCGTTCTGGTAAAACTAGCGTTCGTAATGGAGATAGCACATTCGTCACGCTGTAACAGACTGAAAAGCAAGAAGACTAAAAAGCGTGAATCGTCTCTCACCAAACTTTTACTAACACAAAACCAGCAAAAGCAGCCCCAAGGGTGGCGCAATCCGAATGATACTTCCCCTTTATAGTGCCGTTGTACGTGTTGTACGTCACCGCACTTTGCTAGAGCATTTTTTTTTACAATCATGTATGCAAGGCAGGCTTGACAAGAATCGGGTTGAAAAAAAAAAAGTTTTTTCTAGACCATTAAAAATGGTTTGCGTGTACGCAGCATTAGAATCTGAATAAAGCTTCATGAAGACATAGCCTATTATGACCACCAGTCACAGCAAAAAGGAAAATATGGAGAAAATATCTCCATGATTTTACCATAATTTTGCCACGTTTTGTGTCCGGCAGTTCAAACAAAGCAAAATTTAGGTTTTGGAGTGGTCTAGTCAAAGCCCAGACTTAAATCAAATTGATATCATGTATCATGACCTTAAACAGACCGTTCGTACTGGAAACCCCTCCAATGTGTCTGAATTAAAATGATTCTGCAAAAAACAGTGTGCCAAAATTGCTTCACAGCAATGTGAATGACTCATTGCCAGTTATCGCAAAAGTCAAGGGGGGGGCAATTACTTTTTCACATAAAGACAGGCAGGTTTTCTCAAACGCCACACTGCTAGCTGCTTGTCCTACACGTTTCCCCTAAATAGACGTCAACTGGGTGTGGAGACATGCGCATATAGATTATTTTAGGACTTTATTCCTCGGCATGGTGGTGAAGTCTTTTTTGAATATGTTTAGAGGCTTTTTGCTCCAATATATATATGTAGAACTACCCCCGGAGGAGCTGATGGTTGTTTTGGGTCTATGTTCTGTGATTAACCCCTTAAAGTGGCTCAAAACTCACCCTTGACACACCTGGTAATATGGGAGTTGTGGACCCCAGTAGCTTGTGCGGAAACACAATATCCTGTTACCCTACAACAGATTATGTAAACAAAAGGAGTTACTTTAAATGGAAGGGACCTTGCAATATAAAAAACAGGCTGAACATAAACTTCAAAGTAATCAAAGTGATACTTTACTTAAAGAAGAAACAAAGGAACATGAGCAACAGTGATCCCTGCAATATCAAATAACAATATTAAAGTGTCAGTGTGAGCTAGGCTACTATGTCATATAAAATAGTAGAACTGATTATGGCAATAGAACTGATTACTTGGTCAATGAGCAATGCAATGAATATAGTGAATAAACAACTATAATTAGATAACTCTTGGGTACTATAGCTAATTAGGACGGCCTGGCACCCCAGACCAAACTGCAATGCAGTCTCCTGCTAACAGTTTGTGCACTTGTATGTTGGCATGCGGTGGCGCGCAAAGAACAATTTACAATCCAAAGAGGGTAATAATGAATTGTTAAAAGTTTCCTGAATAGTCAACCCGCAAAGATGGATATTAACAATCCGCCCTTCCACAAGACAATCAGCACTTTCAGGCAAGTGCCGTCTCACCCAACTGGTTCAGGCCTTGTCCTTCCACGGCACAAAGTTCGGTCGGTCAGCAGCCGTCGGTCCTCAGACAGGTCGCAGGGTTACTGAGATCTCGTCCGATGACTACGGCAGGAGCTCTGTCCTTCCCTCTCAAAGCCACTCCGCCCGGGCGTATGTAGGCCTCAACTGTGGCCTACTCACCGTGGAGACACTCCCGACAGTGTCCTCCTGGGTTGAAGAGGCGGTCCCCAGAGAGCGCGTCAAACATGTCCTCTCCCTTAAATTACCTCCCTTAACAGGCGGTGTGGAAGGCAAAGCATCTTGGGGTGGCCCAGCTGCTCTCTGGGTAATGCAGTTCATTACAGGCCAGGGCAAATGGAGTCAACATTCACTGCGGTACCAGGATGAATTGTAAACAACAGGTGGCTCTAACCCAACTCGGCCACAGGAGGGAGCTGAGATCCTTCACGATCAGCAATAGTAGTCTTTTGTATCACATCAGAAAGGGCGATACCCCGCTACATATATATCTATATAGATATATATAGATATATATATATATTTATATAGATATCTATCTATCTATCTATCTATATATCTATATATATATATATAGATATATAGATATATAGATATATATATATATATATATAGATATATATATATCTATATATATATATATATATATCTATATATAGATATATATATATCAAAAAAGCATTCAAAGTCAAAAATAATTGATTTCAGTAACAAATGCAGAACAGCGCTGAAATTGGATATAGGTGTCCAAATCCACCATAAGTAGGCAAAAAGATGGAAAGTCTTGATGTAAAGAAACATCCACAGTCTGTGAGTTGTCCAGAAGTAGTGTCAGATAGGAAAGGGAAGCGTGCACCAGCCAACCCACTCTCAATCCACCGTGTGTTGGAATCAAAATCCCCGCAGGGGTTTAAACTCACCAGACATAAAGTATTATCAGACCCTTCATATTAGCTTAGTAGGTGATTAATCGGATTTCCATCTAATGGGGATCATTCACAAGGAATCAACCTCAGATCGGTGAGAGAATAAACAAAAAAAAGGGGAAGCGAACATAGCGTAACTCAATTTATTGAAAATACCCCCTTCCAGCAAGTTTCCCAAGAATCCTACGTACACAATGTATATTGCAATTGCGTGGATTTTAAAACAAGTTTGATTTTTTTTAACCGATGGATTAATAACCAATGGTGCCCACACGCGGTTGGTTTGGTCTGATGAAAACTGTCCATCAGACCGTTCTCATCGATTTGACCGATCGTGTGTACACGGCCCAAGGATTGGTAAGCTGCAATATATTTAATTTTTCTTTCAGGGTTTAATGTCGCTTTTTTTTTTTTTTAAGTTAAATAACGATCAATGTTCTAGAACATTTATTTTAAATCCTTTTTTTTTAAGTGTGAATAACTTTTCTGCTAAAATTAGTCAGAGAATTCCACTGTTTTTACGGTAAAAACACATCTGGAATTTAAATTTCCATTTTACTAAGTTTAAGGGATGTCCTTTTTTTGCTGACCTAACAATGTACTTCTGGCCATCATAAACGTATTTAACCATCATAAACTCGCAATAGCAGAAGCATCCAAGTGCCTGGAAGTGCCTGTTATGACATGTGAGTGACAGGTGAATATTTTTGTATGACCGCAGGTTAGCTTTAAGCTAAACACTCAAGTTGTGAATTTTTCATATAGACCATCTACTGTAAATATTCATATTCTTAAAGCAGAACAATACTAAAATAAAACAATATTGACAATCTTGCTATGATAGATAAATAAAGAGTATGTAGCGCTACCCCTGTAAGGGCTGCTGGTGGATGTGGTCACCTACCACCCTGTACAGCCAGGCACCTGAATTTCCAGTCGCTCAGAGACAAGAAGCAGTCCTTGCAGCTTTTTTTTTTTTATTAGGGGTATTGAACTTGAATTGGGAAGGGTGCATATGAAATGCCCATTTGATCAATGAAACACTTTAGGGACTTGAACTATATAGACTCCAGTACATACAGTACATTCTCTCCTCTTCTACCTCCAGCACACACTTCCTTGCAGACTATCACTTCCAGGACCAGCTAGCACAGGTTTTAGGCCCAACACAATCTCAACTGGGTCTGATTGAATGCCCTTTGCAGGCAAGGAACGCGGGCCCCTATGGTGCAGCAAAAATGGAAGTCTTGGTGTTAGCTGTCCTATTTGTGGCTACTGCTTCCAGTACCACCTCTTCAGGAACTGCCAGCCTTCCTGACGGCAGCTGCCCCTTTCCACTGCCTGTGCCATCACAGTCCTCCTGACTGGCTCTGCATCCATCACAGACTGCTCCATCTCAGGCCTCTCAGGCATGCCTCCCAGTCATCCTGACTGTGTGTCACTCAGCAGCCCTCTTGGCTGTTTCTGTTCCTCTTGAAGACTTGCCAAGTGTTTTCTCCTGCTGTCCTCTCCTTGCTCCCAGTGCCTCCTAGGCAGGACACCCTTGTGGATTTTGAGAAGGTCCCGTCAGCACCCAAGCATAGGCCAAAGGCCACCACCCCCCCCCCCAAGACTGGGGATCTCCCTCAAAGGCCACGGCAGCCTAGAACACCATCTCCAACTTCCACCGGAACTATAACCTTGACAATTTGAGGCGGCCTGCCCCCTGCCAACCCAAGTTGTGGATTGGTCAAGGCCCTCACTCACTACAGGCAGCTCCACCTTACTTCCTCTCCCATTCTTCTAGAAGACTGAAATACATTATAGAAATAGGAAGGAGGTCTCAGTGGTGCAGTCTGTGAGTCATCCAGCTCTCCCTGGATCTCTGCCCAACCCAGGAAATAAACACAAACAGCTTGGCTGCCAGCCAAACCTGCACAAATGTACCTACATGAAGCACACACAAAAAACTATCTACACTTCTAGCACTAGAGCAGGGATCTTCAAACTACGGCCCTCCAGCTGTTGCAGAACTACACATCCCATGAGGCATTGTAAAACTCTGACACTGGCAGACATGACTAGACATGATGGGAATTGTAGTTCCTGAACAACTGGATGGCCGTAGTTTGAGGACCCCTGCACTAGAGGATGCTGCATGTAATTGAAGAGATTAAATACTCACCTATCCTGGAGAAAATACTGCTCCAGGCCCTCTCCAGTGCTTGTGACATGACCCAAAATCTCATTTTTTTTTTGTGTAATCTCTGAGTTCAAACTGGCTAATCCATCTCTTCAGCGAAGATCATGAAGCTAAACAAAGATCTCCAGTTATTCTGTAGATGTGTGGACCTGGCATCTGATATTTGATTCACCTATTGCCATTCATGCTCGACAGAAGTTTATCTAACAATCTACTTTTGTTGAACAGGATGTTGGAAAATTTTCATTCACTGGCTGCAGCGCCGATCATGGTGTTGCGCCCTTCTACTTAAGCTGATAGGAAAATTTGGTTTTTGGCTCCACTGTAGAGGTGGTTGATTGGTTTGGTCTGATCAGCAGTTCTAATCTGAGAGTTTGATTGCTTCTTCCTGTCTCTAGGAGAAGCTGCCAGAGCAAAGGCAGGGAGATTCAAATGATTAGTTGAATATTTATCTTGCCCTCACCAATCCCTAAAAGAAGGCATCCAGAAGGTGGCTAGGGAGGCGAGAAATAGAAAGAAGTCCTGAGCAAACTGTTCTTTCCTCATTAGGGAGGGTTCCCATAGTCCTAGGGATCCTGCCCCATGGCACAAAATACTGGGGATAAGAGACTGCAGATTGGGCCTCAGCAGTTGTTGGGGTAAGGGCCATAGGAGAATTGCTGAGGGGCATATCTGCTGAAGGACACTAAGTGGTAGGTAGCTCCAAGGACACTGTAAGTAAAAATCTTACAGGGACTGAAAGCTGAGAAAAACAAGGAATCGATGGCCAGAGATTGTCCTATGGTCTGCAGCTGTGGGTCTTTAGACAATCCAACCATCCTCTGCTATCTACAAAAAGCAGCAACCCATTCAGTAGGCATCTCCTCACTTCTCCTTCCCGGGAACACCGCGGGAGCGGTGACAGGTTAGACGAGAGTAGACGAATATGATTTTGTAGTGCCCCCCCTTTTTTTAAGTGGGGTGTTACACTAAAGTTAGTGGGGAATGGGAGAGTTAAGTTTGCTCCCATTCGCAAACTATTTAGACTGGTGCTACTGCCGGTTTGGAACTGCCTTGTAGGTCAATCTGCGTGTCAGGGGTGTGTTATCACCCCTGCGCGACAGTTGGCGCTAGAGGGGTTCTGACAGACCCACCTTCCCCCAGCAGCCAATCAGAGAAGCGGTTCCCTCTCTGGGCATGCTGGCGGGGGGGTATATCTGGGGCAGCCGTAATTAGTGTTCTGTTCTACGTGGGGCCCGAGTTCCAGGTGCAGCATCCACCTTCAGGGTGCGCGCATCCATGGGCCCCGCCATCGAGGCCCGCCTGGCCGATGTTGCGCATCAAGCGGAGCATCACTCGGATGCAAAGAGGGGCCCCAGTGGCTTGCTGGGTCCCAGATCCTAAGCTGGGAGCTGTACGGTGGGGGATTGGCTCGTGAGAACCCAGAGACAGAGGTTATCCACGAGGCCTGGACGAACCACCGGGGATCCGGTAACCACGCCACACGACAGGTACACTTCAGCAGTCCATTGGTGATCTTAAAATTGGACTTACTGGGAGGACTCATTCGGTCTCTGACAACCTCAAAATTTACCAGGCCTGTGGCAGAGGCCCTGGTTCCTCCCAGTGACTTTGTTTGAAAGTGGCCCTTCGGCTGGCAGGCTCAAGTTAATCGAAAAAGAAAAAATACTGCGCTATCTTAAAATACAAAAAGCCGCTAACACAGTAAGAGAGATCAAAAAATTGCTAATAGAAAATGTGTGGAAAAGTGTAGCGCTAATAATGACACAAATAATGATAATACAATAAAGATTAAATCATGCAACACCACATGTGAATTAATGGTATTCAAAAGTCCATAAATGTTTTGAATGAATCGGTGAGTCGGTTTCTTTGAGTAAAACAGATACACAAAATCCAGTGCATAAAGAAGTGAAAAATCCACCACCGCTTATGACAAGGGGCTTACCGGACCGATTGGACCTAGACAGGCATATACCCCCTAGGCCAATCAAGCTTTGTTAAAGTTGATATACTGAAGCGGGTACACCATACACGTCATGCGATTCGGTATCAATGAAGGCAAACCTCAGACAGATGATTCAAAAATACATCCCAGCAAGCAGCAACTCTCAACAGATCACTCAGAGGGCAAATCAGTACTCCAACCGATAAGCATGAAAAAGAGAAGGCAAGGCGTACATAGCGTAATTCCGTAATAAAAATCGATATTTATTATAAAGAGAAAAACTCACATTTTGCAATGGTCAATAGAGCTTATAGAAAAAGGGTAGCAGGAACAACACTGTTGTTCCTGCTACCCTTTTTCTATAAGCTCTGCTACCCTTTTTCTATAAGCTCTATTGACCATTGCAAAATGTGAGTTTTTCTCTTTATAATAAATATCGATTTTTATTACGGAATTACGCTATGTACGCCTTGCCTTCTCTTTTTCATGCTTATCGGTTGAAGTACTGATTTGCCCTCTGAGTGATCTGTTGAGAGTTGCTGCTTGCTGGGAAGTATTTTTGAATCATCTGTCTGAGGTTTGCCTTCATTGATATCGAATCGCATGACGTGTATGGTGTACCCGCTTCAGTATATCAACTTTAACAAAGCTTGATTGGCCTAGGGGGTATATGCCTGTCTAGGTCCAATCGGTCCGGTAAGCCCCTTGTCATAAGCGGTGGTGGATTTTTCACTTCTTTATGCACTGGATTTTGTGTATCTGTTTTACTCAAAGAAACCGACTCAGCGATTCATTCAAAACATTTATGGACTTTTGAATACCATTAATTCACATGTGGTGTTGCATGATTTAATCTTTATTGTATTATCATTATTTGTGTCATTATTAGCGCTACACTTTTCCACACAGGCTCAAGTTAATCGCCTGTCCGGGGGCACTTTACCCACTCTGGCGAGAGTGGCGACGTTTGAATTTGACTATGCTGAGAGCAGGCTTGCTCTCTCTTTGATATCCAAGGCCTGATACTGTAGTTCTCTCTTTGCTCATCAAGCTTTCTCTATTGTGTGCTGTGTTGATGTTCGCCATGTTGGGCTCTGGATTAAAGCATTGAAAACTCAAGTTGATGTTTGGACACTTGCTCTGTATCTACCCTCACCAATATTATCCTTAGACAAGAACCACTGGTAACACAACATGCCGGTCCCAAACTAATCAGCGGCTCCTTCGGGTGTTTTATTGTGAGAATTGTTATCAATAAATGAGTGTTGTACAGTATCACACTATGTGGAACTCTTTTGTTTATGGCTCATAACGAGCATAATACTGATTGAAATGCCTAGTATCTTGTGATGCCGCGTACACACGATCCGTTCGTCTGATGAAAATGGTCTGATGGACCGTTTTTATCAGACGAACCTATCGTGTGTGGGCCCCATCAGTTTTTTTCCCATCGGTGAAAAAACTTAGAACCTGTTTTAAAATTATCTGATGGTTAAAAAAACGATAAAAAAAAAACGATCGTCTGTGGGGAAATCCATCGGTTAAAAATCAACGCATGCTCAGAATCAAGTCGACGCATGCTTCTGAAGCATTGAACTTAATTTTTCTCAGCACTTTGTTGTGTTTTACGTCACCGCGTTCTGACACGATCAGTTTTTTTAACTGATTGTGTGTAGGCACGACTGATGAAAGTCAGCTTCATCGGATATCTGATGAAAAAATCCATCAGACCGTTTTCATCGGATGAACCGATCGTGTGTACAGGGCATAACTATCTCCTTGGACTGACGTCGAAATCGTATAAAGCTGGAATGAGTTTTTATACCTTCCTATTTGGATGATTTATATCACATTCACCTTTTTTATACATCTTTTTTTATAGACTGTTTACCAAGTGAATCACAATATTTTAAACAGACTTGAAGCTTATATTGTGCTAATTTCTCCGGATTTCATATATACATCTTTTATACATTTATTAAGTTTTATTCTTGATATATAATAGCACTGCTAATGTTGTAGTATTATTACTCTGACATATTTTTGGTACATATACTGTATCTAGTGACGTGATTAGCCTCAGGTGATACACAGAGATTAAACAAATCCTCCTACACGTGTTGTACCTGTTTATCTTAAAGCGGGTTCCACTCTAAATGTTAAACTTCCGCTCATCGGATTCCTCCCCCCTCCAGTGCCACAATTGGCCCCTGTCAAGGGGGGGGGCAGGATACTGTGAAGTGGCTGTGACGTCACCACGCGGCTCCCTCCTCCCCCTCCCCCGGTCGCTAGGCTAATAGGAGAGAGGAGCTGGGCCTCGTGCATGCGCAGTAGGGTACCCAGGGTGAAGCCTAAAGGCTACACTGCCGGGTTCCCTTACCCGCAATAGCGGCGGCAGCACCCGACAGCTGGTGGCAACATCAGCTGCGGTGCCGACATCGAGGGACTGCAGGACAGGTAAGTTTCCATTTATTAAAAGCCAGCAGCTGCAGTATGTGTAGCTGCTGGCTTGTAATCTTTTTTTTCCCCCCGGAACACCCCTCTCCTCTGCATCCCATCTAAGTGTAGCGCTGACCCCCGAAGGAGCGGCTGATTGTAAATTTGGGCCTGTACTCTGCCTTGACACCCCCGAGTATTTTTGGTCTCACTCCCCTTGACACAGCTGTGGTGCAATACAGATATAAAGCTTTGGTGTTGAAGGGGAAAGTAATCATACACAGGCTGTGCTGAAACAACAGTTAGTTTTACTGAAATAGATTCTGTACTTAACCATGAGAACACATTTGGTGGGCAACAAATATTACAGGAAATTATAGGCAGCAATCCCCTAATGTCCTCCCCTATCAGCAGGACTTTGGCGTCTCCAAGTGGGACTAGTGCGCAGGCCACAACTCAACACTGCGCACCTTCCCACTTCCAGCACACCATACAAAAATCAGTAAACACGCTATGCAACGTACAACATCTAACAAGAATAAGATCACAGCGTGTAATGGATTTAAGAGAAAGATTTGTAATCCAAGGGCTCTCTGGTTAATGAGTGGTGTGAAATAAACTGAAACTGTAGTCTAACTGTGAGAGGTACCTGTACACTCTCTCCTGGGAGCACAACTCCAATGACCGGCACCAACAGTTGGTTTAGGCTTGAGGCCTTTGCACGTGTGGCTTTATGGCACACCGCGACAGCGTGGAACTATCAGTCCCAGCAACACTACCAAGGCAGCCTAGATGTGTGTCAAACAGTACAAGACTTTGGGCATGAGCCCTCTCACCACACGAGGTCCAGGCGGATGGATGCCTTCACTCCTCACGGTCTCAGTCCGGTCTCTAGCAATCATCCGGTTGTCTGATTCTCCTCCAGAGCCGATCGGAAGTCCTCCGTCACCCTTCTTGAGATCGATGGCTTGCTTCTGCCGAAAGTAGGCCGGAATTCCGTAGATCGCACCGAAAGAGGGAGAGAGAGAGAGCTCCTCCAGGGCGTATGTCCCAGGAACCAGAGAGAGCTAAAATGGCCACCACCAAACCTTTTATCACCTTCCCAGCATGCCTTGCAGCCCCGAGTGTTCATGGGTAAGTCCTTCACATCACTCCTCCCATGCTTCTTGGAAAAACAAAAGATGATCCAGTCCATTCCACATTTCACCACTAGATGGTGCCAAACACCTATTTACAACACCAGTCCATAGAATAACATTGTAAAACATCAATATGTCTTTGGAGAGGCAAAAACTGTCCCCGCTACATACTCCCCCTGCTTTGATTCTTTGGTCCCCAAAGACATTCAAAATATTTGGCTCTGTTACACATTTTTGCCTCTATGCGGCTGCACAACACTGACAGAGGAGCCTCCCACCAATTCTCATATGATGGGGAGCTGTTCTGTGCACTCACAGGTGACACCATGGTGCCTAGTACAGATGTGTCAAGGGGTGAGTTGGGGTTTTCTCCTTCTGAATTGACAGTAGAGAGACCAGGCATTTCAGGATTTCTTTTAGCAGTAAACTGAGCCTGGTCAGAGCTTTCACCCAGCACATCATAAGTCAGTCTTTTGGGTGCATGAATCTCTCTTCTATCCCTTTGTCTCTTGGGAGTAGGTACTATCTCCTCTCTCACTTCACACTCTTGTACTTCAGTGTCAAAGGGTGGGTGATCTTCAGAGTTTTCATTTTGTGGCACAAATTCTGGGGCTTCTGGTCTCAGAATTACAGTGTCCTTTTCCTGTCTGTGAGGTGAACAGTGTGCATCAACTCCTGGCACTTCAGGTGGCCACAACCAGCTTATCTCCATCTCTTCCTCCTCCTCACTACCTCCTGTGGCCTGGGATCCCGATTGGGACCTAGTTACAGGTCTAGGCGCAGCCATAGGCGATAGTTCCCGTTGTGGAGTTTTTCTGACTGCTTCTGTTAAAGGCAGAAGGTGATTCCGGTGCCATATTTTTAATGGTCCTGTACTCCCTTCTGGTCTGATTTGATATACCGGCAGTCCTGGGAGACGTTTGCATATGATGTATGGCTGTGACTTCCAGCGATCAGCCAGTTTGTGTTTGCCTGGTATACCCAGGTTCCTCAACAAGACTCGGTCACCGGGTTGTAGGTCTTGAATCCGTACCTTGAGGTCAAAATTCCTCTTATTTCTACTTCCTCTTGCGTCCGATGTGGCTTGGGCCTTTTCATATGCAGCCTTCAAACTTTTCCGCAATCTGTCTACATACCCTCGGTGAGAGGCTTCCGAGGTGTGGTCCAGAGAGGTTCCAAAAGCCAAATCCACCGGTAGTCGGGCTTCTCGTCCAAACATCAGACGATAGGGTGAATACCCTGTAGCATCACTTACGGTACTATTGTAGGCATGTACCATGGCTGTGATGTGTTTACTCCACTGTTGTTTTTGTTCAGCAGCCAACGTTCCTAACATATTAAGGAGGGTTCTGTTAAACCTTTCCGGTTGAGGGTCCCCTTGTGGGTGATAGGGAGTAGTCCTGGACTTCCTTATGTCTAGTAGATCCAGCAGTTGTCTAATGAGGGTGCTCTCGAAATCTCTCCCCTGGTCTGAGTGGATCCGCTGAGGTAAGCCGTAATGAACAAAGAATTTTTCCACTAGAGTCCTTGCCACTGTAGATGCCTGTTGGTCCCTGGTAGGGAATGCCTGAGCGTATCGGGTGAAATGGTCCGTGACCACCAGGATGTTTCCTTGTCCACTGAGATCAGATTCCACACATAGGAAATCTATGCATATTAGGTCCATAGGTCCTTGGCTCTCTAAATGGCCCATTGGGGCGGCTCTCTGAGGTAAGGTCTTCCTCTGTATGCACCTGAGACAGGAATGACAGTAACTCTCCACTTCAGATCTCATGTATGGCCAATAGAACCTGTCCCTCACTAATTGAAGAGTCCTTTCTGATCCCAGATGACCATGGTGATCATGCAAGGCAATTAGTACTTTCTCCCTATGCTTCTCCGGCAAAAACAACTGCCACTTCTCCTCAGGATCTTCAGAGGGGCCCCTTCTGTATACCACTCCTTGCTGTAGCTGCAACCGATCCCACTCTTTGCATAACAGGCGAGCTTCCTTCTGAGCGCTCTGGAGAAGTAGATCAGGGTGTTGGCTCTCTAAGGCCTCCAATACCAGACCACAAAGGGGATCTTCCTGCTGATCTCTCCGGAGGTCCCTCCTAGACAGCTTAGGTAAACCCTCCGCCACCATCTGAGTGACATCACAGTAGCACCTAGGCACCCCACAGCGGACACTCCAACTTCCTCAGCCCGGGCTCCACCCTTCGCTGGTTGTTCCGCTCCCTCACAAAGGGCTCTCACACCTTCAGGGGTAAGCTGGGTCCATCCTCCTGGTGGGTCCTGGGGACAATGGGGCCTTCTGGACAGTGCATCAGCATCCCGATTCCCGATCCCTGGTCGGTATTTCAGGCTGAAAGTGAATGCAGAGAGTGCAGCCAACCATCTATGCCCTGTGGCGTCTAGTTTTGCTGTAGTGAGCAAGTATGTGAGGGGATTGTTATCCGTCTTGATCACAAATTCAGCACCATACAGATAGTCTTTTAGCTTGTCTACAACCGTCCACTTCAAGGCCAGAAACTCGAGCTTGTGAGTTGGGTAATTCCTCTCGGCAGGTGTCAGACTTCGGCTCACATAAGCAATAGGTCGTAGATGTCCGTCGTACTCCACCTAGCCCATCTCGACTGGCATCCACATGCAGTTCGTAGGGTCTGGTAGGGTCTGCATAGGCCAAGACCGGGGCAGTGGTAAGACTCCGCTTCAACTGTCTAAAGGTCTCTTCGCACTGTGGGGTCCACTGATCTTCAATTGAGTCTTTCTTCTTCCTAGGACCCTCTTTTGGTTTCCCAGGTTTGCCCGAGTCCAGATCAGCTCCCTCTTCGTTCTTCAACAGCTCAGTGAGCGGGTGGGCTATCTTGGCAAACCCTTCCACGAATCTACGGTAGTACGAACAGAATCCTAAAAATGACCTAAGCTCGGTCACATTTGTGGGTCTGGGCCAAGAGGTGACAGCTTCCAGCTTCTGTGGGTCTGTGGCCACTCCTTCTGCAGACACGATGTGGCCCAGGTAGCTTACTGATGGCTGATAGAATTTGGCACTTCTCCATGGAAAGCTTCAGGCCTTCATCATGAAGTCTTCTCAGGACTTTCTCCAATCGCTCCTAGTGCTCCTCCAGTGTCCTGCCAAACACTATCACGTCATCCAGATATACCAGCACTTCAATCAGATTCATGTCGCCTACAGTCTTCTCCATTAACCTCTGGAAAGTGGCCGGGGCCCCTGACAAGCCTTGTGGCATGCGATTGAATTCGAAGAATCCTACAGGAGTAATGAAAGCCGTCTTTTCCCTATCTTCGGGGTGCATAGGGATCTGATAGTATCCACTTTTCAAATCTAGCACGCTGAACCACTTCGCTCCTGACAGGCTCTGTAGAGCATCTTCTATTCGGGGTGTGGTGTATTGGTCGGGAATGGTCCTCCGGTTCAATGTCCTATAGTCGATGCACAGTCGTAAAGACCCATTCTTCTTCCTCACTACCACTATTGGGGAAGCATAGGGACTACGGGACTCTCGGATGATTCCTGTCCTCTTCAACTCAGCCAGCTGTTCTCGCAGGTCTTCCAGATCTCCCAATGGAATCCGCCTGACCCTCTCTCGAAAGGGTTTGTCCTCCTCCAGCCGAATCTTGTGTTCAGCACTCTTTGCAAGCCCCACATCGAACTCACTCTTTGAAAACGCCGTCCTCCATCTCAGCAGCTGGGTTTTTGCCCTCTCCATCCACTCGGGTGACAGGGGGGTGTCTTTCGGATAGAACGCTTCCATGGGGATCTCTCCCCCTTGTCCTCCCATTATTCCATACGATGAAACTGGAGTTGCTTGCTTCACCTTCCCTAGCAACACTTTAGCTGGCATCTTCACCGGTGACGTTGTGGTGTTCCGGACACTGACTGAGACCTTTCCTCTGCTCCGCTTCAGTGACTTGGTCGATAGCAGTTCTGGGATTATTTCCAACTCTTTGGCCTCTTTCTCTCCGTCCGTCTCAAGGACGATGAAAGGTCCCGGCTGTCTCCAAGTCAGTTTGACAGAAGCCTTCAAGCAGACTACTTCACCAGGTTGTACCACCTTCTCACTTCTGTCCAAACGCCAGATTTTCCCCACTCCTTCCGCCGGGGCTTTCTGCTCATGCAATAGATTCTGATACACCTGTGTTAACATTGGGTGTATCTTTACAGCTGGAGAACCCTGTGTCTGTACAAGCGGTGTCAAGAGTCTTCGGACTAGGTCGGTGTTGGTCCCAATAATGAGGGAACTTTTGTCAGCCCCTGGTGGGCGGGGACACACCACTGCCAAGGCATCGAAGACTTCGGCCTTCCCTGCCACACTCGGGTCGAAGGTGAGCGTAATGGGTAGATAGCCATCGTAAGGGAAGTTCTGAGTCCCTAGACCCCATATCTCCAGCTGCTCCAGCTTCTGAAGTGGCAGGTGTCTGAGGTGTTTCTCGTAGAAATCTCTGTAGAGTAAGGTCACTTGGGCTCCAGTGTCCAGCAGGGCTTTGGTGTAAATCCCTTCCACTTGGATAGGGACAATGGGAGAAGGTCCTACTAGTTCAGGGGGGAATCCATGCGGAGTGGCAAGATTAGCCTGTTTGGTGGTTTGCACTTTTACACCTCGCCTCGGTGAGCGCTTGCTCGAATTCGGCCTACATGCGTCCCTAGGGACCTGGTATGCATGAGGTTGTTTGGAGTTGACTGTTGTGACCGGGCGCCCAGCTGACTCCTTCACTGGGGCCCTCTGAAGTTTTCCGCCGGTTCTTGGCGCCTTGTTTCAGTCTTCGCCGGGCTTGGGCATACTTGGCGGTAGTGTCCAACTCCCCCGCAGTTGAAACAGGTCTTTAGCTTCGCCGGTCTCTCAGTCAGGGCGGCTGCATGATCCACTGGGGTCTTCTGTGTCGAGACTTCCTCCCTCTGTGGTCCCTCCAGCTTCTCAGTCAACAAAGCCATCATTTTCAATATTTCTTTCTGCACCCGAAACAGTTTTCCTAATTCAGACTGGGGCATCTCATCAGTGTTCGCTGTCAGGACACTAGCTTCCTGGGAGTTCGATGAAACATCAGATTTGTGCCATCTGATCCTTGCGGTGGTACTGGACTGAGTCTTACTTTGTTTCTTCTCTCTTTCCATTTCCATCTTGGCTGCCTCATTGGTCTCCTCAATGAGTACCTCATCTGTAGTGGAGGGATCATCCAAATACTGCCTCAACTGGAATTTGACATAGTCACTCCTCAGGCCTGTAGCCACAGACCTCAGAAACTTCTTCTGAATTAGTCCAGCCCCAAAGTGTTCATCTGAGTCTTCCCCCTGGGAGGCGGACAACAGGCGGTCTTTCAATTCAATGGCCCTGAACAGGAAATTCTGAGGAGTCTCCTGACTGTCCTGTGCCATATTTATCAGTTGATGATACAACTCAGTGGCACCTTCCTCCTTGTAGTAGCTCTTTAGTATTCTCCTGAGTTGTGTTAGAGTCAGTCCATTTTTCATTTCTAGCATGCCTCTGATACTCAGGCCTGGGCTAATGGCGTTGACTACAGCCTCTACAATTTCTGATTCAAGATAGCCTCTTTGGAGTCCCAGTTCCATCTGGTGCAAGAGATTCGTGTAGGACAGATTCCCCTTCTGTTCCTTTTCTCCTATCTGTCCTTCGATTTTGAAGTCCTTCCGAATCGTCACCTCTGGCAAGTGGCTGTGGGTGCGTCTCTGGAGAATTGAGGCAGGTCTTGACCTTTGCTTACTACCAGTCGAGTCCTTACATGAGGCACTTAACCCTTCAATGTGTTCTGCGATCATGCCGGAGGCCTCCTTGAATCTTTCTTGTATAGTGCGGCACTGCCGTTTTAGGTCAGATAGTTGTCGTTCCGACTGAGAACCTCCCCTGCTTGTGTCAAACACAGTCTTTCCCCCCCTCCCCCTCAGGGGGCCTTAAACCGGTTTTGGTTGGGGTTGACCCAAAACTAACTCCCAGCATCGTTGGCTTAACACAGCTAGAGTTGACAGGGCTCCCTTCAGGCCCTTCTGGGTGCGTCAGGTAAAACTTGGTTCTCCCAGCTAGCTGTACACTTGAGCCTTCAAAGTTCTCCGGAATTCCCTTCCTCCATTCCAATAGAGCATAGGTATGGGAGGTCTCACAATCTGATCTGGTTGCAAAACCCAGGCCTTCCTAATTGGGGACAATGCTTTTACAATCTTGTTGACCTCTTCGTTCTCCCAGGCTTCTCCCGGGAGTGCGATTGCTACGCTCGCTTCTGAGCGAGCGCCTTCCGCCCCACACCATCGGGCCACTGTACTAGGATCCATATTGGTGCCAAGGGGTGGGCTTCACTTGCAGAGAGACAGGGATCCCGGACGAGCCCCCACGTGTAGCGCTGACCCCCGAAGGAGCGGCTGATTGTAAATTTGGGCCTGTACTCTGCCTTGACACCCCCGAGTATTTTTGGTCTCACTCCCCTTGACACAGCTGTGTTGCAATACAGATATAAAGCTTTGGTGTTGAAGGGGAAAGTAATCATACACAGGCTGTGCTGAAACAACAGTTAGTTTTACTGAAATAGATTCTGTACTTAACCATGAGAACACATTTGGTGGGCAACAAATATTACAGGAAATTATAGGCAGCAATCCCCTAATGTCCTCCCCTATCAGCAGGACTTTGGCGTCTCCAAGTGGGACTAGTGCGCAGGCCACAACTCAACACTGCACACCTTCCCACTTCCAGCACACCATACAAAAATCAGTAAACACGCTATGCAACGTACAACATCTAACAAGAATAAGAATAAGATCACAGCGTGTAATGGACTTAATGTTCCCACCTCAGACAGTGTCTGGTGAATGGTAGCAGTACTGCAAGGCCTTGCAATGAGAACAGTCTAGTCTCTGATCTTCTTTTCTTCTGCTAGCAATTTAAGAGAAAGATTTGTAATCCAAGGGCTCTCTGGTTAATGAGTGGTGTGAAATAAACTGAAACTGTAGTCTAACTGTGAGAGGTACCTGTACACTCTCTCCTGGGAGCACAACTCCAATGACCGGCACCAACAGTTGGTTTAGGCTTGAGGCCTTTGCACGTGTGGCTTTATGGCACACCGCGACAGCGTGGAACTATCAGTCCCAGCAACACTACCAAGGCAGCCTAGATGTGTGTCAAACAGTACAAGACTTTGGGCATGAGCCCTCTCACCACACGAGGTCCAGGCGGATGGATGCCTTCACTCCTCACGGTCTCAGTCCGGTGTCTAGCAATCATCCGGTTGTCTGATTCTCCTCCAGAGCCGATCGGAAGTCCTCCGTCACCCTTCTTGAGATCGATGGCTTGCTTCTGCCGAAAGTAGGCCGGAATTCCGTAGATCGCACCGAAAGAGGGAGAGAGAGAGAGCTCCTCCAGGGCGTATGTCCCAGGAACCAGAGAGAGCTAAAATGGCCACCACCAAACCTTTTATCACCTTCCCAGCATGCCTTGCAGCCCCGAGTGTTCATGGGTAAGTCCTTCACATCACTCCTCCCATGCTTCTTGGAAAAACAAAAGATGGTCCAGTCCATTCCACATTTCACCACTAGATGGTGCCAAACACCTATTTACAACACCAGTCCATAGAATAACATTGTAAAACATCAATATGTCTTTGGAGAGGCAAAAACTGTCCCCGCTACATAAGCATCAAATTTACACAGTATTTCTCATTTCCAGAAGGCAGTGGGTGGGGATCTGATGTCAAACCCTGCACAGCATAGAACAGGAAGCTGAGTGTAATCTCAGACCTGAGTGGAGGGAATGGACACACCCCTCTTTACACAGATTCATAAGGACACATGCACATCTGAGACTGTTAATTACCCACTGTGTATTGGAGGGGTGGGCAGGACAGTAGTCTGGGATTGTCTGGTGAGGGCATTGACTGGCAGAAGTGATTCTGTAGATAGCAAAGGTGCTTTGGATAGAGACAAGTACATACCATAGAAGGATAGGCTTTGTTTTTGTTTTCAGAGGTTAACAGCCACTTAAAGTGAATGTAAACCCCCAACAAATGTTTTAATTAAGACTCATATCTGTTACAGCAGTGTCCAGTCTTGCCACAAAGAGTTAATCCAGCTCTGAGCAATCCTCTTATCTTTCCTCAGCAAGATGAAAACAGACACACAGAAAAATATGTGTTTGTTTCTCCCCCTTGCTGTGAGTGACAGGTGATTTCCTTATTTCATGCAGGAGCCTGAGATAGGCATTCTGTGTACTTCATATCGCCCCTCTTTTCTTCTCCAGCTCTCCCAGGATTGGCTGCTCCACACTTCAGCATGATTGGGCATGCTGAAGTCATGTGGTGACTTTTCTGTGTTTTTCCTGGATGTTAGTGATCATGGGGCATAATCCACGAGACCAGCAGAAGTTCAGTGTAAGAATTATTGATGCCTGGCCAAGGGGAGTGTAGAGGTGGGCGGGGAGTCTACTGACATCACGACTCCACCCACAAGCTCCAGACAACAGACCCACCCACAGAATATGGAGTATTGCAGAGCTCCAAAGAGCTAAAGGAGAGATATTTGACAGGTAGGGATACATGCAGGAGGCATGTATATCCTTACAGATCAGCACTATGGAAGTCATTTAGAAATGATGAGAGTGGATCTACAACCACTATAATGATTACAGAGTTGCAATAATTTGTGTCTGCCACTAGTTCAGGTTTAATAAATGTAAAAATACATTTGAAAGCCACTTTTGTTTTGTGTTTTGGGCATTGTTCTCTTTTGAGATCTCTAGATGGCTCTTGAATCAAGCATGGGTTTCATAGATTCTGACTGGTATTACTTGCTTTTCAAACAGCATTCTTATTGGACGGAATAAACTATTGTGGTTACTTATGTGTTGTCTTTGCTTTTGTTAAATAATTGCTTTGGAATGATAATCACTTTTGAATGACCCATTGAGGCTGTACATAGAACCACGTTCTGCTGTGATGGGAACAGGCACATTGACATCTGTAAAGTATCAGTGAAATGTGTTTACATGAACACACCCATTGTAGGTCACCTCTCAGACATGCTGTATAACAGAACTGTACAAGTGCTTTGCATGGCGAGTTACACATACAGGTCGACAAATAATGAACAACGTGTGCATACCAGTCAAGGCGTGCAAAGACATTATGGGTAAATGTAAACAACTCCTTTCCTTCCTCTGAATGATGTGTGAGTAATGAATGATTTTGTGCAAATAATTGCTACATTATATAGTTAATTGGGAGGCCAAAATGAAATATAAAGTCTTGCTCTCTGTATACTGTAGGAAAAAAAAGAGAACAGGAATGTGAGAAAGTATATTGCTTGCTTTGCGCAATTCTTTTTTTACTTCATTCATGTCAACTTATTATGCAGCACTTTAAAAGTCCAACTCTGGACTTGTTTTTTATTAAATGTCCCCAGGTGTTAAAAAAATGAAAAATATAGTTAAGGCTGCAATAGTCTATAGTCCTCCTTAAAGCACTATGGTTTAGCATACGGGAAAATCACTGCCTGAACATCAGCCTGAAATATAAAAAAAAAAAAAAGTCCCAAAAAGTGTCTGCAATAAGTCATTTGGTTGCAGGTCTAATTTCAGCTTGCGCTATTGAGGTCTGTAAACATCAGTTTAGGATGAATTAGAGCAGAGATCGTGACCCAGGCCTTCCCAAACATTCCCATAGACACATTCCTAAGCCTTGTGGACAGCCTTCCCAGAAGAGTTGATGCTGTTATAGCAGAGAAGGGTGGGCCAGCTCAATATTGAACCCTACGGACTAAGTCTGGCATGCCATTAAAGTTCATGTGCAGGTGGTCCGCCGGCGTAACTCAGAATCTGAGCCGTCGTATCTTTAAGCGTATTCTCAAAACGAGATACGCTTAAATCTTGCTAAGATACGGCCGGCGTAAGTCTCCTACGCCGTCGTATCTTAGTTGCATATTTACGCTGGCCGCTAGGTGGCGCTTCCATCGATTTACGCATCGAATATGTAAATTAGCTAGATACGCCGATTCACAAACGTACGCCCGGCCGTCGCTTAGCAAGATTCGCGAGATACGCTACGCCCGCATAACATTACGCCGATCTACCTGAATCTGGCCCCATGTATGCATCATTTGAGGCTGGTCCAGGACATCATTTGACCCCATATTTAGTGCCTCTGAGGAGGAATGATCCACATGTAATAATGCCCTATTTACATAGAATCAAGCTGTTTAATTGTTTTGTTTTTTTTGCCAGCGATCCTATTTAGGGTCTCCCCCCCCCCCCCCAGGCCAGGAGGGCCATAAGTTCCAGAGGGGTACCTTTTTTATTTTTATTTTTTGGCTTTCTGCATAGTCTGCTATTGTTTTACTTACCTGGTGATCAGGGGTTACTGTACCATAATGCATGGTATCAGCAGTACCTACCTGTTGATTTAAAATATTATTTTTATTTAGTAAGTAAAATATATTTGTGATTTTGCATTTATAATTGTATTTACTATATTTACTATTATACTATAATATTATGGCATTGTTCTCTATCTGACAACTATTGTGTCTTTTTTTTTTTGTTTTACTAAGTTTTTAATTTCTGATATAGAAAATGTTATTATTAATATGTAAATAAAAATTGACTTTTATGTCTATGTACTTGGTTTCCATTGTATTTTAAATTTTTCCCTGTGGGCTCAATTAAAGTCCCTATTATTGGTGTAGGTACTGCATCTTTCTAGTATATAATATTGCATATTAATGCAAAAAAAAAAAAAAAATGCATTTTTTATTCCTGACCCTAATAAATGACACATGCAAATATGTACGTACAAAGCTACTACACAGAATTTACTCATACAGACATGTATGAGTCTTCGGAGCCTCATCCATGTTAGTGCAATATAAAAACGTTAAAGGGGTTGTAAAGGTTCATGTTTTTTGTCACCTTAATGCAGTCTATGCATTAAGGTGAAATAACATCTGATGTTTGACGGCCCCCCAGCCCCCCCCGTTTACTTTCCTGAGCCCTTGAAAGTCCCGCGTCCTGAACGAGCAGGCTTCTCGACCAGGCTTGTCGGCTCTTCTCAGCTCATTCATTGGATGATTGATAGCAGCGCAGCCATTGGCTTGCGCTGCTGTCAATCAAACTAATGACGTGGCGCGTCGGAGGGGGCGGGGCCGAGTGATAGAGTCGGTGGCTATAGCCACCAGCTGTATCACGGGAGCGTACCCGCAAGCTAACCCCCTTGGGAGAGAGCTTTTCATGAAGGGGGTTAGCTCTTGCTGGGAGGAGCTGAGACAGCCTCCGAGGGAGCGGGGATTGGGGCCACTTTGTGCAAATTATGTTTATTTAATTTTATATTTGAACCTTTACAATCCCTTTAATAAATGCCTATGGTATCCAACAAAAAAAAGTTCTCAGAATAAGTGAAAGTTTGCAGATTGGAGATGCCTTAAAATATATTTTTTTTGTTTCTTGTATGTGTTTTGTTGTTATATATTCATATCATCATTGTAGCTAAATCTCATGTCTGTATACAGAGCCTGGGTCTGATTCCTACCAAGGGTACTGCACAAAGAGAGCATTTAAAGCGTTATTAAACATAAAAGCAAACATTTATTTTTTTGCAGCTTGCTATCTAAGGCCGCGTACACACGATCGAACATGTTCGATCGTGTGTACGGCCTATCGGACCATTTTCCAGGGGACTAAAGTTTCAAAACATGCTTTAAAACCTGTCCGCTGGAAACCTGTCCGTCGGCCAGGTTCAATGGTTAGAACACAAAATCATCGGACCAAAAACCCGCACATGTTTAGAATCAAGTCGACGCATGCTTGGAAGCATTGAATTTAGTTTTTTTCATCACATCGTTGTGTTCTACGTCACTGTGTTCTAGTCCGAGGGGATTTTGGTCCGATGGTGTGTACGCACATCAGACCAACAGACCACTTCAGCATGGTCCCATGAAAATGGTCCGTCGGACATGTTTCCTCAGACATGTCTGATCGTGTGTACGCGGCCTTAGATGGGAAGGCTGCATTTGATTTTGTTTTTCTGCTTTTTTCCCTTTATTTTCATCTGGTGATCTGGCCAGTAAGTCCGTTGTAGTCTGTTGTTTTTCAATAGAACAAGCTGTCCTGAAGATTTGGCAGCTAGGCCCCTTTCACACAGGGCAGCGGAGGTGCGGTGGCGGTATAGCAGCATGATTTTTGGCGCCACTATACCGCCATATTTACCGCGATATTCGGCTGCTAGTGGTGCAGTTTTAACCCCCACTAGTGGCCGAAAAAGGGTTAATAACGCCAGTAATGCACCTCTGCAGAGCCACGGGCGGTATTACCGCGGTTTCCCACTGATTTCAATGGGAAGGAGCGGTATAGGAGCGATAAACACCCCGCTCCTATACCGCTCCAAAGATGCGGCTAGTAGGACTTTTGGAGCGGTCCTGCTAGCGCACCGCTTCCGTGTGAAAGCCTTCAGGCTTTTACATTGAAGACTGCAGGGCACGATTTTTTCAGGCAATAGAGCAGCGCTATTTTTAGCACTAAACCACCTAAAAAATGTGTCAGTGGGGCTTTGGTGAGGTGAGACAAACTATTTACCACTGACAGAAGTGCGTACAATGATCAATTTTTATTTATGTGAAATCTTTATCCCAAAAGAAAAAAAAAATGATTGCTGTAACTGCACTCGGAGTTTGCTTCAGTTTGTTAGTGTGTTTAAATCTGCTATTACATCGAACAATCCCCTCCCACCAGATGAACAGTGCTGTTTTCTGCTGTGCCCCTTTTGCTTCTTCATTCAGAGTGGGGACACTCGAATACAGGAGTTGTGTTACTGGCCAAATCATCTAGTGAAAACAGAGGGAAAAAACGTAAACAAAGAAAACAAATGCTGGCACCACATCTAATGACTGGTAAGGGGCAATATATTATATTGAATCGCTGGCAGAATTGTCACGATTCTGCCCACGACTCCAAATCACTGTAAAATTGCAGCAAAATGTGCAATGCAAAACAGCGCTCCATTGAGCGCTGAGAAGTAGAGCAGAAGCTATGCTGACTGACAGTTCTCAGTGCAGAGACGCCGGGGGACAGATGCAGCATCGGTCTGATGCTCCATCTACCGATGTAAGTATGGATAGGGAAAAAATAAATAAAAACATACTTCTCTTTTCATGGGCAGATGGACGAAGCCAAATACAGGAAAATCTTAGAAGAAAACATGTCACACATGATCGGATTTTCCGTCGGAAAAACCTTGGATGGTTTTTCCGACAGAATTACGCTCAAGCTTGGCTTGCATACACACGGTCACACAAAAGTCAAGAATGCGGTGACGTGCACACTACGACTAGCCGAGAAAATTAGGTTCAATGACTTCCGAGCATGTATCGAATTGTTTCCGATCATGCGTCGGAATTTTGCATGTCGGAATTGCTACATATGATCAGATTTTTCGATAGGATTTTTTTCCGTCGGAAAATTTGAGAACCAGCTTTCAAACTTTTGTTGGCGAAAATTCCGACAGCAAAAGTCCAATGGAGCATACACCCGGTCGGAAATTCCGTTCAAAAGCTCACATCGGACTTTTGCTGTCGGAATTTCCCGATCGTGTGTATGGGGCATAAGAGTCCTCAAAAAGAGACATCCCCAAAAAGACTTTCAGCTGTAATTGCAGAAAACAGTGGTTCTACAAAGTATGGACTCAATATTGACTGAATACAAATGCACGCCAAGCTTTTTACATATTTTATTTTATATTTAAATTTTTGATTGCGATCCACCAATCAAAACCTACTCCAGATTCTGAAAGCCAACTACAAGTCCAAAGGAGAAAGAAGATTCGCGTTTCAAGGTCCCAGACTATGGAACGCTTTACCAACCAGCTTTCGGTTGGAGGAGAATCATTTAGCAGTCAGGAGAAAGATCAAGACTTATCTCTTTCGATATCAAAGGAGACAGGAACAACAAGCGCCCAGAGGCGATTTAGTTCGCATGTATCGCGCTATATAAGTTTTCATTCATTCATTCATTCATAAACTATTTATTATTTTCCTTCCACTTAACAATTATGTGCCACTTTGTGTTGGCCTATTACATAAAATCCCAATAAAATACATTTACGTTTTTGGTTGTAACATGACAAAATGTGGAAAATGTCAAGGGGTATGAATACTTTTGCAAGGCACTGAATGTGTATTTTGAAACATACTTTGACCACCCTATTCTTAATTTATTCGTTCCTGTTTGACATCTATTTCTACCAAAACAGAAGCTTGGAATTGCAATATTGGTAACATTTAAATAACAAATGTTACCTCTCACGCAAATATGTTGAAGTTTCCATGTTCCCCTTCTTCAAGAAAAATATACATTTCAAATGTATTTTTCCATATGAATTCAGGAGGGAATTTTGGATACCAAGATCAGACTGATGGATTGGTGGCCAGACACAACTGGAATTTCAGATCTGGAATTTGCATATAGATAAATGTTGCTGGCTCGCTCCTGGGCAGCTGGGCCCCAAGCTACTGGTGTATTTATTTCTATCTTGTACACTTCTACATGTCCCTGCAAATTTCCAGACCCTAAGAAGGATTTCCCCCCAAAGTGTATTTTACGCTGCTAGATCTGAAGTAGACATAATAATAATATACAAGTTTAATTAGAAAGAGTTGCTAAAACATTTATTGCAGATGGGAAGGTCAACCTAAAGCTAAACTTCAGACAAGCAGTGACACACACAGCTGAAATACTTACTGTATTAAAGAACTACCAAGGGATTTGTAATTCTGTTTAGATCAAGGCATCTTGACAGAATAGTAGCCAACTAGACAATTACACCAACACAGGATGGTACTGTGGGTGCATGCAAATGTGTTAACAGATGCCACATCCCAATATCATTAAAGCAGAGTTCCACCCAAAAATGGAACTTCCGCTTTTTGGAACCCTCCCCCCTCTCAGGTGCCACATTTGGCACCTTTAAGGCCGCATACACACGATCAGACTGATCCGATGAAACTGGCCTAAAGACCAGTTTCATCGGACCAAATTGATCGTGTGTACGGCCCATCGGACCGTTGTCCATTGGACCAAAGTTTTAAAACTTGCTTTAAAATCTGTCCGATGGACACCTGTCCGTCGGACCAAAACGATGGTTAGTACACAAAAGCATCGGACCCGCACATGCTCAGAATCAAGTCAACACATGCTTGGAAGCATTGAACTTCATTTTTTCAGCACGTCATTGTGTTCTATGTCACTGCGTTCTAGCCCGATAGGATTTTGGACTGATGGTGTGTACGCACATCAGACCATCAGACCACTTCAGCAGTGGTCCGATGAAAACGGTCCGTCGGACCAGTCTCATCGGTTTGGTCTAATCGTATGTACGTGGCCTAAGGGGGGGGGGAGCAGATAAAAGTGTAATATAGGTATATTGCTTTCACTTCTGGGCATAGATACCTGAGCCACCCGACACCTTCTCCGTCCCTCCCGCTGTCTTGTGGGAGATACTCAGGTCCCAGAAGACAGCAGGGACCAGTGAGATCGCACAGCGCGAGTCGCGCATGCGCAGTAGGGGACCAGGAAGTGAAGCCACAAGGTTTCACTTCCTGATTCGCTTACGGAAGATGGTGGCGGCAGCACCCAACAGCCAAGCGATAGATCGGCTTCGGGTGCCGACATCGCGGGCGCCCTGGACAGGTAAGTGTTTGTAGCTGCTGACTTTAAAAAAAAAGGCGTAACTCCGCTTAAATATGTATTTGGAGTGAGAAACATGGACTTTATAGGCATCAATAGTAAAAACAAAAACTGTTATTGATAACATTCACATGCAGGGCCGATCCTAGGCAGGGTGCACAGGGTGCATTGCACCCAGGCGCCTGCAGAGGTGGGGGTGCCGAAGTGCCAGAGTTCTCCCCTCCCTCTTTCTCTCCTTGTTTGTGTCCGTCCAGAACTGATGTGTGAGCATAGGGCAGCCTGTCCAGCCTGGCAGTGCTCGGGGGAGGGGCCGCTCCTCTTCCTGACACAAGGGTTCTAGTTTTCAGTGACTGTTGAGTGCTGATGTGCAGGAATGAATTCCTCACACTGGGAGTCTTGGATCCCGCACTGTCTCCACCAACTCCAGTTGGAATGCCTCCCACTCCCATCTCTATCTCAGGCTGCACAGAGAGAGAATCGAGGTGAGTCACAGTGTTTAGTGTGCTGTGTGCTGGGGGATGGCATCCCCAGCATCCCTTTACACATGCTCTGGGCTGTCCCTGCTCTATATGTTGTATGGCATGATAGATTGCATAGGATACACAGCCTCTGCCCATTCCTGCACCTAGTCCATCTACAGATGTGATGTATAATGAGATGTAAAGGGGAGGAGTTAGTAAAATGACAACGCCCATGTGGGGGCCCCAGAAATATTTCTGCACCCAGGTGCCTGTGACCCTAGGATCGGCCCTGTTCACATGTACTATAAAAACATATATTAAAACATTACTGCAGAATCCTACAGTTTGACATTGACATCTCCAACTGTAGCCACTGAATCAGGGCCATAGGATCGGTTAACTCTGGTGGTAGTCAGCATGGCTGGGATAGATTATTGTAGTAATAAGAAAGCTTCCCTATTACTGCAAAAATCTATCCTAGCCATTGGAGTTGGAGATGTCAATCCCAAAACTGTAGGATGCTAGAGTAATGTTTTTATATATGCTTTTTATTAGGGTTGTCCCGATACCGATACTAGTATTGGTATCGAGACCGATACCAGGCATTTGCCTCCCAATGCTTCACTCGATACTTGTACTGTCAGTGGTGATCAGTGCATGGGGAAGTTACAGGCACCGATCACCGATGTATAGATTTAAAACAAATTTCTCCTCTTCTCTCTCCCCCTCCCCCTGCGCAGCTTTCAGCTGCTTTAAAATCAGTGGTGATCGGTGCTTGTAACTCCCCCCCACACGATCACCGCTGGCTGTCCCGTGTCCTCCTCCAGCCCCCTTCCGTTTTGCTGCAGTCCATGTCCGCCGCCATGTTTCTCTCTCCCTCCGTGTATCCCGCCGTGTATCCTGCCGTGTATTACCGCCGTGTATTCCTGCCGTGTATTCCCGCCGTGTATTCCTCCGTGTATTCCTGCCGTGTATTCCTCCGTGTATTCCTCCGTGTATTCCCGCCGTGTATTGCCGCCGTGTATTCCTCCGTGTATTCCTCTGTGTATTCCCGCCGTGTATTCCTCCTTGTATTCCTCCGTGTATTCCCGCCGTGTTTCTCTCTCCTTCCGTGCTCCTCCTCCGCCCCCTGGAACTGTCAGGATAGAGAGTGTGGTAGGAGCCGGTAAATCCGACTCCCTACTGCTCCAAATGTGTATTCCCGCGTGTATTCCCGCCGTGTATTCCTCCGTGTATTCCTCCGTGTATTCCCGCCGTGTATTCCCCCGTGTATTTCCGCCGTGTATTGCTCCTTGTATTCCCGCCGTGTTTCCCGCCGTGTATCCCGCCATGTTTCTCTCTCCTTCCGTGCTCCTCCTCCGCCCCCTGGAACTGTCAGGATGGAGAGTGTGGTAGGAGGCGGTAAATCCGACTCCCTACTGCTCCAAATGGACAGAGTCAGTGATCACTGACTCGGTCCATTCACATAACTGAAGCATCGTAAACTGTGATTACAATGTTTCAGTTTATGAATGAAGAGAAGACGCTGTCTTCTCTCCATTCATTTTCAGCGCAGCTGATGCTGCTGAGAAAAGTAAATTTTTTAGTATATTACATGTGATCGTTTTTGTTTTTACTATTGTAACGACACCCCGAGTATGAAAGGGGTTAACGTCATTTAGGATATTCCATTCCCAAACACAAGGCAGCTACCAGACACTCCAACCAGCCGAATAAGACCCCATAAGAATAATTCTCCTCCAAATACGAGACAAAGCTCCGGGTTGAGGTTTAAGCAGGAATGTGAACTTTATTGGAAGGAATACAGGCTCTTTATATACACTTGAGAATACTGCAGTAACCACATGAACAATGACCCGGATCCACTCACAACATTACACAATGGTTATATGATGAGCCCCCAATACACATTATTCTGAGTGTCAATAAATCCCTTAGCAGACAACAGGTAAATTCATTAGCACACTTAAAGGGTCACTAAAGGATTTTTTTTTTAGCTAAATAGCTTCCTTTACCTTACTGCAGTCCTGGTTTTATGTCCTCATTGTTCGTTTTTGCTATGATGTTGCTGTAATTCTTTTCTGTTCTGGACACTTCCTGGTTGTCTGTTTCCTGATGAAAAAAGTCCTGGGAGCTTTCTCTCTGTGGTCACTAATCAAGGAGGTGTGATTACTGTGTGTCTAAAACCCCTCAGCACCAATCAGTTTTGTTTTACAAACCATCACTGGCCTGTATTGGCTCTGTGTCTCTGTACATCACAGAAGCATGAAACAGCATGCAAAAACGAAACTGAAACTGCAGGTACATTATATGATTGATTTTTATCTATTTTAAATCATTTTTAAAAGGAATACGTTAACTATTAAGGGCCAGATTCAGGAAAGGTTACGCTGGCGGATCGAGTGATCCGCCAGCCTAACTGTGACTTTGAGCCGGCGTTTCTGTTTTCTGTAACCAGAAAACAAGAAACGCCGGGTTGAAGTTCCGATGCGAGCAGCGTAACTGAGTTTCGCCATCGCATCGTTACTTCAACTTAAAAATGGCGCCGGGGGCGTTCCCGCCGATTTACGCTCAAAAAATATGTTAATGAGCGGAAATCAGCAATTCACGATCGAAATCCGGCGCGACGCAATGACGATACGACGTTTCCGGACGGGATACGCGGCGCATAGATATACCTACATGGGGTTGGAGTATCCTATGTTAGGTATAGGCGTCGTCATCGCGTCGGAAAAAAAAAAAAAAAACGTCGCTTGCGTAAAACGGTCATGAATGGGAATGTGACGTCATTGACGTTCATTCACAGATTTTGGAGCATGCGCACGGGGATGTTTTGACACTCGACGCATGCGCAGTACGTTGGCGGCGGGATCGCGCGTAGTTAGCATACTACACGCCCCGTACCCGCGACATTTGAATTCCGCCGGCTCATTTGTGATGCGCTGCCGCAACTTTAGGAGCAAGTGCTTCGTGAATGACAGCACTTGCTCCTAAAATTTCGGCAGCGCAACGCAAATCAGAAGCGTTACTCCAGAGCAAAGATGCTCTGGAATACGTGAATCTGGCCCTATGTCTCTATACCCCGTAAACAGTCATTTCAGCAAAACTTTTTTTTCCCTTTACAACTACTTTAAAAATAGGTGAATAGAAAGCTGCCTCAGACAAGATTAACACAATTTACTTATCCAGACAAAGGAAACATCATTAAGCAATAGACAATGGAATACAGTCACACCCCACCCCATCACAACAAATAGTACACAACAGCCAACACACAATATATACAAGCATTGAATCTGACTAGCACCGATCAGACTGGGGTTCTCATTCACCCCTGTGCCCCTATTACAGACACAGGCTGATCTACACATAAGAGGGTCTGGGGAAGCAGGACAAGGAGCCTCCAGAATTCTCCAGGGCAAGCTGAGCCGTACAAACCCCCGACCCAAAGTCACTCCTTTCACAATTATTAATGCCTACAAAGTCCATGTTTCTCACTCCAAATACATCTTGACAGAATTCATTGTCCTTGGTCTAGTTTGCCGCAGCAAAGCAAAGTCAAGTTTCCTGTTAGCCAAGCGAGGACTGGGATCTTTTGGCCTGGTGGGGAGAAACTACAACAAAGTGACCCTTTTTGTGGTAATGATAGATTGATCTAGGTTAAAGAAAGTGTACCGCACAGAGGGCCATAGTGACACAGTTATTGGTAGACATAGTGAAAAGTGGTTGTTCCTATAAGATAGTGATGGCGAACCTTGGCACCCCAAATGTTTTGGAACTACATTTCCCATGATGCTCAACTACACTGCACAGTGCATGAGCATCATGCGAAACGTAGTTCCAAGCCAAGGTTCGCCATCACTGCTAAAGGATATGGTTTATTGTGACACACCTTTTCACATTTACCAACTTCCTTTGCAGCTTTAGACATTTGATCACTTCATAGAGCCACAAAGGGGTTCAAAGCAGGAAGACTTACCTTGTTGTGATCACAGGTGTAAACAGGGAAGGGGGTAGCTATATAATGACGAACACGTGTCACTGACTGTGGGTCCCACGGCTTCACCCCGCATTTAATTTTTTTTAGTTTTAAGTTTTCGTTTTGGATATGGTGTGGAAGTAAGGTGGTGCAGTTTGAAGCTAAATGATGAAGCATGTGTACTCGGATCCATTAGCCCAACATATCTTATCACATAATGGCTATCAGTCGGGGAACATGAGTGGGCACCCGACTTTCGATGTCTCCACCCATAACCGTTTTTACCCTCTATCTGACCTTGGGGCTGGTGTAGGTTTTCCACCTAGTAATGGAGGTTTTGGGTGTGGCAATCCGATTTCATACCCTCCACCTTTTTATCCAACTAGTGGTAATTCTAATTTTAGCCAACAAGGTTCCAACTACCCTGCCATTGCCCAGTCCAATCCACCCAATTACAATTGGGGTTTTCCCAGGGCCCAGTCCAACTGGGTAGGTCCTATAGGACCAAGCGAGGGACCAGGGGGGGTGGAGGGCCCAGTCGTCCAAAAAGAAAACGTCTTTAGGGACTGGGATTTTCAATCTCAGCCAGCAAGTTTTAACCGACTCCGAAAAAAAAACTTCTCGACAAAGGCCTCAAGTTTGCCCCCCCTCGTAGCCTTAGTAAGTTCCAGACATATATGGATATTCATAAGTACACTAGACGACTCAACATCAAAAGGTACTTCTTATCCAATCCTGTTAGGGACTCTACTATGTCTCATACAGAATATAGACATACTGGACTATCCAATGCTTCATTGTTTAATCCTCCTGGATCATTGGCCCCCAGTATAAGAGTTTTTCGCGATGCTGTTATTCAGGATCTCGAATCCATCAAGGTTAAAAGGACCAACCTGCACCAGGACCTTAGCAAGGGCTTAGATTCTTTGTGCTCCAATAAATCCTTGGTGATCAGACCAGCTGATAAAGGGGGTGGCATCATCATCCTTGATAGATGCGATTATCTCAAAGAGATGCATCGCATAGTGGATGACAATGCCACCTACACCCCTCTTAATAGGGATCCGGTGGTGAGGTATAAAAAGGATTTGGTAACTTTGGTCAACCGAGGGGTTCACCAAGGTATTTTGAACACCAAAGAAAGTCTCTTTTTGATACCAAGTGCACCACGCACTCCGGTTATATCAGAGGTGTATTTAGGTTTTGTGCTGCCCTAGGCCTGACTAAACTTGCGCACCCTCTAATTTAAATATGACCCACCCCTTCCTGTCAAAGCCCCATCCCTGTCATATTCATGAGAAGAGGACAGAGGGACGCCCTGGGAGAAGGACGACAGAGGGACGCCCTGGGAGAAGGACGACAGAAGGACGCCCTGGGAGAAGGACGACAGAGGGACGCCCTGGGAGAAGGACAGAGGGACACCCTGAGAGAAGGACAGAGGGACGCCGTGGGAAGAGGAGAGAGGGACGCCGTGGAAAGAGGACAGAGGGCCGCCCCCCACAAAGTGCCGCCCTAGGCCTGGGCCTTGTTGGCCTAGGCCAGAATACATCCCTGGGTTATATATTATTTACCAAAGATTCATAAGAATCAGACTTGCCCCCCGGGACGCCCTATTGTTAGTGGCATCGATTCCATCACTTCCCGGGTGGGCAAGTACATAGACTTTTTTCTACAGCCGCTAGTCCAGATGATCCCTTCCTACATCAAGGACACCAAACAGGTTATTAATATGTTGGCCAACATCAACCCCAAGTCAGGTCTGTGGATGGTGACTGCTGACGTCACGTCATTATATACTACCATCCCACACCAATTGGGACTTGAGGCAGTGTCTTTGTTTTTGGTTAGAAATTCTGGACTGACTCAGATTCAGATAGATTTTATCATGGATCTGTTAGGCTTTGCAGCTAGCCATAATTACTTTTATTTCGACCACCGGTTCTACAGACAGGATAGGGGGGTCGCCATGGGGGCTAAGTATGCCCCCAGTCTGGCCAATTTATTTATGGCCAAGTGGGAGGAGGACGTCGTCGATGCCTGCCGGAGACCTGAAGTAGTGCTCTGGGCTAGGTATATCAACGACGTCCTCCTCCTCTGGGATGGCAGTGAGTCTGATCTAAGAGAATTCATGTCAGAATTGAATAATAACAACAGGGGTATTGTCTTTGGGTTTGAGGCAAGTAGGGATGAGATTAATTTTCTTGATCTCAAGATCTCAATTAGAGACAACAGGTTCATCACCAGTACTTTCTTTAAATCTACGGATCGCAACTCCTATATCCCACTTGATAGCTGTCATCTACTGGCCTGGCTGAAGGCTGTCCCTCAAGGTCAGTTTATACGCCTAAGGCCCCGTACACACTATCAAATCCATTTGTTCAAATCGGTCGGACCGACCGATTTGAACAAATCTGTCTGCTTGGATTTTGGTTTGCTCGCGTGTACACACGAGCAAACCAAAATCCCCGCCAGCAGACAGCGCGCTGACATGTCGGTGACGTGGCGGTGACGTTGACACCGCCACGTCACCGCACCAGGAAGT
This sequence comes from Rana kukunoris, assembly GCA_029574335.1. Lineage (NCBI taxonomy): Eukaryota > Metazoa > Chordata > Amphibia > Anura > Ranidae > Rana > Rana kukunoris. The sequence goes on along the minus strand of CM056050.1, from coordinate 572,177,161 downwards.
AAAACACTTCCGCGCATGCGTCGAAACCATTCGGTGCGAGAAGACATGTCTGCTGGTTAGCGTACTAACCAGCAGACATGTCGGGCGGACGGGTTCCCAGCCGACAGATTGTTAAGCATGCTTTCCAATATGTCGGGTGGCCAAATCCGTCGGCTCGCCCGTACACACGATCGAATCTGTCTGCTGAAACGGTCTAGCAGACCGTTTCCAGCAGACAGATTTGATCGTGTGTACGAGGCCTTAGGCGTAATTGTACGGACCTAGAGTCCTTTGAGAGTCAAGCTACAACACTCTCCAATCGCTTTATTGAAAAAGGCTATGACAGCTCTGTATTGTCTCAACTAATTAAAAATACTAAAGCAATGGACCGAGGACAACTTTTGGGCGACCGCACTAGGACCGATAAGATGGAGGACTTCACTGCTCCCTTCGTGACCACTTTCTCTGTCCAACACCACCAGATTAAGAGACTGATAGAAAAACATTGGCACATTTTGACTACAGATCTCGTGTTGGCTCTGGCTTTACCCGATAGAGCCAGGATTATATTTAAGGGAGCTTCTACATTGGGTAACCAAATAGCTCCCACTGTTTCTGATCCCCCCTGAGGGAGCTAGATCCTTTTTTGGGAACCTGACCGGATACCATAAGTGCCGGAATTGTCAGGTCTGTACACTTAACAGCTGTCGGGATATAAAAATGTGCTCTTTCCGGTCCACCAAAACGGCCCGTTCCTACGATGTGGAGCCTTTCATTAGATGTTCTACTAAAGGAGTTGTCTACCTGATCCAGTGCCCTTGCGGTCTTCAATATGTGGGGAGGACCAAAAGGGCACTGAAGGTTAGACTGAACGAACATATTGCTAAGATAAGGAAAGGCTTTGAAAAACACTCAGTGTCCCGCCATTATGATTTGGTGCATAACAAAGATCCCTCTAACACCTTGTTTATCGGGATAGATAAATATCGGCCCCATTGGAGGGGGAGTGCCATGGTCCGCGAAATTTCAAAACTTGAAATGATGTGGATATATCGTCTCAAATCTTACATACCACATGGACTTAACATTGATACTGATATCAATGCTTTTATCAGTAATGCTTAGCCAGTTGAATGATGGCCCTAGCCTTCTTAAACAATTTTTAAATAACTTTTATATTTTTTTTTTTCTCCTCATGTGTTGTGTGGAAGTAATGGGTTAATGCTACTCTCTGTCACCTGACTCATAGGCGCTAGGTGGAGCGTTTTCACATTTCACACATTTATAGATGGGGTCTGCCAACTGACCTTTCTTTGGGGTCAGTTTTCAGGCATAGTTGGGGTGACTGTTATGAATAAGAACTCATCAAGTTCCAAACTGTTTTATTCATTTTATATTCAATTGCAATTTTCTGACTTAATTGCTATATATGTTCTTATACTTAATATTTTCATATTTTATTATATTGTAATGTTATTTTTTTATTTTTTTGGATGGAAATGGTAGGCTACGCTTATTTCCTGTGGTATGCCTTTAAATTAGTCATACCAATAGGCAGATTTCTGGTGGGGGTGTTTTTTTCATCACCTACCAGGATTGTTTCCATCCACTCACAGGACATGTCTGCATTGAATGTGGCCTGGTTGGACTCAATACTCTGCAATATCCATTTTGTCCACTGCATATTAGAGCACGCCTTGGTTGGTTATAGTGACACATTAGCTTCCGTCAATCCCAAAGAGAGGCTTGGTTTTCCTCCTTTGCTTGTGCTCTAACTGCATTGGCCAACTCCAGAGTGAGGCTTGGTCTTTAAGACTGGTAATGGAGGATTTTAATTTGTTCTGAAGTAGAGGCTTGGTTTCTCCAGCTGGGCTCCTGTCAATCCCAAAGAGAGGCTTGGTTTTCCTCCTTTGCTTGTGCTCTAACTGCATTGACCAACTCCAGAGTGAGGCTTGGTCTTTAAGACTGCGATAGAGGATTTTAATTGGTTCTGAAGTAGAGGCTTGGTTTCTCCAGCTGGGGGCCTGTCAATCCCAAAGAGAGGCTTGGTTTTCCTCCTTTGCTTGTGCTCTAACTGCATTGACCAACTCCAGAGTGAGGCTTGGTCTTTAAGACTGGTAATGGAGGATTTTAACTGGTTCTGAAGTAGAGGCTTGGTTTCTCCAGCTGGGGGCCTGTCTGTCTTCAGTTTTAGTATAAATACCAGGGGTGTTGCAGTGGCCACCTGTGCCCTTTGAAAAGTGTTTTAACCACAAAACTAGTCAGGGCGTACCGAGTGGCACACTGTCATCACCCTTGGACTACTCGACACTACATGGGTTTACCTGCATGCTGACCGGCCGGATGCTGCAGGTTTAAGGCCTTTCTTTTACTGCAAAATGTGAGTGTATTTCTTCATTATTTTGTACAATAAATTTTAAGTGATTTTACACTATCGAGGCATTCTTGTCTCCTTTTACATTCATGTGACCATTGTTATTGGAGCCGCTGTCGGATGACCCAAGCTGAATTGTTTCACTCTCTCACCGAGCAAAGCTGTTTGCTGATCCTGTATGCTGTTTTGGTCTCCTCTCAGCCAGGGACCATTTACATTTGGTAAGTAGTGTTGCTCACGAATATTCGCATTGCGAATATTCGCTACGAATATTGCATATTCGAGTATTCGCGAATATCGCGAATATCGCGGCGAATATTCGCTATTTCGAATATTCGAATGTTTTCAATTTTTTTTTAGAACAGATCACATCCTAGAGATCCCCATCGACGTCTAAAAGCATTGCTGGTATGATTAGAGACCTTGGGCCGAGTAGCTGCAGCGCTCATTTTATATTGCCGAAAAAATCGCAATGCGATTATTCGGCAATAGCGATATCGCGCGATTATTTTATATTGTAATATATCACGAATATTCTGAGCCAATCAGAGTGCTCCATTCCGCATTTCTCGAAATTTCGAAATTATTTTGTATTGTAATATATCACGAATATTCTGAGCCAATCAGAGTGCTCCATTCCGCATTTCTCGAATATTCGCAATTATTGTGTATTGTAATATATCGCGAATATTCTGAGCCAATCAGAGTGCTCCTTCCGCATTTGCCGAATATTCGCAATTATTGTGTATTGTAATATATCGCGAATATTCTGAGCCAATCAGAGTGCTCCTTCCGCATTTCTCGAATATTCGCAATTATTGTGTATTGTAATATATCACGAATATTCTGAGCCAATCAGAGTGCTCCTTCCGCATTTGCCGAATATTCGCAATTATTGTGTATTGTAATATATCACGAATATTCTGAGCCAATCAGAGTGCTCCATTCCGCATTTCTCGAATATTCGCAATTATTTTATATTGCAATATATCACGAATATTCTGTGCCAATCAGAATGCTCCATTCCGCATTTCTCGAATATTCGCAATTCGCAATTCGCAATTCGCGATTCGCGATTCGCGATTCGCGATAGCGAAAATTCGCAATCATTTCATTTCCAAAAAATATCACGAATATTCGTATTTAGCGAATATATGTCGAATATTCGACTATATATTCGAGATATATCGCGAATTCGAATATGGCATATTCTGCTCAACACTATTGGTAAGCAGACTTGCATATGTGTGTGGTGGAGGTCTTCAGCTGCATGTCACATCAGTGTTAACCAATATTCTGCTGACTCATATTGGTATTCGGCTTCACCAGGGTGGATGTTACGTTTTATTCCCTCTGGACTTTTGTTGTTTATAATTTATTATTCACAATTGGTTGTGTATGGAACCTTGCTAGCCCTCTCACTTTGGACTACAAAGGCCTTTTTGTGTTTTATGGACACTCAATAATGTTTGTGTTTGTTTTTTGGATTGTTTTTTCAACCTTTCATATATCACATTAATTTCGTCGGTGTGGTCCACATATTATTTAATGCATTTTATGTTTATTGGTCATTAGCGCGGTTTATTTTTATTTTTCCAACATATCTTAGGCTGCTTTCACACTGAGGTGCTTTGCAGGCGCTATTGTGCTACAAATGGCGCCTGCAATCCACCATAAAAGAGGGCCTGAGTGCTTTCACAATGGAGCGTTGCGCTGGATGGATGCTATAAAAAGTCCTCCCAGCCGCATCTTTGAGGCGCTGTAGGAGTGGTAAAAATACCGCTTCTATAGCTCCCATGCCCATTAAAAACAATGGGGTAGTGCCTCCAACCCGTTTTTCTGGGCGGTTTTAACCCTTTTTTGGGGGTTAAAACCGCAACGCTAGCGGCCGAAATCACAGCAAACAAAATAGTAAAGCTAAAAATGGCAGCGTTTTACTGCCAGCGCACCCAGCGCTTCAGTGTGAAAGTAGCAATGTTAGTAATGTCCCAGAGGGAAAATGACCCCTGTCCCCGAGGTCTGCCCCCTTCTTCCTTGCTGTTAGCCCATGCGCACTGCTGCAGAGACTGATTGGCTCCTAGGCTGGCTCTCCCTCTCCCAGCAGAGGTCTACTGTGCAGGAGATTACTGTAACAACAAATTCAGGTAATACATTGGCTAAAATCAAAAAATACAGATAAAACTTAAATTTAAATTCAAATTTTAAATAAAGGTTTTTTCTTTTTTTTCCACCCTATATTTTACACCATATCAAACACGAAAAAATAAATGTGGATATCAGCTTTAATTATTTTCAGATTTTAAATCAGTGCATGACTGTATTATGTGTGGGCATTTTTCATTGTACGTGGAATTTAGCTTAATGGGATTTTTCTCACCTATGAGCTTTTAGCAGTGTGTCTTTGTGTAATGTGTTAATCTATATGCTTTCAGACAACCTTAAATGCCTTTTTGTGCATTTTATTTTATTCTCTTTTTTTAATAGGCATGTGAGAACCTTTAACATGACCCACTCTATAAGGTACAGAGTATTCTGCTTCTGGGCTTCTCTTCACCTTTCTGATTTAAATGACCTGACAGTTTAACAGACTTTTTGCAACAGTTTATTTACAGTATGACTAAAGGCAAAACTTTTTAAAGTTTTGAATAGAGTGGAGATGGATTAGAACACCTATTAGATTTTTGCTGTCTGTGCTCCTGTTAGAGAGATCCACTCACAGTTGTCCTGTTTACCATTATCATTGAAAGTAAAATAAATTATCAAATTTTAGGTTGTCCCCAGAAAGGTAGTAGAGGGGGATCTTTCAATGGGGACACTAGTTCCGGTGGCCTGGGGGACCCCAGGGGATTCCCTTAATCTGCAGGGATTTTTTCTCACTTGCTGTTTTGGCTATGGGACAGGAAGTGAAAGGAAATCTCCCCAACGCAGATGCCCAAAAAAATCTGACAGGGGTCATAATCCTTCTTTACACTATCCAAAATGAAAAAAGAAAAGTTCTTGCTTAGGAGCAGTGGTTATATTGTTACAATCTGTCATATAATCTGTCAAATCTGTTTATAATGAATTTTGGACTCCATCTCAAAAAAGTAATCCACCTAAACTATCCAGTCTTTCATTGAAAGCCGTGATAGGGGAATCAAGCTACAAATCCTATCATGTATAAGGGAATTTAACCACTTAAGACCCAGACCAATATGCAGGTAAAGAACCTGGCTCCTTTTTGCGATTCGGCACTGTGTCGCCTTAACTGACAATTGCGAGGTCGTGCGACGTGGCTCCCAAACAAAATTGGCATCCTTTTTTTTCCCACAAATAGAGCTTTCTTTTGTTGGTATTTGATCACCCCTACGTTTTTTTATTTTTTGCGCTATAAACAAAAATACAGCGACAATTTTAAAACAATGCAATATTTTTTACTTTTTGCTATAATAAATATCCCCCAAAAATATATAAAAAAATGTTTTCTTACTCAGTTTAGGCCGATATGTATTCTTCTACATATTTTTGGTAAAAAAATCGCAATAAGCATGTATTGATTGGTTTGCACAAAATGTATAGCGTTTACAACATAGGGGATAGTTTTATGGCTTTTTTTTTTTCGTAACCGCGATGATATGGCGGACATATCAGACACTTTTGACACATTTTTGGGACCATTGTCATTTTCACAGCAAAAAGTACTATAAAAATGCACTGATTACTGTGAAAATGATAATGGCAGTGAAGGGGCTAACCACTAGGGGGCGCTAAGGGGTTAAGTGTGCCCTAAGGGAGTGATTCTTACTGTAGAGTGGTGTGGCTGGACATCACTGATCGTCGTTCCCTATAACAGGGAACAGACAATCAGTGACAGGCCGCAGAGAAGAACGGGGAAGGTGTGTTTACACTCACCTCTCCCCATTCTTCAGCTCCTGTGACCCGATCGCAGGACACCGGCGGCGATCAGGTCTGCGGTTCCCACGGGTGCTGTCATGGAGGACAGGACCGGGTCGCGAGCGCGCCGCCAGTGGCACGCTCGCGACCCACGGCTGGGCATCTTAAAGGGGACTTACCTGTACGCCACATGCCCAGCCGAGCCATTGTGCCGTCGTGCGGCAGTCCTTAAGTGGTTAAACAGGATATTCGAGACCTGGGCAACAAAGTGGGACATACAAAGCAAAATATGGCAATACTTGTCTCATTCCTAAATGGGAGTTCCAGCCTTTTATGCCGCGTACACATGATCGGATTTCCGATGGAATAAAATGCGATGGAAATTTTCGTTGGAATGCCGATGAAGCTGACTTTCATCAGTCTTGCCTACACACTATCAGACAAAATTCAGACCGTCCAAAATGTGGTGATCTTAAACACTACTACGAGCCGAGAAAAATGAAGTTCGATGCTTCTGAGCATGCGTCGACTTGATTCTGAGCATGCGTGGATTTTTCTCTGATGGAGTTCCACACAGACGATCGGAATTTCCTATTGTTTTTTTTCTCATCGGAATTTTTTTTTACACTGATGGAAAAAAGTCAGATGGGGCCACACACGATCGTTTTTTTTCTGATGGAAAAAGTCGATGGATCGTGTGTACATAGCATTAGTGTTTATTAAAGTGGATGGCCCATTCAAATTTTTTTTTAAAAGCCAGCAGCTACAAATACTGCAGCTGCTGACTTTTAATAATAGGACACTTACCTGTCCTGGAGTCCAGCGGCGTTCTCCATCCACGGTTAGGGAACCAGGAAGTGAAGCGATGCGGCTTCACTGCCTGGTTCCCTAGTCGCGCTGCACCCGCTGATCGGCTCCTGCTGTGTGCTGGGAGTCGAGAGTTCACAGCACACAACGGAAAAAAACACGTCTTTTGCCCGAGACTGTGGGCCGGAAGTGGGTGAAGATACCTGTCTTTAGACAGGTATCTGCACCCCCCTCCCCCTGAAAGGTGTCAAATGTGACACCGGAGGGAGGGGGGGGTTCCGATCAGCGGATCTTTACTTTAGGGTGGAGATCCGCTTTAAAAGTCGGCAGCTACAAAAAGTGTAGCTGCTGATTTTTAAATTGGCACTTACCTGCTCCACAGTCCAGTGACGCGACTGCCCAGAGCTCCGCTACTATTTCCCCCTCTCCGGCAACCGCCTCCATTCATAGTGTGGGCACCCGGTTGTGACAGCTTTCGGCTGGGCACTCACTGTGCATTTGCAAGTCACACTGTGCTCTATGAGTGGACAGGCGATCTCAAGGGACCTGTTACGTGTCCCTGGAGATCCCCTAAAGGGAGGGGCCACCTAAGGTGAGAAGAGAAGTCGCGGAGGCGGCCCCTAGGCGGAAGTAGACAGTGGGACAGGATTTCCGTCCTACCGAAGCCCCAACTCCCCCCCAAAAAAATGACATGCCAAATGTGGCATGTAAGGGGGAGAGGAGTGCTTAAAGTGGAAGTTCCACTTTTGGGTCGAAGTCCGCTTTAAATAACTTACTTGACTCTCACAACAAAACTGTGGGTGAACTTTTCTGGCTGATGTAGAGTACAAATCTCAAAGCAATAACCTTAAAACCAGAAGTATCCCCGAGGCTATCCAACTGGCTCAGCTTCCAACCTATGATCACAATCTTTTTAATTCTGTCCTACTCACGGTAGCTGATGTGGAATTAATAGTCCATAGGGTACTCTGCATTCCTCTGCCCTTGCATCTATCTGACAATGTGCCTAGGGATGTGATATTGAGAATCCCCTTTTATCAAGTGAAAGAAAGAATTTTGGCAGTTTTTCGCAACCTAGAACATATTGTAGAACAATAAAAGTTCTACAAGTGTTTTCGGATATTTCCCAACATTTTTACTAAAGAAACTACAACATTTTACGTAGCACCCTCTACCTTTAGGTAGGTTCTAAGTGTGGGGTTTTGTGTAATCTGCCAGTGCAGGTAAATTTAAGCAGGCCTATGCTGCGAGCTAGGTTGTGACAGGTTACTAATTCACTAAAGCCAAGTTGGTGGCAGAGACTTGTTCCTTCTACTATTCATAGCCTGAATCTGCAAAGTTCTTCTTTTCACCAACCTATCCTGTCTACCTCAAGTTGACTGTTGGTCATGTTGGACCAGGAAATAAAAGCATTGAAAACGTCAACTAATTTCTTGGACATTCCGTCACTGCTCTCATCACTGCTATCACCCCTAGACATATTACAGAGGAAACTTCAATTACGCCAATGCCACATCAAACCAGCAGCTCCTGCGGCATTGAGCGCTACATCTAGAATGGGCCCCTTCACTCAAGAGCAAAAGAAGGCTCTTTGCAGGCCCCATGTATACTGTTTTATCTAAGGTTAAAACTAGCTCCCTTTTGACAGAGCAGTGACAAACGGGTAAATATATCTGGGGATGTGGATCTGTTAATACACTGTGTGGAGGAGTGTAACCTCCTTCCAGTAGTGAAGTTATTTAAAGTGTATAGTTATAGTTAGTTGTAAAGATAGGATGTTGTGTGTTTGTCTTTTCTTAGGAACTTCAGAGATGGAACGGCTGTCCATCTCCACTGCACCGGAGGACAAGAATCATGGTGAGTCTGAGCATACCTTCTGTGGAAGCAATGCTCATATTACCAAAAATGTATGTGTCTAGCTGCAGAGACCCAGAAGGATGATACATGGAAGTCATATAGCTCCATAAGGGCCTTTCATGGATAAGTCATGGATAACTGGAAATTATGTTAACAAAAAGCAGGGATGGATTGGGAACCATTGGCCTAAGGGTTAAACCTAAGATGTCACCACTCCAGGCTTTACACAGTCTCACACAGTGGATCATGTGACCAGACTGGAGCTAGCTGAAAATAGGTAAGTTCATGGGTCAGGGGGGCACAAATTACTTGCCTCGCCCCAGGTGCTGACAACCCACAATACGCAACTGATTATGGGACCTTTTCAAACCTTAAAGCATCAATTTCCTTTGCAGCTCTCAGCAGGTTGTCTATTGGCATCTAAGAACATCAGAGGAAATTGGTGCTGAAAGACTTCCCTTTGCCATGTACTGATAATAGGACTAAACAGGGGCTACATAATGCAGAGCATTTGATAGAAGCCCCCCTTAAAATCATTTTTGTATGATGATGTATCTCCATTCAGGGCCACAGCCCAATTTATCTTATTAATACTGGCACAGGGGCGCATACAGTATGTCCCTCAGCCAAGTCCTCTCATGCTAAAAAGTAATTATATACTTTAAACTCAAAGACAGATCTGAGAGAGACTTACTAAGAAAGTCTAGGTTAGGACCTCTAATGCCTTGTACACACGTACGGGTTTCCCGGCTGACTTTTTACCGCCGGGAAACCCAAGGGGAAAGCTGAGAACCAACTCGGCAGGTTTTTCCCCCTACACACGGCTAAATTTTCTGGCAGGAAAACTGCCATGACAGCTTTGGCTGGGAAACCAGGCCGCGTGTATGCTCCACCACAGTGAAAAAGACAGCTGGGAATTGTTTTTTTTTTTCATTTTTCCTTCCGACATTCCCTGCGTTTTTTCTGCCAGGTAAACTGCCATGAAGCATACAGAACGGCCAGTTTTCCTGACCAAAAGCTGTCATGGCAGTTTTTCCGATGGGAAAACTGGTCGTGTGTACGAGGCATCAGAAAGGAAAACTCCTAGTTGGCCAGAACAAGAAGAATATGCTTTATAAAAAGTGTGTAGGGGCTTTTACCATTAAAGGCATGTACTTAACAATTGTCTTTTTTTATTATTCAGAAGGCAGTATAACTCTTTAGGTGTTAAACTCATTTGAATTCCCTGTTTTTAAACAATAATGAAAATTCTCAGCAACATTCATATAGTGAAGGACAAATCTTATGTACTATATGGCATAAGCTCAATTCACAAAGCGTTACCACCAGCCTAAGGCACTCTATTTTCAGCTATGTGACTGTTATATTCATTTCATTGAACTCAAATTAAAATAACCGTCACTTGACTTGGCAAATGTGGATACTTATTCTGGTGTGTTGGTTTTTTGAATTGAGTCTAAACTGGAGGAAAAACTACCATTGGCACATATAAAGTATTTGTTTTTGAATAGATCTCTGTGTTGGGGAATTTTGTCAAACAAGCTTGAAGCTTTCCAATCTTCTTTCTGTAGCTATCGCAGTTAAAAGTATTGTTTTTGAAGTAAGTATTTTAATATCTCCCATGTAGATAGGCTCAAAAGAAAAGGCTTTTGGTTCCAATTAAGTACCCTAACGATAATTAGAACTTGGCGAACAGTTTGACAGGAGCATGAGTTTGGGCTGAACATTGGCTATTTGCCCATTCGACAAACACCCAAATCAGGGCAATCAACCGGTTGTTCGGCCTGCCATAGGACAGAGCAGTGTAAGAGCCATGACTGGAGAAAGTAATGATGACTCTATACTATCATGGCTCATTGCTCTTAGTCCCACCCTACACTATAAAAATATTCTTCCCATAGCGGCCATTTGCAGTGTGATATTGGTGTGGAGAGAGATAGAACAGGGCTCTGTTCAGTGCTACTAGTGAGTGTGTGTGGTATATTGTACTATAGTGATTCTATTATCAGTGTAAAATATCAGTTTAGTGTGAGTCTAGTGATCAGCGTGAGTGTAGTTTAACCATCCATTTTTACTTTAGTGTCAGTCTGTTTTGTCAGGGCAGGTTTCCTGCAGTATATTTCAGTGCGTTACTGCATATTTTACATTATTCTTGTTAGGTAGATCATTAAGAGATGATTGCTTGTTATGTAATTCAGTGTTTCTTAACCTTTTTACGGTCAAGGCACCCTTTAAAATTGTGCATAATCTTGAGGCACACCAATAGTTTTACATAAAGCAGTGTAAAGCTGCATCTACACAAGTGGGACACCCAATATTAGTGATGAATTATTTCTTAAAAAGCATTATACCTACCTTTTGTAAAAAAAAAAAAAGCATTATACCTGTTCACATTGTACTGACTATTATTCCAACTTTTCTCTTCTGCTCCGGGTTTCTCTCCTTCATTCATCTACCATGAATGTGCTGACAAAGACGGGCAGGTATTGGGCAAAAAGGCGCACAACGTTGTTCTTATTAACCTATTACATCATTGGTTGTTAGGACACCAGCCGCCTGCCCGCACAATGCCCAAACTTTCAATTCTGCACAATAAAAACCTGTGGTATAACAAAAAAGGCAGGCTTGATCCGGCCATTGGCTTGTTGACAATTTTTGAGCAATTTTGGGCAATTTTTAGGCATTTTGCCAAGCCACCCCTGAAGAACCCAGAAGGCACCCTGGTCGAAAAAGGTTCATGTAATTGCTTGCTATGGCCTATAGGGCTAAATCCTGGTTTTTATTACAGTAGGTGAATGCAATATTTCATCAATCTCGCTGCTTTTATTGGCGAGATTGACCACCTACGGGAGCCATCGCCGAGCGGGCTCGCCAGGAAGGGGAAAATGTGTTGAAGCCAACATACTGTATACAACAAACCAAAACAACATACTTCTTCAAGTTGAGTTTGAACATCTATATAACTAAGGCTCTGTAAACACTAGTGCCATTTTAGATGTGACTTGCGTCACACAGAATCAAATGACAATGGAAATCACATTGTTTGAAATGGTGACTGTTCATATCAATACAACTCACGACTTTGGAAAAGGTTCCTGCACTACAATGGTACAATTCCAGCATGGCTTTGGCCCTATAGAATATGCAAACCACATCCAAGTTGCACTAAAAACTGAAAATCGGATTAGTATTAGACTGCAGAAGTGTAAACCTAGCCTTAAAATGTAAAAATTCTATTCTCCCATTCTCTCATGGAGTGGGGCTCTGCTCACACTGCATGGATTTACTGCTCATTTTGTCTAGGAGCACAAGGGAAAGTCCTTCAAACCTCCGGAAAAAACACACTCCCCACGTCCAGTGGAGTACTGTTCCTGCTGTCCTCACTTCCAGAACCGGTCTATGGGCATGATGATGTCAGGAACAGTCCATTCACAAAACCGCTAGCATTTCAGGGGAGCAGGAGCAGCGGGAAACCAGTCCTGTGGACGGCAGATTGGCTCCGTCATTATAAAAAAGAATGTGATTGAAGCTCCCATGGTGTGAAGTTCGGGTGGAGAGTTCGATTGTTCCTGTGATTACTGAAACATGCCTTGTACTGTATATAAGAGAGCTAACCAATAAAGAGTTTGTTAATTTATTTTGAAACCAGAGGATAGAGCTGTGAGTCTCATTTTCTGGGGAATTTATATGGATCATGTCTGGTGGTTTGTCAGGGTGTCGGATAAGCTGTCTTGGGTTGATGGAAGGTCGTAAACGGTGGTGACCATTACAGTCTTATTTTAAATTGGTGCTGGTTGTGCTGTACACAGGACATTTTGACCTTGGTGGCACAAATAATATTGTAATATGGCTGTAAACTAAGATGAAGCTAAAAACGGGAACGTTTCTTTGCTTGGGGCTATCTGACACCAATAGTTGTAGACAGCGTTGGCAGGTGGTAATTTTTTTTGGGGCGGCGGCGGCGGCGGCAAACAGTGATCTATCCCTGCTCTCCACAGGCATAAAAGTGGCGGCTTCTCCTTCCCTTGTTCGGTAGCCAATAGGGACGCTTCTCTTTTCGGTCAATCGAGAAACGGGTCTCAGACCCACTTTCTGATTGGCTGGAAGGAGGATTAGTGTTTCAATAGCGAATATTTATTCGCTATTGTAATGCACCTGGGTGGGTTTGTAGCGCAATGCTCTGTGTTCGTAGCCCACCCTATTTTGAAGCTTATTAAAGCCTCTGGCTATAATTGGGTGGTTAAACCCCCCTGGAATATATGCATCCAGCAATCTGAAGGGAGCTGGATACATGGATAGAGGGGGTGGTTGGATGCATGGATAGACAGGGCAGCAGTGCATAGTGGGGCGGCACCTGGGCGCCCCTAATGAACGGACCACCACTGGTTGTAGATTGCTTTTATAGGTAAAGATATATTGCAGTTAATTTTTGTCTGTTCCAGCAGTACTAGTATCTTAGGCCGGCCATACACAGTGCTAATTTCTTTCCTGCAACCACGGGTTACAGGAAACAAATTCACATGACTCCCCCATCAACACAGACTGTACAGACAGGGGAATCCCTCCTGCCAAGGGGGAGGGGGGCACTGTGATTATCGCTAGCAGCTATAGTAGCACAAAAGAATCCGGCAAGCTGGTTGTACCCATGTTGATCGATCAACTTGGTACATTTAGTCTGCCCATTAACAGTTCGAATCTCAGCCAATTCCTGCTGAACCAGTCAGAATTTGAACAGTGTTTGGCCTGCCTATATCACGGAAAACCCTTGATATTCAAAAGGTTGGATTTTAAAGCTGGGTGGTCTTTTGGAAAAACATCACAACTGACTTAAAGGATCACTAAAGGAAATATATATATTTTTTTTGTTTTTGCTGAAATGACTGTTTACATAAAAGAGACATAAAAGTTAACTGATTCCTTTTAAAAGTAATAAAAATTGATAAAAATCAATCATATAATATGCCTCTAGTTTCACTTTTGTTTGTAAACTGGTTTTGTGTTTATGGGAAGTAGAGAGAGAGACAGAACAAAAACAAACAAATCCAGGGCAGTGTTTTGTTTTTAAATTGAATCCCAGGTCAGTGTTTTGTTTTTAAAATGAATCTGATTGGTTCTGAGGAGTTTTAGACACACAGCGTGGACCACAGTGAAAAGCTGCCATGAGATTTTTCATAAGGAGCCAGACAAGCAGGAAGTGTGGAGATCAGAGCAGAATTACAGTAACTTCAAAGCAAAAACGAACAATGAGAACATGAAAACAGCACTGCATTAAGGTAAAGGAAGCTATTTAGCTAAAAAAAAAATCCTTTAGTGATCCTTTAAACAACAAATCACTGTTATATTATTCCATTGACCTAGACTCAAAATACCAACCTAATCGTTCTCTTTGTTCTTCTCAAGACCTGTTTTCTAGCTTCCGTATTACCTCCTCCCATGCTCGCCTGCAGGACTTTTCCAGAGCTTCTCTAATCCTATGGAACCCCTTACCCCAATCTGTCTGTCTCCTATTCTATTATCTTTTAGATGATCCCTGAAAACCCTCCTCTTCAGAGAAGCCTATCCTACCCACACCTAACAAATTTATTTTCATTTTCTCCATGTGATTATCCCTCACAGCTGTTACATTTTGTTCCACTTGACCCTCCCTTCTAGACTGTAAGCTCTAACGAGCAGGGCCCTCTGATCCCTCCTGTATTGAATTGTATTATAACTGTACTGCTTGTCCCCATGTTGTAAAGCGCTGCACAAACTGTTAGCACTATATAAACCCTGTATAATAATAATAATTTCATAGAAATATTAAAACAAAATAGGGGATGTATCACCCTCTTTCCTAAAAGCAAGACCCATCAGAACTCTATACAGAACATAAACCCCTCAATATATCATAATATTTAGATCAACACTCCTTGTAACAATGTCCCACACTCCGCTTTCATCATATACCACTTCCTCCCAGTCTGAATATAGATATCAGATAATCCAACCGCTGACAAGCACAAAACAAAACATACAAGAAAATACATTTAAAGAGAAGCCCCCCCCCCCCCTGCTCATATTACTCTAACAATACACCTGTAACCAGAAACATAAATTAACATGAGCTAATTAACTAATCCCTTAAAACAGTCGATGAGACTCCCTAACTACACTACACATTTTCATTTATTATCATACATATCAACACAGAACTCCTTCATACAGTTGATTAGCAAAACCAAAAATGGTTGAAAGTCCCTTAGAAGCCATACTAGACTAATTTACATTATAGCAGACAACAGACAGACAGGTGGCTGGATTTGACATCAGCAAGTGTCCCCAGGCATACAGTGCACAAAGCACCGTTCTCCCAAATGCCAGGGCCCACAATCGGTAGGTAAGAGGCCAGCATTCAGTCACCTCCAAAAGCCTCTGTCCTGGGTGAGTCTGTCACACTCCTCATTTCCAACACTAATGCCGCGTACACACGATAATTTTTCAGGTTCTAGAAAAAACAACGTTTTTTTCAACTTGATCATTAAAACAGCCTTGCCTACACACGATCGTGAAAAGAAAATGCTCTAGCAAATCACGGTGACGTACAACACCTACGACGGCACTATAAAGGGGAAGTTCCATGCGGATGACGCCACCATTTGGGCTGTTTTAGCTGATTTTGTGTTAGTAGAAGACGATTTGCGATTTTCTGCCAGTTACAGCGTGATGAATGTGCTATCTTCATTACGAATGGTAGTTTTACCAGAACGAGCGCTCCCATCTCATAACTTGCTTCTGAGCATGCGCGGGTTTTTCACGTCGTTAAAGCCCACACACGACCATTTTTTTGAATTTTAGAACCCGAAAAACGACAACGTTAAAAACATTGTGAAAAAATAGAGCATGTTCGAAAAAAAATTGCCCGTTTTTTAGAACCCGAAAAATGCTCTGAAGCCCACACACAATCGTTTTTTAATGTGTTTTACAACCCGAAAAATGATTGTGTGCACGCGGCATAAGAGTATGAACTTGGTTTATAAAGTGTTGATGGTAACACAAACATTGCATCGAATAATTTCCAACATGGATAAAAAAAAAATGTTATTTAAAATTTTTTAAAAACTGCGCACACAACCGCAGGCACTGACTTTTACTCGCTTACGCATTTGGATATTATTTATAAACTGCTTGCATGAAACATACGAGTAAACGTCAGTGCCAAAGGCTGCACACAAATAGGAGAGGAAAGCGTTTTCCTATGGGCAAAAATATGCTGCAGCTGTGGCTCCTGGGTGTGACAACTACAGCTGTATTTTACCCAGTATGCCCATACATTGCAATTTATACTATACTATTTATACTATTTAGTAATCACTTAATAAACACTTTAATCAGACTTTTGTATTGTTATAATATGGTGTATACAATGCAAATGTAAAGTACAATTTAGAGGTCTATGCAACATACAGCATAGCAAATAGCGTATAGAGTGCAGTGGAAAGCACTACGTAATATAACATTTATATTCAACACTTCTGGCTGGAGCTAAAGGCACTATTTCCAATTGAGCAATGTTTACATTTTATCTATGAGCCTAATAATTAAGCATTTTTTTCCATTACTTATTATACCAAAGAAAAACATGTATTGCTTTTTTTATTTTTTTATTTGGCGGTATCATATCTTATTTTCTGTATATTCTGAAGACAAAACTACATAAAAAAAAATACATTATTTTCCCATGTCTAACAATAGTTCTGATTGTAGATAAAAAAAAAACACAAATGTTATTCTGAGATTTAGTCCATTTATAAAAAAACTACATTTGTGTTTCTTGTACAGATATTTTTAAAAGGAATAAAAGCTTTTTTTATGTATTTTTTAATACAATGAACAAAATATTTTTTAGTATAAAAACAAATATTGCATTTAAATTGAAAAAAATAATAAAAAAAAAAAAAATATATATATATATATATATATATATATATATATATATATATATATATATATATATATATTAGCAAAATAAGAGAAAAGAATTGTTCGCTCAAACTTGTCTTGCATACACACGGTCACACAAATGTTGTCGGAAATTCCGAACGTTAAAAACACGGGCACGTTCAACACTACGATGAGCCGAGAAAAATGAAGTTCAATAAATCTGAGCATGCGTCAAATTGATTCCGAGCATGCGTAGGATTTTTTTTATTGGAAAATTCCGATTAGCAAATGTCCGATGGAATCTACACACGGTCGGATTTTCCGACAACAAGCTCACATTGAACATTTGTTGTCAGAAATTCCGACCGTGTGTATGTGGCATTAGAGTTAAATAAAATAAAAAAAATAGAGGTTACATTGGAATTTTTTTTCTTAAAAACAACTAATTTATTGGTTTGCTGGGGCTGATTTTATGGTTATGATCTGAAATACAGAGAACAGGAAGAAAACACAACAAAGAATACTGGCACTTTAGTTTTGATGGTTGGTTTGAGTGCACCTAACTAAAGCTGATCACCTAAAGCATCCCCTGTTTGAAGTATGTTTGATTGAAAAAAAGCTTTTTGGGATTTGTATGCAGATATGTTGCTTTAAAGTGATTGTAAACTCAGTTTTTCTTGGGTCCCCCACCAGTGCCCCTCCTCTTCTCAGTGTGGCACCATAGGACTCGATCCTGAGCCACACTGCCTGCGTTCATAGACACGTGGCTCATGCCCAGCCTCCAGCTCTGTCATCTCAGAATTTGACTGACAGCAGAGGGAGCCATTGATGACAAAAGAAAACTGATAGGGGTTATAACCTTACTGTTCTTTGCAATAGCTATAGGGTGTATCAAAATGTGTGTTTAGAATGTCATATTTGGATACCAAGAAAAATAAATAAATATCGTGGTCATATCAATTCCTGAATCTCCCCTTCTTGGGTCCCCCTGCTTTCCACTCCTGGCTTCCACCCCTACCTTTTTCTCTTCTTGGTAGGCCACCATAGAAAGCCACTTCTTTTAGTGGCACACCTGTTGGCTCGATCCTGAGCTGCACTGCCTGTGTCCATAGACACAGACAGTGTGGCTCATGCCCTAGCTTTTTCTCTTCTTGGTGGACCACCACAGGAAGCCACTTCTTTTAGTGGCACACCTGCGGGCTTAAACCTGAGCCGTACTGCCTGTGTCCATAGACACAGACAGCGTGGCTCATGCCCAGCCCCCTGCTCTGTCATCTCAGGATTTGACTGACAGCAGAGGAAGCCATTGATGACAAAAGAAAACTGATAGGGGTTATAACCTTACTGTTCTTTGCAATAGCTATAGGGTGAATAAAAATGTGTGTTTAGGATGTCATATTTGGATACCAAGAAAAATAAATATTGCGGTCATATCAATTCTCAAATCTCATTGTTTTGGGTCCACCTGATTACCACACCTGGCTTCTCCTCTTCTCGGTGTGTCACCAAAGGAAGACACTACTTTTAGTGGCATAACTACGGGCTCAATTCCAAG
Organism: Rana kukunoris; assembly: GCA_029574335.1. NCBI lineage: Eukaryota > Metazoa > Chordata > Amphibia > Anura > Ranidae > Rana > Rana kukunoris. The sequence goes on along the minus strand of CM056050.1, from coordinate 572,158,796 downwards.
CAGCACTGCTTGTGTCCATAGACAGCAGTCAAGAAAATATCAACTTGTTGTGGTCATATCAATTCCCAAACCTCCTCTTCTCGGGTCCCCCTGATTGCCACTCCTGGCCTCTCCTCTTCTTGGTGTGTCACCATAGGAAGCCACTTCTTTTAGTGGCATAACTACGGGCTCAATCCCAAGCAACACTGCTCTATAGACAGCAGTCAAGAAAATATCAACTTATTGTGGTCATATCATTTCCCAAACCTGAATGACAATGGTCCCAATATAGTCAAAAGTGTCTGATGTGTCCACCATAATGTCGCAGTCACGAAAAAAAACTCTGATCACTGGCATTACTAATAAAAAGAAATTAATAATAAAAATGCCATAACACGATCCCATGTAGACGCTATGGGCCAGATTCACGAACACTTGCGCTGGAGTATTTGGATATGCGCCGCGTAACTGTGATGATGCGCCGTCTTTTCTATGTGCCCGTACCCACCAAACTAGATGCGCCCAATAACGGGTCATTTGCGACCGGCGGAACGTTCCGACGCCAGAGTATCGTCAGCGCTTATTTTCGCTGGGCGCATCAGTCGCGCCTATTGATTTCCCCTGCAAATATGCAAATGAGGGATTTTTCCCAATTCACGATCGGATTAGCACCATACGCTGGCTACATGCGCCGCGCGTATCTCGTCCGTCCGGCGCAAAGTTATTTCTACAAAAGGCTGCTTTATCTTTACTCCAGACGGTCACAGGTCAGCAGGAGAGCAGCTACAGCAGCGTTACCGACGAAACTAGCAAGCTGAACAACAACACTAGCAAGGACAACACCTCTGTGTGCCAACATGCCAGGGGCACTCGTGGTCCTAAGACTAGTACTGGGTCCCTCGCTACGGAGGAGGCGGGCACGTGAGAGGATATACCGCACTCGTATGAACCTCTTTGGCATGGGGGATGAGGAGGTGTATCGCCTCTTCAGATTCAGCCCAGATGCAATACTTGAACTAACCACAACCCTGCAGGGTGACATCACCAGCAAGACACACCGCTCACAAGCAGTGCAGCCACTGGTGAAGGTCCTGGCAACACTTCATTTCCTTGCCAGTGGATCATTCCAGCGTACAAGTGGAGTGGTGGCTGGGATGTCACAGTCCTCCATAAGCAGATGTGTGCACCAGGTTGTCCCTGCAATCCTCAGACGCATGTCCAACCAGTTCATCAGACCCACCACTGAGGAGCTGCGGCTGAAGGCAATGACAGATTTCTACAACATTGCCAGATTCCCACGCACCATCGGGGCCATTGATTGCACACATGTGGCCCTACAGCCCCCCAGTGCCACAGAGCACATATACCGCAATCGGAAGCATTGGCACTCCATCAACGTACAGGTGATAGCCGATGCCCAACGCCTCATATGGCACGTCCGTGCCAAACACCCCGGGTCCAGCCATGACAGCTTCATATACCGTCAGAGTCCCATCCCAGCAGAATTCGAACAGAACATGTATGGGGACAGCTGGCTGGTTGGTGAGTGACATGGGAGTCAGGCATGACTATCCCCTCCCGTGATGCACAACAGAAGTCGCACATGCATGACTAACATTCTCCTGTCTTTTACCTTACAGGTGACTCTGCATATGCACTGGGACCCCATCTAATGACTCCTTTCCGGAACCCCCAAACCAGAGGAGAGAGAAAATACAATGAAGCACACATCAAAACCCGTGGAGTGGTGGAGCAAACATTTGGGCTCCTGAAGTCCCGTTTCCGCTGCCTGGATAAGTCCGGGGGGACCCTATTGTATTCCCCTACCTTTGTGTGTCAGATCATCGCTGCATGTTGTATTCTGCACAACTTTGCTATGAGAAAAGGCCTGCAGATTGACATACGTGATGACCTGACCCCCGACCCACACAGTCCCCACCTGCCAGAGGACACCCAGTCTGCTGATGGAAGAGCAGTCAGGAGGGTCCTCGCCGTAGGCATCTTTGGACACTAAACCAAAACATTAATAACACAGACAATGCACGCGTGTACACCACTAATGTCCCTAGATCACACACACCACATGCACATCGCATTGGATTAGCCCAAGTCCAGCATGTAGGAGTTGGGAGCAGTAACGCCGCGTCAAGGCCCCAATGATGTCACTGTCCATTCACACACCTTTCACACGTCATTCATTCAGCCGTGGGGTTAACTTCACCACCACGGCCGAGGGTGACACCCCTTACTTTCAGGAGTGCCACCCTCTCACATTCACACACCATTCACACTGCAACGTGTGCAGTATCAAAAAATAAAAATAAAATCTCATAACCTGAGAACCAAAAAAATTAACAAAAACTCATGTCCTGAGTATAAACAATAATAATAAATAAAATAAATAAACTCATGTCCTGAGTATAAACAAAAATATATAACAACCAAAAAAACAAAAAACCCTCATCTGGGATGACGGGGGCTCCTCCTTGGGGGCACTCTCGGGCTCCTCATCTGCCTGGAGGGAGTGGGTGGTGGTGGGGGTGGGGGGGCATCAGGAGGAGGCTGATCCCCGGGTGGGCCACTCCTGGGAGCTGTTGGCTGCCTGCCCTCCAATGCCACAGCGATACGGCTCAGATACAGGTTTGTCTGGGCCTGCATCCTCAGCTGGCGGGTGATCTGATGCCGCTGGTCACGTTGCCGCTGCCTCCCCTCTTCCCGGATGGCAGCTGTGTTGTCTTGAACAGCTGCTGTCAAGTGCCGGATATCAGCCTGCACCTCCCCCAGGCTGGTCACAACGCCCTGCACGCGACTGGGCAGCTGTGACATAGAGCCCAGGCTGTCTGCGACCCTGTCTAGGTGGCCAGCCATCTCCCCCATTTGCTGGGTCTGTTTCGCGTGGTCCAAAAGCACCTGGTCTTCGACCAAATCACACACCCCCCTGGTCTTCCGGGTGGCCTTCCTGGGGGCAGAGGAAGGTTGTCCCCGTGGGGATGGAGTCGCCCTTGAGGGGCTACCTAGGATGGGGGAGGGGATCACAGAGGGCCCTGCAGAGGAGGAGGACTCCTCCAACATTAAAATGAACTCCTGTTCAGGGACAGGCTCCTCCACAACCACCTCTGCTGAAGTGGTGTGGGCACTCTCCTCCTCCACCTCGGTGTCTCCAGCACCCAGGGCCTCGTCTTCAGCATCCCGTTGGGGGGTTGGGGTGGACTGGCCGGCACGAGATGGCCCAGCACCGTCATCTGTGGATGACACAAAGCAGACACATGTTGGTGGTCCCACACACTTGGCACATGTACCCACCCCCCCACCACATGCAACACACCAAAAAGGGGGTAAAAATCACTTACCTGTCCTGGAGCCTTCCTCTACGGAATCATAGCCTGGGACCCCCTCCAACTGCTCCCTGTCCAGGCAGCGGGCGACCACCTCCTCCTCCGCGGTCAGGGTGACAGGACATGGGGGACCACCACCTGTGCCCCTCTCATGGCTCCTAATGGTGGACACCTTGCCCCTCACCTTGCGCCGCAGGTCATTGATTTTTTTTCGAATGTCTGAAGCACTCCGGGTGGAGTACCCCAGCACATTGACCCTGGCAGCTATGGTGTCCAGGATGGCCTGCTTTCTCTCCCGGCTGGTCTTCCTGCTTTTTTTACCATGGAGAAAATCATTAAATGCCTCCATAGCCGATATTATCACTGTGACCTCCTGGGCATTATAATTTAGGTTCCTCCTCTCTTTGGGGGCAGCGGGAGCAGCCATTACAGGGCAAAAGTATCTTCCCTGGGGTGGGGGGAAATGGAACTACTTTTGCGCCGGAATGGCGTTTCCGCCAGCGCTTTTAAGCGCCCAGCGGAACGCATTGCGCTGACGTTTCCCAGGAAGTGGTGCCGACGGAAGTTGTGAGCATGCGCACAAGGGGGCGAGTGGAGCCGCACTCACTGCGCATGCTCCGTGGATGATGCGCTGAACGTAAGCCTCTGCGCTGGGCTCCGCCCATCATTTACATATGATCACACCCAGTTTCACTTGCGTCGGGTTACGCCAGCGCATTATCGTTACTCTGGCGCAAGTTTACGCGCAACTGCTATGTGAATTACAGGACTTGCGCTGAAAGGGTCTTCAGAGTAACGTAAATGAGAAGCGTTACTCCAGAGGAAAGATACTCTCATCTACCTGAATCTGGCCCTATAACTTTTATGCAAACCAATCAATATGCGCACCAAAAATATGTAGAAGAATACATATCGGCCTAAACTAAGGAATAAATTAGTTTTTTTATATATTTTTTTTGAATATTTATTATAGCAAAAAGTAAAAAATATAGATTTTTTTTCAAAATGTACAATTTTTTTGTTTATAGCGCATACAATAAAAACTGCAGAGGTGATCAAATACCACCAAAAAAAAGTTATTTTTGTGGGGAAAAAAGGAAGTCACTTTTGTTTGGGTATGGCCGCGCAATTGTCAGTTAAAGCGAAGCAGTGCCGAATCGCAAAAAGTGCTCTGGTCAGGAAGGGGGTAAATTCCTCCGGGGCTGAAGGGGGCGTGGCAAGGGGTGTGTCCTATGCCTGCATACTTTTGCTGATAGGTTTCCCTCATTCCCATCTCAAGCAGTTGGGAGGTATGGCATGAGGCCTAAAGGAGAAGCAGCGTAATCACCCTGGGACAGGACGTATGATAGGGTTACACCTCTCCTTCTTCATTTCTCCATAACACAGGGTTGTGTTTTGTAGTTTTCAGAGAGGACTGGAAACAATGCTGATACCATACAGCACAGGCAGAGTCCACAGAAAGTTACAATCTCAAAGAATTTCTTTCAAGAGCAAAAAGTATTTCTTGCACTTTTTGAAAAGCTATAACAAAACATATTATATTTAAAGGACCAAAAGGGAGCAAATAACTGAAGTTCATTGTTAGGGTTTACATTCTCTTTCAATAACCTGAGTGTCTGATAGACCTGTTTGTAGTTTTAGGTTGCAATAAAAGAGGATATTCTTTCTTTTTACTTTAATCCCTAAAATAGTCTTCTTTGTTCATTGTACTTTCCACCTCTCCGGCTCTCTCCTCCTCCACATTGGCTTCTGAAGAGCAGGGTGATGGAAGGAAACGTGTTGTCACCTCGAGTTTGTCTCATGGTGCTATCTATGGTTGGCATACATTCTAAGCAGTATCACAGTTATACAGGTTCGGAGGTTAATTAAATTTAGACAATGCTTATCTACATACAGCTATACGTATGTTGTTCGTACTGTAAGTGTTATAATTAAAGGGATGAGATGTCAGCCCTGGAGCTCTTATCTGGAGATCTGATTCTGATGCGTGCTTATCGCTGCTTCTCTTCTGTGATGTATCTAGAAAAAAATATCCACACACAAATTGCATTTATAATAGTAAGCAGTGTGTATGTACTCAGCAATTCATGCCTATTGTGACCTTGTTGCCTACATCGGCTATTTAGGGAGTTCTTGTTTAACCACTTCAATACCAGACACTTACACCCCCCTTCCTGCCCAAGCCAATTTTTAGCTTTCAGTCCTGACGCTGTTTAAATGACAAGTACGCGGTCATGCTACACTGCACACAAATATCATTTTTATCATTTTTTTCCCACAAATAAAGCTTTCTTTTCGTGGTATTCGATCACCTCTGCGGTCTTTATTTTTTGCTTAACAAATCAAGAAATACTGACAATTTTGGAAAAAAAATATGTTGTCTTTTGTTTCTGTTATAACATTTTGTAAATAAGTATGTTTTCTCCTTAACTGATGGGCACTGATAAGACGGCACTGACCGTCACTGATAAGGTGACACCAATGAGGTGGCACGAATGTGGTGGCACTGACGATGGGCACTGACGATGGGCACTGAAAGGTGGCACTGAAAGGTGGCACTGATGGGCACTGAAAGGCGGCACTGATGGGTGGCGCTGATATGCAGCACTGATGGGCATTGATAGGCGGAACTTATAGGCAACACTGATGGGCACTGAAAGGCTGAACTGATGGGTGTTTATGGGTGGCACTGATATGTGGCACTGATGGGCACTAATATATGGCACTGACAGGCATCACTTATGGCACTGACACTAGCAGGCATTGGGGATTAACACTGATTGGCAACTGCCTGAGCACTGATTGGCATTTCCCTGTTGGTCTAGGGTGACATACCTTGTGATCCAGTGTGGTGGCCATCCCTGGTGGTCCTGGCGGCATTCTGGTGGTCATGGGCGAGCTTCCAAGGGGGGCTGCACTGATAAAAAATCAGCACAGACCCCCCTTCCGTCAGGAGAGCAGTTGATTCCCCCCATCAACACAGACAGTGCTGACAGGCATTGATAGGCGGAACTGATGGGCACTTATAGGCCACACTGATGGGCACTGAATGGCTGCACTGATGGGTACTTATGGGTGGCACTGATAGGCGGCACTGATATGTGGCATTGATGGGGACTAATATATGGCACTGACAGGCATCACTTATGGCACTGACACTGGCAGGCATTGGGGATGAACACTGATTGGCAGCTGCCTGAGCACGGATTGGCATTTCCCTGTTGGTCTAGGGTGACATACCTGGTGGTCCAGTGTGGTGGCCATCCCTGGTGGTCCTGGCGGCATCCTGATGGTCATGGGAGGGCTTCCAAGGGGGGCTGCGCTGATAAACAATCAGCACAGACCCCCCCCTCTTCCGTCAGGAGAGCAGTTGATTCCCCCCATCAACACAGACAGTGCTGACAGGCAAATCAGCAATTGTCCTCTCCTGGCGGGGGCAGGGCTGTCTTAATAGCGTCAGGGGCCCCTGGGCAAAGTAATTTACTGGGGCCTGTACCAGCTCTACACATATGCCAAGGTCCTTTGTACCCACAAAATACTTCTTACTGTGCTAAAGTGACAGTCTCACAAACATACATAAACCTCAGCACAAAGGATCATTTAAAAAAATAAAAATTTTCATTTATATACGCTTTTCTGCACACAAAAAGATCAAATTTTGTCTGACTCAGCCTATCTTAGGCTACCTTCACACTGAGTGTGCGTTGTGTTTGCCGTGTTTTTGGGCCACTGGCGTTGTGGTTTTGACCCCCGCTAGCGTCTGAAAAAGGGTTAAAAGCACCTGCAAAAACGCTGCTGTGCCGTTTTTCCGTTTTGCGGGTGGGTTGGGGCGGGACTCCATTGGGCAGGGGTGCTATAGGAGTGATATTTTTAGCGCTCCTACCACGCCTCAAAGATGTGGCTGGCAGGACTTTTTTTTTAAGCGTCCTGTCAGCACAATGCTCCAGTTTGAAAGCCCTCAGGCTTTCACACTGGATAGAAAGGAGCGGCTCTTTCAGAGCGCATTGCAGGTGCTATTTTTAGTGCAATAGCGCCTGCAAAGTGCCTCAGTGTGAACGCAGCCTTAAAGAACTTCATTTAAAGCGGGAACTTTTGAGATAATGGACACTTTAATAGAGTGCAGGAGTCAGGAGTAAAGATGCCCATAGTCTTATTACCCGTAATCTTTTTTTTTTTGTTTACATAGTGGACCAATAAAAAAAAAAGTGATTCCTTCATTCAAGCCCACAACAGAACCCCCTTAGTTCTGTCTGTTTGATGGGGCCCCCACGCACCTGGGGGCCCTGGGCAGTGCCCAGTGGTGCCCATGCATTAAGATGGCCAATAATCGCAAAAGAATCTGGCAGGCTGGTTGTATTTAAGTTGATCGACCATCAACATGGTACATTCAGCCTGCCCACTAATGGTTAGAATCTCGGCCGGTTCCTGCTAAACCGGCCTAGATTCAAACTGTGTATGGTTGGTGTTCTGTCAAATAGTGCATCTCTTCGGATAATGCCTCCGATGATCTGCGCATGTGCAGGACGTAACATCACTCCAGCTAATATGTTGATCAGCTGGCGTGACGTCACCACTGCGCATGCACAGAGCATTGGAGGCATCATCCGGTTCTTCCGCAAAGCTTGCCTCGCTGTCTCTGCGCATTGCACAAGACTTGACACCGTCTTGCTACCAAAATCCATCCCCAAGTCCACCATGCAAGATGCGCCCTGCAACACACCCAACAACAATAGTTTTTCCACATATGAAGCCACCTAAGTGGAGAGCGAGGCAAAATATGACAATTTGATTCTCCCTCTGCGCTATGCAGAATTTCGCATAACGACAATAAATTGCCAGGGTTTTACTACTTATTAGTGACGTCATGAGTTCATCTCATTGGTTGGAAATATACACTCAGCGGACACTTTTATTAGGTACGCCTGTTCAATTTCTTGGTAACTAGACATGTACAGAATGGAAAACAATTGTTTTGTTTCAATTTGTGATTTACATAAATTTGTTTAGTTTAATTTGTTTAATTTGTTTAATTTGTTTTTGGGATTAGTTAAGTTTATTTGTTTTCAAATCGATTTAAGAGGTTTTTGAATCAATTTTGAATAGTTTTCAAATTCAAAGAGTTTTTAAATCAATTTGGAATAGTTTTCAAATTTGAAAAGTTTTCGAATTAGAATAGTTTTCCAATTCAAATAGTTTTCCAATTTCCAAAAAGAATAAAATAGTATATAAAATAAAGGAATAGAATAGAAAAAAAATATATATTTTTCTATTCTATTCCTTTATTTTCTATTCTATTCTATTCTCTTTGGAAATTGGAAAACTATTTGAATTCGAAATGTTTTCAAATTTGAAAACTATTCGAATCGAAAAGTATTAGAAAACTATTCTGAAAATATTCAAGTTCGAATTTCACTTGAATTTTGTTATATTGGATTATTTTAAATTCTGTACTATTCTAATTTAGATACATTCGAATTTCCAAATAATGAAAATCTGTCTGAATATTAGTTTGGAATGGAACAAACTGCATTTAGAGTGGAGACTGTGAGCCAGACCTTTTCATCCAAGATCAGTGCCTGACCTCACAAATGGCATAGACACACTCGTAAACCTTGTGGACACCCTTCCCAGAAGAGTTGAAGCTGTTATAGCTGCAAAGAGAGGGCCAACTCAATATTGAACCCTGTGGAGTATATATACAGTGTCTCACAAAAGTAAGTACACTCCTCACATTTTTAAAAATATTTTATTATATCTTTTCATGTGACACTGAAGAAATTACACTTTGGTACTATGTAAAGTAGTGAGTGTACAGCTTGTATAACAGTGTAAATGTGCTGTCCCCTCAAAATAACTCAACACAGTCACTAAGTGAAAATGTCCAAATTGGGTCCAAAGTGTCAATATTTTTTGTGGCCACCATTATTTTCCAGCACTGCCTTAAACCCTCTTGGGCATGGAGTTCACCAGAGCTTCATAGGTTACCACTGGAGTCCTCTTCCACTCCTCCATGATGACATCACGGAGCTGGTGGATGTTAGAGACTTTGAGCTCCTCCACCTTCCTTTTGAGGATGCCCCACAGATGATCAATAGGGTTTAGGCCTGGAGACATGCTTGGTCAGTTCATCACCTTTACCCTCAGATTCTTCAGCAAGGCAGTGGTCACCGTGGAGGTGTGTTTGGGGTCGTTATCATGTTGTAATACAGCCCTGCGGCCCAGTCTCCAAAGGGAGTATTCAGTATGTCACAGTACAGTTGGCATTCATGGTTTCCTCATGGAACTGTAGCTCCCCAGTGTTGGCAACACTCATGCAGCCCCAGACCATGACTCTCCCCCCACCATGCTTCACTGTAGGCAAGACACACTTTTCTTTGTACTCCTCACCTGGTTGACACCATCTGAACCAAATAAGCTTGACTTCAGCAAACTGTTTGCAGGCTTTCTTGTGCATCATCTTTAGAAGAGGCTTCCTTCTGGGACAACAGCCATGCAGACCAATTTGATGCAGTGTACAGCGTATGGTCTGAGCACTGACAGTCTGACCCACCACCCCTTCAACCTCTGCAGCAATGTTGGCAGCACTCATACTTCTCTTTCCAAAAGACAACCTCTAGATATGACGCTAAGCACATACACTCAACCTCTTTGGTAGACCATGGCGAGGTCCGGTCTGAATGGAACCTGTCCTGTTATACCGCTGTATGATCTTGGCCACCATGCTACAGCTCAGTTTTAAGGTGTTGCCAATCTTCTTATAACCTAGGCCATCTTGATGTAGAGCAGCCTTTCTCAACCTTTTTACCGTGGGGAACCCTAAAAATAATTTTCAGGTCTCGGGGAACCCCTGATAAAACACATTCATTGGGGGTCAGTGGGAACAATGCCCCTTACTTTGGTGGTCAGTAAGAAGAATGCCCTTTTTTACAGTAGTGGTAAGAATGCCCTCCTTACAGAGAACTATGAAGATAATTGGTGTAATACCACTGGCTCCTCCAAGAGGAATTGGCTATTTTTTTCCGATCCTCAGAAAGTTCTTTGCCATGAGGTGCCATGTTGAACTTCCAGTGACCAGTATGAGAGAGTGAGAGCGATTCACACCTGAGACCTTATAAAACGAATGAGTCACGTGACACCAGGGAGGGGAAAATGGCTAATTGGGCCCAATTTTTTTGCCAATTTTGACATTTTCACTTAGGGGTGTACTCACTTTTCTTACCAGCGGGTTAGACATTAATACAGGGTTCCACCCACAACTTTTCTTTTAACTCAGCTGCTTACCTGTCCTAGGCTCCCACAATGTCGGCCCCCCGAGGCCGATCCCTCGATTGTGGCAGGTCCCGGTGCCGCCATCCTCACTAAGGGAAACAGGCAGTGGAGCCTTGCGGCTTCACTGCCTGTTTCCTACTGTGCATGCGCGAGTCTCACGGCGCTGTATGAATGGGTGGCTGCTCTCTGGGATACACACAGTTCCCAGAAGGCAGCGCGCCCCATTCCCCAGAAGACAACGCGAGGATGAAGACCAGCCGTGGACTAGGAAGAGGCAGATTGGGGAGATCCGCCTAGCAACTGCAATTTTTGGTAACTAAAAACAAATGTTTTTTTATTTATTTTTCTAGTTTTTTGCAGCATTTTGGTATAATTATTTTTAATTTTTTTAGGGTGGACCTCCACTTTAATGGTTCTGTGTTGAGTTATTTTGAGAGGACAGTAAATTTATACTGTTATACAAGCTGTACACTCACTACTTTACATTGTAGCAAAGTGTAATTTCTCCAGTGTTGTCACATGAAAAGATATAATAAAATTTTTACACTTTTGAGAAAAAACTGTATATACTGTATATTGTGCATAGTTTCTTTTTACGCATTTATTCAATGTGCTTTTTAATGACACAATAGCTACACTAAGGTCTTTTTTCGTACATTTGTCATTCTGTTCTAATCTCTGTTCTCAGTCATGCCTGCAGTAAAAGAGTTATCTTCAAACCACAGTTCCAGCTTCAAATGATTTCCAGAGAAAAACAAAAATATAGAAACTGCATAATTTAATGTTTTAGTAAAATTATAAAATACTTGCAAACATATGAAATGGTACATTTTTGTTTTATGGCCTTAGAAAGATAATACATATAACATGTCGCATATTCTTTTTTTTTTTTTACTACAACAAAACTGAGCTAATGTGTTTTTTCATAGATATAAATACGATTGAGAATAAAACTATCTTTAGACTAGAGCTGTGATTATGAAATATCCTTTGAGAGTAAACACACTGTGATTGGCTATGATGCTAATCCATCTTTTCAGGGACTGTACTGATTGGCTCTTGGCCCTAACTAATGCCGCGTACACACAGTCGTTTTTTGTGATGAAATAAAACAACGTTTTAAAAAAACGTCATTTAAAATGATTGTGTGAGGGCAAAATGTAATTTTATGTCTTCTGAAAAACGAGCAAAAAAAAATTTGAACATGCTTCAAATTTTTATGTCGTTTTTCAGAATGTCGTTTTTTGTGTCATAAAAAATGATCGTGTGTGGGCAAAACAAAGTTTTTAAACCCACGCATGCTCAGAAGCAAGTAATGAGACGGGAGCTTCAATGGAAAAGAGTGCCGTCGAATGTGGTGTACGTAACTGCGCTTTGCAAGAGCATTTTCAGAAAACGATAATGTGTAGGCAACGTTGTTTTTTAAAATGAAGTTTGAAAAACGTTGTTTTGTTTCGTGAGATAAAACAACGTTTTTTTACATCACAAAAAGTGATCGTATGTACGCGGCATAAGAGTTTGTGCTTTAAGGCTGGGTTCACACTTGTCCGACAAACGCTCCGACATTGGGAGATCATGTCGCATGATGTGTGAAAATCAATGTTTCCCTATGAGAGCCGTCTTAACTGGTCTGACACAAGTCAGTCCGACTTTGAAAAAAGTTCCTGCACTACTTTGGTCCGACTTTGATCCTACTTCGTGAATACAAAAAAGGTACAGCGCTATAGAAACGTGATAAATCCAAATTAATAAAAAAATAGGAAGAATTATAGGAGGGTTGTGGTGAAATGTTCAAAAAAATATTCAAAAAAATATAGAAATCAATGTTCAAAAAAGTGTTAAGCCCATAAAGTGTTAAGTAATGGAGGCAATGAAGTTGGATCTCCTCCACCAAAAGGAAACACCCGTGTGATGAATGTAGTCTGCTTACCAGATCCACCGATCCGCAAAAGCGATGACGTGATACGCGATGATGGCCACTCCTACGTACGTTTCGTCGTAAGACTTCGTCGGGGATGGACTTGGTCCATCCCCGACAAAGTCTTACGACGAAACGTACGTAGGAGTGGCCATCAGCGCGTATCACGTCTTCGCTTTTGCGGAAGTGAGCTACACACACACGGAGAACAGCTGACAGGACCCGATCGGATTACACGCCACGTTCTGTTTTACATGCCATATGACATCAGTCGAATTGTAAGCGCAATATATCTTATTAAAAAGCCTTTTAACTCACAGTACTTCACTATGGAGTGTTCCCATTTTCTTTCCTTTAATGTATGAGCGTTAACCTCTTATATGCTGGTGATTGCTGTTGAGGATCTAACCCCCTGGTTCCATCTGCTGGATTTGAGTCTGATTGAGAGGACTATAAACAAGCACAGGAAGCGACCTCAGCGCTGCAGGTCAATAGAACACCCACAGCCCGAGGTGATCTGCTGTAAAGAGGGTTCCAGTCACCTCACCAGGCAACACCGACTGTGGCCCTGCCCTGCGCAAGCCAGCAGACAGCAGCACCGACCGACTGACTGTGGCCCCTGCCCCCTGCGCAGCCAGGTCCCAGGTGCTGGTGGAAAGCAAGAAGAGGAGAGACAGGAAATGGCATTTTCAAACCTGGATTACTGTATTTTGGAAGTCAAAAGGAAAAACGAGGCCGAGCTGTAAGTCGTGCCCAATCGAACAGCCGCGACACCGACCGGAAGAACAAGTATTGGAGCCTCCAGATATCAATGCCGTGGCTGGGCTATAGCCATCTGCTCTTTTAGAGCTCGCCTTTGGTAAGCCTCCACTACTTAATTGGTGAAGGGATCACTTCAAGGTTCACACTCTCACGGTGGTGCGATTGATGATCGATTTGTGTACCTGTCAGCGTATGAAGGGATCACTTTAGGCTCACGATTCACTACGGAGTTGTTTTTTATGGACTTTTTAGCATTGAAGTTTAAACTGCCAATATTTCATTGCATGATCCTCTGACCTATCCGTTGGACTATCAGCATTGGTGTCTTACTGTCATAAGTTACTGCATGAATTGCTTTTTTGTTTATTTAAACCTACCTGAGGTACATCTTTAAGTGATGGTATTCAGTATGTTGGTATAATCTAGACCTGGGAATTTTTATTGCATGATAGAATCAATATTTTGCTTAATATTTTTGCATAATATTTGCCACAGCGTCTCAGGTATTCAAACTTACCATAGGTACATCTTCAAGTGATGCTATTCAGTATGTTGGTATAATCTAGACCTGGGAAATCTTATTGCATGAAAAAAAAAAAAAAAAATTTTGCCCAATATTTTTGCATAATATTCGCCACAGTGTCTCAGGTATACCTATAGTGGCGCGGCTTTGCTCTATTTAAATCATAAACATCTCTGAGCCTGATTGACCGCTCATCAACGGTCAGTGGATCTGGTAAGCAGACTACATTCATCACACGGGTGTTTCCTTTTGGTGGAAGAGATCTAACTTCATTGCCTCCATTACTTAACACTTTATGGACTTAACACTTTTTTTAACATTGATTTCTATATTTTTTTGAATATTTTTTTGAACATTTCACCACAACCCTCCTATAATTCTTCCTATTTTTAAATTAATTTGGGTTTATCATGTTTCTATAGCGCTGTACTTTTTTCGTATTTATGTGTTTTTTGCTTTGGGTATTTTGAGCAACAGGTACTGGCCGCTCTTGCTTTCACATTATTTCACTATATATATCACTTGTTAGCGCAGTGTTTTTCCTGGGGATTTCCCCAGGGAACCTTTTTTACTTGATCCTACTTCAGCCCATTGAATATCATTGAAGTTGGATCAAAGTAGGAGCCTTGTCCTAACCATCTGACTTGTGGCATCCGATATAGTGATTACAGCAGCAGGAAAAGGAATTTATCTCACACTGGGATAGTTTTGATTGGTCAAAGAACAAGTCAGACTATCACAAAGTCGGATCAAAGTAGTATCCTATTCATGAAAGTCAAATGGATGTCGGACCAATGTAGGATCAATGTAGGAGTGATGTAGCAGAGCAAAGTAGGATGAAAGTCGTGTAGTATAGTGTGAACCCAGCCTCAGAGCTCTAAGGGTCTGTTTGTGATTTACACATCCTGTAGAGCAGTAATCAATTTTTTACAGATCCGCTCTTCCTGTATTTTGCACAATTTGCATATGTTAATTTGTACACATTGATTGCTTACTTGAATGACTGGAGGGGAGGCTTGGTCACACTATAGACTGCGTAATGCGATAATCTTATGGCTCGATAAGGCATTCCGTCTACTAATAACCATGGTGGGGAATCATCTTTGACAGTGTTCGTTTTGCATTCTGTTAGCACGGAAGGCTGCATGTTATATAGTGCTGCAGATGGATTTAATTATTTACTGACAAATTATATCTGCTCCTTGAATGGCAGAAATACAAGGGAGTGCATTACTGAACTATTATTTACACACGGAAAACCAAGTGAAAACTACAGCGTTTTAGAGGATAAAGAAAGGGAGTTTTGGGGCTTTAAATGAGGCTCTCGACACGGTAGGGGTATGCAAAAATAATTAATGTGTTTATTAACATGGGAGACATATAAAAAAAAATGAAATTTGTAAAAATAAAAAAGTCATAAAGATAATTGGACTAGGTGAGCATAGGGTGGTACAGTAGCTGCTAGTACTACCTATACCCATGAATGGTCACCTAGAAAGAACAGGTTGATTGGACTTTCAAGGTACTGATAACAAAACATAGGAATAATATAAAATAATTTATTATACATCAAACTATACAAAACTAAAATCATTTGAGCCGAAACCCCACAATCAGAACAGGCCATGGACCTAAATTGGATAAAAGATACAAGTATTGGGACACCTGCCTTTACACCCACAAGAACTTTAATGGCATCCCAGTCTTAGGGGGTTATTTACTAAAGGCAAATCCACTTTGCACTACAAGTGCAAAGTGCACTTGAAATTGCACTGAAAGTGCACTTGGAAGTGCAGTCGCTATAGATTTGAGGGGGACATGCAAGGAAAATAAAAACAGCATTTTAGCATTGCATATGATTGGATGATACAATCAGCAGAGCTTCCCCCTCAGATTTACAGCGACTACACTTTAAAGTGTACCTGTAGTTTACACTTGTAGTGCAAAGTGGGTTTGCTTTTAATAAATAACCCCCTTAGTCCGTAGGGTTCAATATTGAGTTGGCCCACCCCTTGCAGTTATGACAGCTTCACCTCTTCTGGGAAGACTGTCCACAAGATTTAGGAGAGTGTCTATGTGAATGTTTGACCATTCTTCCAGAAGCATATTTGTGAGGTCAGGCACTGATGTTGGATGAGAAGGCCTGGCTCGCAGTCTCCACTATAATTCATTCCAAAGGTGTTTTATCGGGTTGAGGTCAGGACTCTCTGCATGCCAGTCAAGTTTCTCCACCCCAAACTCACTCAGCCATGTTTTGATGGACCTTGTTTGGGCACTGGTCCAAATCATTTGGTGGAGGGGGGATTATGGTGTGGGGGTTGTTTTTCAGGGGTTGGGTTTGGCCCCTTAGTTCCAGTGAAGGGAACTCTTAAGGCATGAGCATATCAAGACATTTTGGACAATTTCATGCTCCCAACTTTGTGGGAACAGTTTGGGGATGGCCCCTTCCTGTTTCAACATGACTGCGCACCAGTGCACAAAGCAAGGTTCACAAAGACATGGATGAGCGAGTTTGGGGTGGAGGAACTTGACTGGCCTGCACACTGAACTCAATCCGATAGAACACCTTTGGAATGAACAAGAGCGGAGACTGTGAGCCAGGCTATCTCATTCAACATTAGTACCTGACCTCACAAATGTGCTTCTGGAAGAATGGTCAAACATTCCCATAGACACACTCCTAAACCTTGTAGACAGCCTTCCCAGAAGAGTTTAAGCTGTTGTAGCTGCAAATCGTGGGCCAACTCAATTTTGAACCCTACGGACTAAGAATGGGATGCCATTAAAATTCATGTGCGTGTAAAGCTGTCCCAATACTTTTGTTAATATAATCGTGTACTTTATGTCCAATGTAAGGTTCATTAGTACCTGAATATACTCTCTTATATATGTCTAAGGCCGCGTACACACGATCAAATTTGTCCGCTGAAAACGGTCCGATGGACCGTTTCAGCAGACATCTCCGATCGTGTGTATGGGCTAGCGGACAGATTTGTCCACCCAACAGATTTCAAAGCATGCTTTGAAATCTATCGGGTGGGAATCTGTCCCGCACCGCCGCCGCACCGCCGCCGAATGGATTCGGCGCATGTGCGGAAGTGTTTTACTTCCTGGTGCGGTGACGTGGCGGCGTCAACGTCACCGCCACGTCACCGACACGTCAGCGCTCTCTCTGCTGGCGGGGATTTTGGTTTGCTCGTGTGTACACGCGAGCAAACCAAAATCCCAGCAGACAGATTTCTTCAAATCTGTCGGACGGACAGATTTGAACAAATCTGTCCGCTCGTGTGTATGGGGCCTTACTCTTGTGATCACTTATCTAGATCACTGTCTTCTTATTCTGATTCCCTAGCTTACAACTTACCTTTTAGAGTGGCATCTGTATAAAAACCCATAAAAAAGACTTCCGGTTCCGGCGCCGCATGGAGTAGCTGCTCCCCTCAGCAGCTCCCGCAACCAGGCTAAAATTCAGCCTATAAACTCGGCAAACCCGCCACAGACTACCCCCAACACTGCCCACCATCCCCGAGGGGAAGATGGACAAGTACCTAGAAAAAAACGGCGCGCGATCGTACGCGGCCGCGGCGGCGCGGACGGGGCAGCCGCAAATCGAGGCCCCGGCTTCGGCCTATCCGGATCCATCTGTGGAAACGGCTCCCGCGATGGAGGTGAGTGCTGAACCTTCACCCCCACCACATACACAGACTGCCTCAACGTCCCCAGCCTCTCCACACCAAGGGGACCTCCACAATATAGACCTAATAGCACAAGCAGTAGCAGCGCTGCTGGCCCCTATGATAGCTGCTTCTGTGGAAAAGGCAGTGGGAGCAGGCATGCAAAAACTGCAGGCCCAGGTGGGGGAACACGCGTCCAGGCTGAACGAGGCAGAGCATCGTATCACCAACATTGAGGAGGAGCTGTACCAGGCCCAATCCACCGAAATGGCCCAGGATAAGACCAATAAATACATACTGGACAAGCTGGATGACCTGGAGAACAGATCTAGGAGAAGTAACTTACGTTTCGTTGGTGTCCCGGAGTCGCTCCAGCCCGCGGCACTCTCAGACCTCTGCTCACGCCGCATTCCAGAGGCTCTAGGCCTTCCAGGTCCCTGCACAGTCGAACGTGCTCACCGTATGGGTATCTTCAATTCCGATCGTAAATCACCCCGTCCTGTGATTGCCAAGTACCTGAACTACTCGGAGAAGGCCCTCATCCTACAGAAGTTCAGACAATCCAGAAACCTCCGGATAGACGGCATGAATATCCTGGTCTTCGCGGACTACTCGGTTGACGTCTCTAAGAGAAGGAAGGCCTTCCAACAGATCTGCTCGGAGCTTCATCGGATGCAAGTTAAATTCACTCTCGCCTTCCCAGCCGTGCTCCGGCTCAGGGCCCCCAACGGGGAACAACTCTCTTTTCACGATCCATCTGCAGCAGAAGCATTCCTGAGGTCACACCGCTCTGGGTCTCATGCCAACCCTTCTCCTAGTCCGGCGTCATTGAACCGGGCCCTGGAACAAGGCAGCCCACGGAAAGACTCACCCAAACGCTTCAGAGCCTCGGGACCGGAGCAACGTCAGCTCTCCTCATCCTGAACCCCCTCCACCTGGTACACGGCACAGTTTCCTGCTGACACAGCTTTTGGTTCCCTCTGACGAGCCATCCCCTCTCCCTTATGCCTGAGGTCGACCGGTAGGCTGAAAGTTCTTATTTTTTTTCTTATTTTTTTTTGTTCCATCATATTTCTTCTCTGTACAACCCCTGCAATTACTATTCTGTGTTCTTGCTCATTATTATACATTTGTACATTGTTATCTGCTGTTGACAATTTTTTTTACATGCGGGCTACTACCCCCCCTTCCTTCTTTATGCCAATGGTGCCCCTGCACACTACTCATCCCCCACACTTTACTCCCGCTGCCTCTGGCCCACCCCCCTCTTAAGCGTGGCGGGTGACATATCAGCGGTGCGAGTCCTGTGTTGGGAGCTGACCTACTCAGTGACTCCATGTGGAAAAAAGTGAAGTTCCCTAACTATGTTTGTTGTTATCCTTGCCCCCCCCCACCACTCCCCCCATCGGAACCTTTTACTGTGTGCTCTGTCCTATGTGCTATGGTCACTCATACACCCACAAACATGTCCATTCCTACATCTTCACTCCCTTCCTCAATCTTCCCCATGGTTAACTACAGCTCATCGCTTCCTCTACGCTCTCTGCCCATGCAGTTCCACATTCTACCATACACTCTGGTCCCGAATGCAGCCCACATCCCTCTTCTGGCCCTCCCACCATGAAAATAATCTCTTGGAATGTCAAGGGGCTTCGTTCCCCCAACAAGAGAATGAAAATCCTGCGTCACCTTAAACGTCTAAAAACAGATATAGCCCTCCTTCAGGAAACGCACTTATCCACTCCCGACTTCCCACGTATGAGAAAACTATGGGTGGGCCCGGTCCTTGGCTCCGACTCCAACGGCCGTAAGGGGGGTGTAATGATCCTTATAAACAAAAACCTCCCATGCACGGTCCTGTCTACAGAATCAGACTTTGAGCGCCGTTTTGTGTCTGCACGAGTCCAACTGGGTGCTAGGATCATAGTGATCACCAATGTCTATGCCCCTAACAACCCCACAAGCAAATTCTTTGGGGACCTTACGACGTGGGTGCTGCGTGACCCCTCCCTCCCTCACTTGTTGGGCGGGGACTTTAACTCCATCATGCACCAGACAGACGACAGATCCTCCAACAGGAAGCAACGTCCCCCCTCGCCGTCCCCTGGCCAGACACTTTTGGCATCTACGATAGACTCCCTCCACCTCCACGACATATGGCGCCTGCACCACCCGGCAGATAGGGAATTTACATTCTATTCCAACCCCCACAACGTCTTCACGAGACTAGATTACTTATTTTGTTCTGACGCCCTCCTTCCGGTTCTTACTGATGCTGACATTCATGACATCGCGATCTCTGACCACGCCCCGATATCCTCCACTCTCGACGACCCCGACCTGCACTCCAACCCCAAAATTTGGCGTTTCCCCTCCTACCTCCAAAATAACGCCGACTTCCAACAACACCTAGAGACGGTCTGGACTGATTACGCCTCTAACAACGCACTGCATTCCAACAACCCCAACCTTTTTTGGGAGGCGGGCAAGGCAGTCCTCAGGGGCTGTGTAATAGCATATGCTGCCTCTTTCAAAAGAAATGCCCTCAAGCACTACAAATTGGCCAGTGCACGACTACACCTGGCTCAACGTTCCCTCTACACGGACAACTCCCCGTCCAACCGAGATGTCTGGCTTACGGCTAAACAATCTTTTGACACATGGGCTGCGACCCTTGAACAGACCCAAAAGGCACGCTTGGACGCCTCCTTACACAAATTCGGGAACAAGGCAGGGAAATTGCTTTCGAAACTGAGCAAGGGCCCGAATCGCCCTACGCATATCACCTCTCTCAGGAACACTTCGGGCACTGTACACACCACCCCAAAAGATATCAATGACACTATGCGTCAATACTACTCATCCCTATATGCCCCTGACCCGATAGATATCCCAACGGCCCTAAATTTCCTACAAAACATTACCCTAGATCGAGTCTCCCCCCCCCAATTGGAGACCCTGAACGCCCCCATCTCCGCTTTGGAGATTCATAATGTCATTAAAAACCTTGCCCCCTCCAAGGCCCCAGGCCCCGATGGCTTTACGGGTGAATTCTATAAATCCTTTCGCGAGACACTCGTCCCTACCCTCCACGAAGTCTACCAACACATCTGGGCAGGAGGCTCCTACCCATCCACAGGCAACCAGGCCATTATCAAGCTATTAGAGAAAAAAGGGAAAGACCCTCTAGAACCCGGCTCCTACAGGCCCATATCCCTCTTAAATCTCGACATAAAGATCCTCTCCAAAATTGTTGCCACCAGATTGGCAACTATCATACCCTCCCTGATACATCCGGCCCAATCTGGTTTCGTGAAAGGGAGGACAGCCACTATGAATATCCGTAAGGTAATGCTAGCCCTAGAGCATGCAAAAGGCGACCCGGAAGGTGACCATGCCATCATCACGCTAGACGCAGAGAAGGCCTTTGATAATGTCAGCTTCGAATGGCTCTCCATGGTTATGGCCACAATGGGCTTCCAAGGCCCCTTCGCCCATCTCATAAAGGCTATGTACACTGCCCCCTCCGCAAAACTGGTGGCGGCGGGCCTCCTATCAGACGAATTTCGTCTCCACAAAGGCACTAGACAGGGCTGCCCACTATCCCCTCTCCTCTTTAATATTGCCCTAGAACCCCTATCTCGATATCTATCCCAAGTCGCCCCCCTTCATGGTATCAAGATGGGCGATCACGACATACGCACCTCCCTCTTTGCTGATGATGTCCTCATATTCACTTCCAACCCCTCACAGGACATGATCACGATCAAGGACACCTTCGATATCTTCAGAAAGTGCTCGGGGCTCCGCATAAATTATAGCAAGAGCGAAATCCTCCCCATAGGTTCCCTTGGGGTCCCCCCCTGGACCCAGGGTTCCCTGTTCACGGTGGCGAAATCCCATATCACGTACCTGGGAATTAAAATAGGTAGGATACCCTCCTCCCTATACCATCTCAATTATCCTCCGCTGTTTGCAAAAATAGCACAGGAACTGGTTAACTGGATGGATTTGCCTCTCTCGCTTCTGGGAAGATGTCACTTAGTGAAAATGGTCAGTTTTGCCCGTCTACTGTACCCCCTACAAACCATTCCCTTACTACTACGCCATTCAGATGTCAAAACCCTAAATTCAGCCATATCCAAATTTCTCTGGCGGGGTAAGCGGGCACGTATAGCTTTTGCCAAACTCCATCTTCCCAGACGCGAGGGTGGTATAGCCCTGCCCAATATCAGGACATATAACTTGGCCTGCCTACTCAGGACGAGTCTAGATTGGGTGACCCAGTCCTCCCGGTACTCAAACTTCGTCCTGGAATCAGCCATGGTCAACCCCTTCTCCCTCACCGCCCTGCTCCACTGCCCATGGAAATCTGTTCCCCCACCCCTCCAACATAACCTTCTCCTCAGAGATACTGGAGAGAGGTCAGAAAATCCCTAAATCTCCCTTCTTACATATCCCGCTACCTCCCGATCCGGGGAAACCCGAACTTCTCCCCCGGCCTTGAGACTCAACCCTACGTCCTCTGGCACAGTAGGGGACTAAATGATTTTTTCTCACTATGCGACCCACAGACGGGCCGCCCCATCGGTTTTAGAGCGCTAGCCGACAAATACTTACTTCCCCCGTCACATATTTTCCAATATGGGCAATGCATTAGCTTCCTGAAAAATGCTTGTAGAGATGATACTAAAAGATTCAAAAGTTCCTTTATTGAATCCCTCCTCGCTCTGGGCTCCTACAAGATCTCTGACATATACCTACCTCTCCTTCTGCAAACTACCCCCCCCCTAACGCTCTCATCGGCCGCCAACTGGGCAAAGGACTTCCCCGACACCGAATTGGTGGAGAAGCTTCTACATGGTCTCAACACTGTCCACAAGCTGGTTCCCAACGAGGTCTGGAGGGAAACTCAGATTAAGATAGTCCACCGGGCTCATATCCCTTTTAGTCGTGCCCACGCCTCACCGGAATGCCCACTGTGCAAACAACCTAAGCCTAACCTCACTCATCGCTTCTGGTCCTGCTCTCATATCGCCACCTTCTGGGACCAAGTCCTCCAGTATATCTTCGACATAACCTTGTTACGGATACCCAAGGACCCCTTGTTACTTATCTTCGGCCACTGGGACCCCCTTTTGCTCCCCTGGTCACCTCCCCAAGCCTACCCTGGGAAAGACTGGATCCTGATTTGCCTCCTTCTTGCTAGAAGAGCCATCCTTCACAACTGGATTTCCGACACCGCCCCAACCACTGCCCAAATCAAAAAGGATCTCCTGAAACTACTCTACAAAGATAAACTCAACACGGACCTAACCCACGAGCGATCTAGGACTCGCTTCTACCATATCTGGAAATCGTTTATGGTGCACACCCTCACCCCTACGGATATAACGAACTTTGAGAAGATGTCTTTCTTGTACTGTGACCCCCCCCTCCCCCCCTGACCCCACACCCTTCCCCCCAAACTAGAGCACAGATAGGCTGCGTTATGTTCTCAGTATGTGTTATTTAGAGACGCAGCTCCCCCTCTCTCCCATCCTCTTCCCCCCCCCTCCCTTTCCCTGTTACCTCTCCCTTCTCCTTCTTTTGCCATTTCAAAAGTTTACAGTTGTTGTCGCATCATACTCTGTTTGAAATTTCTTTAATAAAAATATATTTAAAAAAAAAAAAAAAAAAAAAAACCCATAAAAGATACTTCATGTCCAATGTAATTCTTGCCTACCCCTATCTGAAGATCATTCTGGATAGACTGTAGAGCACATTGTAAAACTGCCACTTATTCTAAGTCCTAAATCTGTAAAATGCAGAGCTTTTTTTCTCAGAAAATAGGTGCAGGAACTCAACCACGACCCGTTCAGATTTCACAAACAGTAGAAGGGTCTTAAAGGGGCATTAAATACCAGAATTGCATTACATACAGTGTGCAGAGTTCAGGGGGTTACAAAGCAGTCACTTGTAAACACATAAACCAGACTTCTGTGTTCACAAGTTATTGTGGTGAGCGGGCACCAAAGGGTCTGAGCCAAAGGTGGTGGAACTGAGTTCCACCAAGTTCCCCCAGAAAAAAAGCCCTGGTAAAATAGTAACAGACACGAGGATAGGGTGGCAAAATTAAAAAAAATCAGCAAACTGACATTTAGTTCACAATTTGTCATCTTTTTTTTTTTGATTACAAGTTACCAGAGATGAAAATAGGAGTGTATAACTTAACTTATTTGGCAGCACAAATGGAAATGTACTGAATTGCTGCCACCTTATTCCTTTTCTTTTTTAATTGTATATGCATGTCTTTTTTTTTTTTTTTTGCTTTTATCCCCCTTTTGTCAGCTAAAATTAATTGAAACATTGAAAGTTGGTGTGTATTAAAGCATTCCTCCAAAACATTCAATGTTTAACAAACATTCTCTAAAGCTTTATTTTCTTTACTTTTTTCAGTTCAATAAGCTTTATTGTTCATAGAGGCCACTGTGATTAAGTCCCTGATGGGATGAAATGCATCAACGGAGGAGGAACGGAGTGTGGCAGGAAGTATTTGGTAAGCCAATTTCTACTAACATTGCAGCACAATGGGTCTCCAAAAATAAATTAATTTAACTCTCTCTTAGTAATCTGCTTCTGCATTGTGATGTGAAGAAGATTCCGAATCATCAGGCAAGGTAATTGGATGGAAGAACTGTCTATCATTAGGCAACACAATTTGAGGGAAAGGCTGTCAATTATCAGTAATTGGAGGGAGAAAATGTCCAATGTCAGACAATGGCTGTGCAGTGGTCCCATACAGGGCCGTCTCTACCATAGGGCAAACAGGGGCAGCTGCCCAGGGCCCTGTCACTGTTGGGGGCCCAAAGCAACCCCCTTTGAAAAAAAAAAAAAAAAAAAAAAACTTTTTTTTTTTTTTTTTTAGGGGTCCGGAGGCCCCCAGGGGCCCGGAGCCCCCATGGACCAAGATGGCAACCCCCCCCCCCTTTTTTTATTTATTTTTAAATAAAAAAATATATTTATTTTATATATTTGTATTTTATTTTTTATTAAAGGGACATTTTTTTTAAATATATTTTTATTTTTTATTAAAGGGCCATTTCTTTTTAGGGGTTCCCAGGGACCCGGAGGCCCCCAGGGCCCCAGATGACAACCCCCTTTTTTATTTACTTGTAAATAAAAATATATATTTATTTTATATATTTTTATTTTATTTTTTATTAAAGGGCCAATTTTTTTTTAGAGGTCTGGAGGTCCCCAGGGGCCCGTAGTTCCCCAGGGCCCCGGATGACAACCCCCCTTTTTAAAAAAAACAAAAACTTGTTTTTATATATTTCTTTTAATATATATATATATATATATATATATATACACACATATTATATAATATAAATGTTATTATTAAAACCTGGATGACAACCCCCCTTTTTTTTAATATTTTTTTTATATTTTATTTCTTTTTTTCTCTTTTTCTTTCTTTATATATATATATATATATATATATATAAATATATATATATATATATATATATATATATATATATATATATATATATATAATTAAAGGGCTAAGAGGTCCCCAGGGCCCCATTTGGCAAACACCCTTTTTTATTTTTTTATAAATGTTTATTTTTTTATTTTTGTTTATATATTTTTTTTATTAAAGGGCCCAGAGGTCCCCAGGGCCCTGGATGGCAACCCCACTTTTTTTATAAGATGGCAACCCCCCTTTTTTTGTAATTTATTTTTATATAAAAAACAAATTATTAAAGGGTCCAGAGGTCCCCAGATGGCAACCCCCCTTTTTTAAAAAAAAAAATATATTTTTTATATATATTTAATTTTTTATTTCTTTTTTTCTTTTTATTAAAGGGCCCAGAGGTCCCCAGGGCCCCGGATGGCTACACCCCTTTTTTATATATATTTTTCTTTATTAAATTTTTTTTTTGTAAAGGGCCTCCCGCTTCTAAATTCGCAGCAGCCCCGCCCCCCCGCGTCTCAATTTAAGGGGGCAGCACCCCCCCGTTCTCTGCTCCAGGGGGCCCATGCCTGAAGCTGTGTAAGGGGCCCCATAATTCCTGATGGCGGCCCTGCCGCCCATTAAGCCCCTGTGCTGCCCACAAATCAGGCTGAAAATCATCAGCGGCACGCAGCCAGGTGACAGTACTGCTTCCCTTCCCAGTGTTTTAAAATGTACAGAACCCCTGGCTTCCCTTTAGACGTGCACTTCTCCCTTCCTGCCACTGGGTGCTGCTTGTATATAAAAGTGAATTAGAATGTGATTTTATAACATCCCCAGTTTGCTCTTCCCGAGGCTGACTTCTTCATGTCCTGCTCCTCAATGTATGTCACTGTTTGCTATATTGTAAATAGAAGTTTTCTGTAGAGTGTGACCAAAGTCTTTATAATATTTGATGATTCATTGCAGGTCTGGTCAGTGTTTTAAAAAGTTCCTGTATTTTACACATGGCATGGCATGGGGTCACAGCACCGTCTGTCCATTCTGCTTTAGCACCATGGGACCCCAGGCCATGCCATGTGTAAAATAGAGGAACTCTTTAAGTCACAGACCAGACCTGCAGTCCAGGCTGAGTAAGGCCTCAGAGCACATGGCATAACTGTCTATATTTAACTGCTTGATGGGCTTATTTTGGGCCTGACTGGTTCACATGTATGTGTTTTAGTGGCCCACATTTGTGCAGGCACAGCAGCCCATTCATTTGATGCCTCATGTAATAGGCTGAGCACACGGCACACCTATGCCCATCAAGCAATGAAATACAGCACTGTCTGTCCATTCTGCTGTCTGCTGTGACTTATCTGCAGTTCCCGCACTGTCAAACTTGCTGCATTTTTAGACGTTTAGGTCACGCTTTTAGAAACACAGTGCGTTTGTGTGTGCAAGAACTGCAGGTAAGTAGCATGGTGCAAAAGCATTTTAAAATGCTGAATGCAACTTTTTTCTGCAGGAAACAAAGCCATGGCAGCCCATTCAAATCAATGGACTGCTGTGCCTGCACAAATGAGGGCCGCCAAAACACATACATGTGAACCAGCCAGGCCCAAAATAAGCTGAAGGGGGGCCCAAAAAAAATATTTGCCCAGGGCCCAAACCATATTAAAGACGGCCCTGGTCCCATACATGATTGGACCTAGAAGTGAATGCATTATAAACAATCTCCAACTATAAAAATGCAATTATTTCCAGTTTTGATCATTTTTTTTACTCCTGTATTTGTTTTGTTTTACTCTAAGATTAGATTTAAAAGCCTTTTTTTTCTGCTGCATATTTTTTTCTTTAAGCCCAGGTTCACACTGGGTACGATTTGCTTTTGCATTTGCTGGCAATTGTCGGCAATGAGACCGTCCTAATCGGTGCGATGCCGCATCTGCGGCGCTGCACCGATTTAAAAAAGTAGTTCCTGTACTACTTTTTGCGATTTTGGGCCGCGATTTACATTGACATCTGTGCAGAAACCCGCACAGATGTCTCTTAAATCGCGGCCGAAATCGGGACTGCCAGCGGGAGTGAAATCGTGTGAGTTCAGCTGAACTTGCACGGCTTCACTCCCGCAGCCCAGTGTGAACCAGGGCTAAAGTCCAGCTTCAGAATTTTAACAACTACAACCACCTGCCACACCTTCCTCAAACCCCCTGTAAATACCACTGATATGAAAAACAAATATCCAATTGTCCATTTTACTTACCTGAATCCACGATCATGTGACAATCCTTTCTTCAGGTGTCCACATCGCTGTCTGTGTTATGTGGACACCTTCTATTGGCGGAGGCAACTCTTCCAGTTATTTAGTCTTCTCGCATAGGCTCCAGACACAGAAGAACTTATCTAGATGGTGATGGAACCAGTGCCCAAGAAGCTAATGAGCCAGTAAATGTGCCTGGTCCCCAGGTGTTTTGCTTGGGTGTCTATTAAGCTTAGTTTTTGGTATAAGCAAGGATGCTCGGACCTCTGAGTGTAATAATGTGCTTTTACTAAACAAAAATGCTTTACATACAAAACTATTACAATATTAGGAATACAATACAAGATTGACAGATATACTATACCTATAACAAGCAAGATGCTACCTACTTCCTAGAAAATAAGCCGTGTATGGTCTGTACACAGTAAAAGTTCACTTAAAAGTTACTTAACTCAGGTTAGAGTTGGTTTATGTTTTATATTGACAACGAGGACCCCAGACTTAATAGCAGTTGCTGGAGATCAGACAAAATAGTCTTTAGGTATAGATTATTGTGGCTGGTACAGATCACCCTTGACGTAAGGGTATTATAGAGTCCTGTTTTCAAATTATGCCTGACAAACCTTTATTTGGAAAAATTTACCATTCTCCCCTTTTCCAATACGTGTGTGTACAATTACAGTAGAGAAGCATTCTCAAATTCTACCTCAAAATGCCACTATGGCATCATACATACCATAGGTCATATATGTCAGGTTGTCAAGCTATTGTTGACCATGGTTACAAACTTGTTTACTATAGTTACAGAAAATAGACTGCTCCAACTGACAACTGAAATGCAACAATGGTATCTAAGTTCCCATTGTTTGAGGATAGCCTAAGTAATTGTTATCAAGGCATTTGTTTGAGAAGTATTACCTCAAACAAACTTAAAACGTTGTTCCCGAACCAATTATTTATTTTTTTATTGATTCTAGCATTATTACTAATTAAATACATTAACGATTATACAAAGTTCATTATGTATTTATTAAAAATACTAATTACCTACTCAATATATTTTCCCTCCTGTTGTGGCCATTGCCATCATGATTGTGGGCATGCAAAGCCCAATCAATATCTCTTCCTGGTTTGCTTTGGAGAGGTGCGTGCTGGGTAACCAGCATACTTCATATTCCCATCACACACATTCCTGGATAAGCTATTGGGTTTGTGTGCTCGTATTAACAACCAGCTAGATACTGGTGCACGTTACAGTAGAAATATTTGCCAGCACACCATGGAACGACGTAAATAGCGTCCAAACGGCTGATTTATTGCAAGATCACAACACAAAGAGAGTGCAACGTTTCGGAGCCTTGCAGGGCCCCTTCGTCAGGCACCTCTCGATCTTGCACATGTGCGATTTACATAGCGCCGATTGTTTCTAAAGTTGCCATAACAACGGGCGGTAATGGAGTAAGACAACATAGATAAACACATCTCGGCGATGTGATCCACCCTAAATCGCGCCATTTCCTGTCAGGAAATAACACATTTTTGATCACAGTACTGCACACAGACTCCTGAAAAATGATGACACATCATTTCCCAGGAGCACAGACAATGGAGGAAGTGATAAAGTGCTGCATGGACCAGGAAGTGGCAGATTAGGAGCCACCACCTAGCAACATGGTGATTCTGGTAAGTAAAAAAAAAAAAAAAAACAAATGTTTTTTTATAGGTTTAGACAAGTCCGATTCTGAATTTTTGTATTTATTTTTTTAGGCTGGAACTCCGCTTAATGTCTGTTTCTATGTCTTCTCACAGATGAGAGTGCCTATTCCCTATGACACATGTACTGCACTTGTCCTTCAACTGGCCCTGCAGAAAGACAGGCATTCTTAGCAGGAATATGACTGCATTATAACAGATAAAAGGTATTTTTCCTAAAAAAAATAATAAGTGCACAGAGAGGGGTATTGGTCTAACAATGCACTTCACTGTCATGTATGTATCTGTTGGATAGGGCAATTACCGCACTAATAATATGCGGAAAGTCGCTAGTACTACAATTGAGAAATATTGTGTAAACTTTAAAAATCCAAAGTGCTGCGCTAAACAATCCTTACATTTGGTGATTATACATATATGCATATGACAAAATCAATAGAAAAATATAAAAGTCATGAAAGCTTAGTGTAAATAAAAAGTTTATAACATGAATGTCCACTGAGGGCCACCAATAATGTGCCCATGAAGTATCAAACTTCATAGAAGTGCTTGAAGTGATGATCCATAAACAGTGACAGTCACCAGCGTGACAATCCCACTACCATGAATAATGAGGGTACGCTTACCAGAGGATGTGGATCCAGATAGCTTACAGTAGTAAGTCACACAGGGGTCGTAGAGGGGTAAGTAGTAGTGTTGAGCAGAATATGCCATATTCGATTTCGCGATATATCTCGAATATATAGTAGAATATTCGAGATATATTCGCTAAATACGAATATTCGTGATATTTTTTGGAAATGAAATGATTGTGAGAAATGCGGAAGGAGCACTCTGATTGGCTCAGAATATTCGTGATATTTTATAATACAAAATAATTGCAAAATTTCGAGAAATGCGGAATGGAGCACTCTGATTGGCTCAGAATATTCGTGATATATTACAATACAAAATAATTGCGAATATTCGGCAAATGTGGAAGGAGCACTCTGATTGGCTCAGAATATTCGTGATATATTACAATACAAAATAATTGCGAATATTCGGCAAATGCGGAAGGAGCACTCTGATTGGCTCAGAATATTTGTGATATATTACAATACAAAATAATTGCGAATATTCGGCAAATGCGGAAGGAGCACTCTGATTGGCTCAGAATATTTGTGATATTTTATAATACAAAATAATTGCGAAATTTCGAGAAATGCGGAATGGAGCACTCTGATTGGCTCAGAATATTCGTGATATATTACAATACAAAATAATTGTGAATATTCGGCAAATGCGGAAGGAGCACTCTGATTGGCTCAGAATATTCGTGATATTTTATAATACAAAATAATTGCGAAATTTCGAGAAATGCGGAATGGAGCACTCTGATTGGCTCAGAATATTCGTGATATTTTATAATACAAAATAATTGCGAAATTTCGAGAAATGCGGAATGGAGCACTCTGATTGGCTCAGAATATTTGTGATATATTACAATACAAAATAATTGCGAATATTCGGCAAATGCGGAAGGAGCACTCTGATTGGCTCAGAATATTCTTGATATTTTATCGTAATTTCGCAAAAATGAGAATGAGAAATTGATTGCGGAATTTCGACAGTAACACTCTGAAATCGAATATATGTGTTATTTTAGCTAAAAACAATATTGCGAATTTCTCGAAAATAATCGCGCGATATCGCTATTGCCGAATAATCGCATTGCGATTTTTTGGCAATATAAAATGATCGCTGCAGCTACTCGGCCCAAGGTCTCTAATCATACCAGCAATGCTTTTAGACGTCGATGGGGATCTCTAGGATGTGATCTGTTCTAAAAAAAAATTGAAAAAATGCGAATATTCGAAATAGCGAATATTCACCGCGAAATTCGGAATATATCGCGAATACTCGAATATGCCATAATCGAGCCGAATATTCGCAATACGAATATTCGTGAGCAACACTAGTAAGTAGACATCTCATAGGGAAGCCCAATCGCTCAGGTGTCTCAAATACATGGATCTCACAAATCCCCTTAATTCTGGTAGAAATGGACTTCTACTTGGACAAGCCATCTCGCTCAGATCTGACATATGTGTGCAAACATACCAAGCAGTCACACCTAGCATAAAAGCATCAAAAGCATAATACAGTAAAGAAAACAAGAAAATTATGTATACAACACTTGTTATAATAGCATGCAATAACCTCAGCATGGGCTGTAACCAACGCATTTTGTCAAACATGACATCCTCATAGGGGATATGTATGTATCTGTATTACTTTAAAAAAAATATGCTTTAACCCCATAACGCCAGCCTGTAAGGCCGCGTACACACGACTAAACAAATCCGATCAAATCGGTCTGACAGAGCGTTTTGATTGGATTTGTCTCCTGGGATATGTTGGTTTGATCGCTGTACACACAATCAAACCAAAATCCCTGCCGGCAGACAGCGCGGTGACGTGGCGGTGACGTTGACGCCGCCACGTCACCGAACCAGGATGTAAAATACTTCCACGCATGCTTCGTATCCATTCGACGCATGTGCGGACAGATATGTCTGCTGGTTAGTGTACTAACCAGCGGACATGTCGGACAGACGGGTTTCCAGCAGACAGATTTTAAAGCATGCTTTAAAATTTGTCTGCTGGAAAAACCTGTCTGCTCGCCCGTACACACGATTGAATTTGTCTGCTGAAACGGTCCGTCGGACCGGTTTCAGCAGATAAATTTGATCGTGTGTACGTGGCCTTAAGAGGTTTCTGATGCTAGGAAGTGGGACTGAGAAGTGGGGTAGAGTGAGAAGGGGCAAAGGTCACATGATCAGAAAGCCCAAGATTGCAAGTAGAGATTGGAAGCTTTCCACTAGCTGCACAGGACACTCACTCTCAGCACAGCATGGTTTACATTCTGGCATACATACATGCAGCCTCTCGGCTTTAAGGTCTTCCTACCAAGAGATTGATCACTTTTTATCATGTTTAGTTAACTTTAAAAAATGCAACATTCAAAACATCTTTCAAATAGCTCAATCACATATCATGTCATGACCCTGATCTCAGATGTACCTTTTGTGATAAGTCATACCCCATGTTATCAATAAAGGGTTACCTAGTGACTGCTTTTTCACCCTTCTCTTTTTCCTCCCCCCCTCACCTTACCTATTATCCTACCGTTCTCCACCCCCTCCCCTTTCCCCCCTCCCCATTCCTTCTCTACCCTACCACTTGTGTCCTTCAAACACAACATCTCACATTAATCAATGCTAACCATGTTTAAGCGTAACTATGGAGAATTTCGGACGATAAAATGAATATTGAATCCATCTTATTCTCCTGTAAAGCTTGTTTTCTGCTTTTTACTATGACAAACTTTATACCTTCAATGCCTTATGTGTTTGGATTTTTTTTTTCAAAAGCTACTAAAAATGTTAAGAAATGCAACTAGTATTATATTAAATTACTTGGTCTATCTTGATCATCCTAATTGTACAGTACAGTAATTCTTGAAAGCATCTCAGACGTTGCATCTAACAAATAATATTGATTATTTTATACATGACTTCAACTATAGAAAAATAGTGTACAAATCAGGCCTATAGTACACTGCTTAGCGCTAAATAATCCTACTCTTCCTGAGTCACCTTAAGATTTGTGCAGAATAAGTATATAAATAGAAACACTTTATCCTCTGAATGGATCAAAGGGTGGATGGATAAAACAGCAGCCGTTTTAAAAGTTATAATAGTACAAAAATATTATAAAATAACACATGGAGCAGTCCAAAACTTGCAAGAGTCCAATATTATATTAGCGCTAATTATTGGATAAGTGTCCAACTCCACATTACAATAATGACGATGTAAGTGATCCTAGGTAATAGTCTGTATGTGCAACCTACATTGACTCCCAGTCTTCACCACGTGAGGCACTCTTCCCCCTATGGGGTTAAACTCACCAAAACGTTGAAAAATATCATACTTAAGTAATGATATCCTTTAACCAGATTCACATCATCAAATGCAGGAGGTAAGTAAATTATGTACTTCAGTCGGGATCATAAAATACAAAAGAATGCTAACATAGCGTAATCCTGTTTTATTAAAGCTTCCCCAAATATAAATACCCTCCCTTAAATATACCTACACAACAAATTGTTAATAAAGCATGGTAAAGAACGAGTGTAGTTACAGATTCGCCGTTCCCTTAGACCGCTCCTGTTGCATACACGTGGCTTGCGATCCCTTCCTGGTCGGGAACAACTGATGGTGAGACACACTCGTCACTTCCGATTTGGCCGTGGTAGTCATGCCCTTCTACAGAGGGCGCCATGCCCTCCGTAGAAGTCGGATATGATGAAATGCTGAAGGGGAAGAGGGGGAAGAGTGCATCACTTGGTAAAGACTGGGAGTTGGTGTAGGGTGCACATACAGACTATTACCTAGGATCATCTACGACCATAGATTAAATTGCTACATCGTCATTATTGTAATGTGGAGTTATAACATTGGACTGTTGAAAGTTTTGGACTGCTCCCTGTGTTATTTTATAATGTCTTCAACTATGCTCTCTGATCCCTCTCCTCTTCTCTCTTCTCCTCCCTCTTTCTTTACCCCTTATTATCTTTACCTCTTTGTTTTTTTCTGTTATCACCTCATGGGAGCTAAATGGAGTTTATTGCCTTTGGTTGCAATGTACTTTTATCCAAATATAATTTCATACTACTGGTCCTTTACTTATTTAGTGTGTCCTTACTTAGTGATTTTTCTGATTCTATGTATGAATATTATATGCATAATGCACCTCCCTACTTAAGTAGTTTTATATTATAGTTATCGTATTTTCCGGTGTATAAGGCGGCCGGGCGTATAAGACGACCCCCTAATTTTACAGTTTTTTTACGATTTTTTTGCCTGTACTCACCGTATAAGACGACCCCCCTTCCGAGGCTTCCGACGCTTTATATTTCTTCCTTCTGGAGCTATATTCTTCTTCATTCTTGCTGGAGCCAATCACAGCGAGCAATGTATTCTATTAATGAATACAAAGACTGCTTGGATTGGCAGACGCCGTAACATCATCAGCCCACGCCTCTCTAACTCTCAAAGCCAATCCGAGCAGGCTGCTGTATGTAGCCTACTCGGATTGGCAGAGGTTGTTACTCCAATCTGAGTAGGCTCTGTATTCATTTTAATACATTGCTCACTGGGATTGGCTAAGCGGTATATACTGTATATAGCCAAAGCTATATACAGTATTACCGCACATCCAGCAGGCATCCGAGCAGCTGACCCGGCGTATAAGACGACCCCTGCTTTTTGGCCAGTTTTTTTAAGTGTAATAGGTAGTCTTATACGCCAGCAAATACAGTAACTCTTATATTGAAAGAAAAAAATGCTACATTCCCATCCAAATGATACCAGCCTTGTACTATAATGCCTCGTACACACGATCAGGCTTTTGCCCGGCCAAATCACATCAGAATTCCAATGGAATTGCATTGGAAAATGCTCTCCACTAGGGTGTCTCACCAATAGTTCGCGGAGTGGCAGAAAGTCAGGGTTGGGTAGGCTTTGTTTGGGTTTGTAGGCGTGCAGGGAGCCAGATGGAGCCGCCGACATATGTTTCGTACGTGTGTACGTCTTCAGGGGGGGCGTATGTTTGTCAATTAATACACTAGAATTAATTTCTGCATCACTTCACCTAGGTTAATCATATATTTCATTTGTGTTTGTTGTTGTTGCAGTCACCAATATTTCACTAGCTACTGTTTGTTTCCAGAGATTTCACTGTCCATTCACGCATACCCACATCATGATATGCTAGCTAGCTACCACATATAGCTATATCAGCGCCCTCTATCGTTCTTTATTTTCACATTCTATAGTCACCCACTATACAACCGAGGAGCAGCTTACCACTAGATTATATATAGAAATTATTTTTCACTGAATAAGGTGTAGCCCACCTTATATAGTATTTGGCGCGGATTTATTTATTTTACCCCCAGCTTTCTGCCTGAAAGAGCCCATAGAGAATGGTCTACAAGCAAGAAACGCCCCCACCCCCTCTATGTTTTGAGCACGTGACTGGTTTTTACTGAGATGAGACCAAAAAATAGGGGCATGACCTCATGAATCCCCCACCAATACTGGCTGACCTCAAACTCTTCCACACCACCAGTCCCTCAAGATGCTAAATCTCAATATATGCATAAAGATTTCCTGTCAACCTATTGCAGATCTTTTTATAGAATATAATAGAATAATATTCGATTTAAGATGTATATTTTTTTTTTGCCCTGTAGGTAAATGCAATTAATTTGGTTTGCCTTGCATTGTGGCAGGTTAATGTTTTCTTCATTATTCAGACACCAAAATAATGAAGGAAAAGATCTGAAGGATGGTTAAAATAAATACTGTTTTGTGGAGCGAGCACAATGTTCTGCACCTAAGCTGTATGAAGCCCCCTCATTTTTCATCAAACGCTAACAATTTGCTTATATCATCAAGTATGAACTGACGAGGTGACAGATGACAAAGATATAACTTTATGTTTTAATTTTGCAAGCAGAAGTGAATTATAATAATAGAAGCAACTTAATTAACTGAGCGGTGTTGAACAGTTTTTAGAGTGAAGAAATAAAAAAATAAAAAAAAACGCTGTTCAGGTTTTTATTGCTGTTTATGTCCCCACTGGAGAAATTCACTCTATTTGTCCCGGTGACCCTTGCCTCTGTTCAGGACTGGGAGACAGGAGGCATAAGGGGCATGTGGGCTGGCAATATGGCCGCTTGTCCTGCTCCTCACTGACAGGAGTGACTGCAGTGTCACTCCTGCCAGAAAGAGCAGTGTTTAGCTACTTCTGCCTTTTTCTCTCCGTTAAGCCTGCCGTGAGGTGAGTGCAGCACTTTCTCTTGCCCCTTATCATGTGGCCTATCACATGACTTGAGAGAGGAAGAAGAAGCTGCCTCTTTCTTGCAGATGGGAACTGTATTTGTGATCTGCGAGTACTAGACATGTGCACTGCCCAAAAATGTGTTAGTTTTCTTTTCATTCCTTTATTTTTCGGGTCATTCGTTATGATCGCAATTTGTAAATTTAGTACATTCGTACATTCGTAGATTTGTACATTTGTAAATTCGTACATTCATAAATTCGTACATTCGTAAATTCGTACATTCGTAAATTTGTACATTTGAAAACGTGTACATCCGTGCATTCGTAAATTTGTAACTTTGTAAATTTGTACATTCGTAAATTTGTACATTCGTAAATTCGTACATTCGTAAATTAGAAAAATTTAAAAATTCGAAATTCAAAAATCCCAAAATTCGAAAATCTGAAATAACTAACTATTAAATCATAGGTATTGTAATTTCCTTTCAAATTTGGCTGTTAGTGAACGTAACGAATACAAATTTATCTGAAGTTACGAATTACCTCTGTTACAAATGCTGCATTTAAACAAAATCTAAAATAAAAATCTAAAATAATATCTAAAATCCAAAATAAAATCTAAAATAACAAATGCTGCATCTAAACAAATAGGAATGGAACAAATTAATAATAAATAATAATAAAAAGTTTTTATTATTGTTATTGTTAATTATTATTAATAATAAATTACGTTCCATCTGTTTAGATACAGCATTTGTTATTTCGAATTTACGAATGTTATGAAAAAAATGTTAAACAGGTTTTCATTAAAGCGGAGGTTCACCCAAAAATCAACTTTCTGACATTAGATCCAGCATACTGCTAACATCTGCAGTATGCTGTTTTTTTTTTTTTTGTACTTATCGTTTTATGAGCCGTTGTTATCAGGCTCCGAGCGGGGAATCCTGCGGGGAATGGGCGTTCCTAAGCCAAGAGGAGTTGATTGACGGGCTACTGAGGCATGTCACGCCTTCCGAAAATACCCGAAGTGACTCTCGGGTATTTTCGGAAGGCGTGACTTGCGTTAGCAGCCCGTCAATCAACTCCTCTTGGCTTAGAAACGCCCATTCCTCGCAGGATTCCCTGCTCGGAGCCAGATAAAAATGGCTCATAAAACGATAAGTACAAAAAAAAAAAAAAAACAGCATATGATAGCAGTATGCTGGATCTAATGACAGATAGTTGATTTTTGGGTGAACCTCCGCTTTAATTTGGATATTTCTGAATTAAAGCGGATGGCCCCTTAAAAAAATACTGCAGCTGCTGACTTTTAATATTAGGACACTTACCTGTCCTGGAGTCCAGCTCCGTCCGCAGCAGAGGACGAGCGATCGCTCGTCTCTCTGCTGCTCCCCCCTCTATCCACGGTGAGGGAACCAGGAAGTGAAGCGCATTAGTGCATTTTTTTTAGAAAGTTTCTTTTGTGCATTTTTTGCACATTAAAATGAAATGACTGTTGTGCAAAAACACACAGGCTCTGTCACTGCTGACAGGTGTGAATGGAGCCTTGGGGTTAGTTTACACTTGCAGTATCCCTCTGAAGAGCAATTTACATTGGATTACTTTTCAAAAAGCATTTGTCTGATGGTGAGGACACATTTCGTCCTCGCTACCTGTTTTAACCCCTTAAAATCCTTCTCCACTGTGCCAAGATTGCATGCATTGCAGCTCAGCTCCATTCACTTACATACCTCGTGATCATTAGGTGGTACTGCTAGAAAAACATGAAGATGAAACATCATCTCCTCACTGACTATGAAATGCCCTCCGAAAATGTATTCGCCATGGATTGTTTTTCAGAGGGGCGGCAATGATAGCTGCATGCTCGAACAAGGTCTTAAAAGCCCTGTTGGCACCCCTTTCCCTGAGTTTGGAGACCCCTGCCCTAGACAAAAACAAGCAGTGCGGGTTTGCCCAAAGTTGGTCTTTAACAAAGAACTTGCTGTAGACTATGCCCTATATCTTCTTCCCCCTCCCTTCATTTTCTTATTGCACCATATTATATACAGTATATACGTTCATTTTTTTTATTTTTTTCATCTTCACTGTTCCTTCATTTTTTGTTTTTTATCTTTTTGCCCTTCTATTTGTCCTCCTGTCCATTTATTTGAAGGTTTGAGGCAAAATCTTTCATAAACGTATGTCTATTCTCTTGCATTTATGTTGATTTTAGTTTATTTTCTTGGTTTGTTTATTTACTTAATTACCATATAATGGAATAGCGTGCATCTTGCGACTATTTTCACACAGCTTGCTAACGTCTCATTAACTGTAATGATCTTTAGGGACACATACATGTATGAAACTATATATCCCTTATATATGTTTCATTTATTTCTAGACAGATATTCTTCCCAGGCAGTCCTTCTTGTTCTAATAATTGTATTATATTTTTATATTTTTAATATAACCTATTTTATATGGATATCTTTCTTCAAAGATTTTTTACTCTCATTTAGTTTGAACAATTACACATCTCCTCAGTGTTTATACATAATTACGATACTTTTGTAATGAATTACTTAACATTGTTTGGCTTTGCGATGCTTTTAGCTGCACATAATTTTTATCATCATTTAATTGTGTCATTTTTCATTTACAACGTATAAATATTTACAATGTGTAAGTATACAATGTTTGTAGTCTGCATAACAAGCCATGTTGATTGCTGTTGTTCTATTGAGCTTCCATGCAGCATCATTAGTCAGTTCTGTCACTTGCTACCTCCCACTCTGGCCATCAATATTTAAATATTGTCATTATCATGCTCAGGCTGCTTGACAAAGGGGGCAAGGCCCCTGAAACTCGTAGTGATCAGCTCATCCCTGACATCACTGGTAAGATCTGACACTGGTGCTCCATAACTTGCAGCCATAGATGCCGTTGGCTTGCCCGCCTGTTTCTGGTTCTGTTTGTCGCTGCTAGTACCCACACTGCTGCATGTCCAGCTCGTCTACCACTATCTTTAAATCATATTGTGACGGCTGTCTCTCCAATGAGTTCTGTATGCCTTCAATCCAGATTTCTATTTGTAATAGTGCTTTATTTAAAAAAATTGTATTTTTGTGGTTCTACTAACTCCTGTACCCTGTCTGCGCATATTTCTCACAAACATTACATACATTTTGCTCAATGTTAGCACTGCCCCTCCACCTGGGGTTTGCCAACTTCGCCCTGGGTGCTGAACGACCTTATCCCGGCACTGCCTCTGTCACAGAAAGTGAAAATCTACAATTCTAGAATTGTTAAGGGCCGCGCACACACGACCGGTTCCCTCGGCAGAATTCAGCAAGAAACTCGATGGGAGACGTATTCTGCCGAGGAAACCGGTCGTGTGTACACTTTTCGCCGAGAAACCCGTTGAGGAACTCGTCGAGCCAAAAAGAAAGCATGTTCTCTATTTCCTCGATGGGCAATGGGAAAATTTGGCTCGACAAGTTTTTTGACTGCTGAACAAGGAACTTGACGGGGAAAACGATGTGTTTCGCCCGACGAGTTTCTCGGTCGTGTGTACGCGGCCTAACCGAAACTAGAGGTGAAGTAAATTCTTCCAGTGGAGACACCTGTTTCTATGACGAATGTCTCAGAGCAGAATTACCCTCACAGATCTACTCTTATGCCACGTACGCACAATCGTTTTTCGGCATGAAAAAAAAATGTTGTTTTTAAAAACTTATTTTAAAATTATCGTGCGTGGGCTTCACATCATTTTTCATCTTCTGAAAAACGACCCCAAAAAAATTCGAACATGCTGCATTTTTTCACGTAGTTTTAAAAAATGTTGTTCTTTGGGTTGTAAAAAATGATCGTGTGTGGGCTAAAACAAAGTTTTAAACCCGCGCATGCTCAGAAGCAAGTTATGAGACGGGAGCGCTCGTTCTGATAAAACTACCGTTCATAATGGAGTAAGCACATTCATCACGCTGTAACAGACAGAAAAGCGTGAATCATCTTTTACTAACAAGGAATCAGCTAAAAGCAGCCCAAAGGCAACTAGAACTTCCCATTTAGAGTGCCATTGTATGTGTTGTACGTTGTACTAGCTTGTTATGCCTTTGTCTTGCGGGTTGCTCTTTTATTTAGAGCGTTTACAACCACTTTAAGCATTAACCAATAACCATCATTATCTCAGAACAAACATGCAACATAGAAGTCAGGAGAAAAGTCAGGCCTCCTGATCTGCCTGCTTTTTTCTAGGTCAGATAGTGAAGTAACTGGATTGATATAAAAGCCAGACAATACAATTCAATCTCCTATTACAGATCACTACAGCCGCGAAACAAACATTTGGCAAAGGTTGGAAATCCCTGTCCTTAATAATTGCTGAAACTAAAAATAGAGACAATCATGCAATGATCCATGCCAAAACAGAGGCTACAACTCAAGATAAAATATCCAACTTTGAGAATATGTGGAATCCCTGGGTCACTCACTTTTTGCCTTCAGATTTTGATGCTTCCCTACTAAGACCTTTGTAATCTCGATTTATACTTCCATTCTCTGTATTCATGGTGTGTGTTCATTACCACGTACTACCCCGGGGATTCCTACTACCTCTCATTTCTTTCTTTCCTATCTATTGTTTACTTTTTCTTTTATCCTCTTTCTCGCTTCTACTTTTCCCCCCTATTTTCTCTCTCCTCTTTCAATTTACTCTCTATATAGTTCTGGTAGCAGAACTTGTATTTCCTTGGTTATCATTATACCAACTGTACACAGTTCCAATATGTAGTATAAGATTTTAGATTGTATAATAAATTATTTTATTTATTTGGTTTATTTAAAAAATAAACTCTTGATAATAATTAAGACCTTTTTTTTTTTATCTGAGGTCATCTTATATGAACCTGGTCTAAGTTGGTTTTATCCTTTCTCATACAATGTATGACATTATCTTTTGAGTAGTTAGATCTATGCTAAAATTGTTTTAGTTAAACTATTTTTAGCTTATAAAATTACGGTATAGCCTCTACAAGTTAAATGTATAATCTATAATGAATCAATCGTACCATCGTCCAAGAAATTAGATACGGTATATAGAAATCAGGATATTTTGGTCCCCAAACCAAAGTTCCGAAGGCCGGGGGCAACTGGACTATCTCGGTACAGTTTACAAAGTAGAATCAAGTGTAGAAACATATAAATAGAGAAATATAGATGAGGTTTTATTAATACAAAATCAATAAAAAACAACAACAATGTATATATAGATTAAAAACATGGTGGCAAACCATACATATCACCAGTATAAAGTTCCCCAAGTGGGTATGGGTTTCTTGGTCACGGTTCATTGTGATTCTCCCCGTTTGGGGATCTTTATACAGGTGATATGTATGGTTTGCCACCATGTTTTTAATCTGTATATACCGTATATACTCAAGTACAAGCCATCCCGAATATAAGCCGAGGCACCTATGTTTACCACAAAAAAATGGGAAAACTTATTGACTCAAGTATAAGCCTAGGATGTCCATCTGCATGCCTCACTGTGCCTCACTTTTCCTCACTGTGTGCATGTGCATGCCTCATTGTGTCCATGCATCACTGTGTCCATGCCTCACTGTACCCATGCCCTAAAGTGCCCATGCCTCACTGTTTCCATGCCTCACTGTGCCCATGCCTCACTGTGCCCATGACTAGACTGATGTTTAACATGGGAGTCTATGGAAAGAGTGCCCGGCTTTGAAAAATCGGTGCTCCCCACGCGTAGGTCCCCCAAACAACAAACTTTGCACACTTGTAGAGGATAAAGGGGGCTACATGTGTGTCAAGTTCTGGATCCAGGAGACTCACGACTGGCCGGTATCTTGCCCCCAAATTCACTGGAGAAATGACCATTTAACATGGGAGTCTATAGCCTGTACCGGGTCCCCAAAGTCCGGGAGATCAGGCACAAAAAGGTGACTCGAGTATAAGCCTCATCTATATTTCTCTATCTATGTGTTTCTACTTTTCAAACCTGTACCAAGATAGTCCAGTTGCCCCCGCCCTTCGGAACTTTGGTTTGGGGACCAAAATATCCAGATTTCTATATACTTTTAGCTTATGTTGGAACTACAAACTTAATATTATTACCATATACCATATTTCCCCGAAAATAAGACCTAGTGTTATTTTCCAGGAGGGCTGCAATACAAGTCCTACCCCGAAAATAAGCCCTAGTTTAAAATGCTTGTAAAATCCTATAATCCACTCTATTACAGTAGTATATATAATGTACAATATGTGTGTTTCTGTAAAATAATTGTTGGAAAGAGAGCTCTGGTGGGTCACAGAAGCACAGAGCAGCACCATAACAAAGATATTTGTCACAACTAGATTACAGAAACACACACATTGTACATTATATACTATTGTAATAGAGTGGAATATAGAATGTTACAAGCATTTTAACTCGGTTTACGCTGGGAATTTCTGTCAGGCAGGGAAAGAGGGGGGGGGAGAAGACAGAGCATTACAAGGTAAGACCTACTCCGAAAATAAGCCCTACTGTGTCATTTGTTGCAAAAATTAATATAAGACCTGGGCTTATTTTGGGGAAAACACGGTATGTGATCTTTTCTTTTTCTGCCACCATATGTATTTATATTAGACACGTGCAGTTAGTTTCGTTCCAAATTAATATTCAGACAGATTTTTCGATATTCGGAGATTTGGATATATCTAAATACCCGAATTACAATATAAACTAATTTTGCCAAATGCTTTGAATAACGTAAGGACATTTTTCAGAATTTTGGAAATTCGGACTGAAATTCGAAGTGCAAACTACAAGTGCAAAGTTCACTTGAAATTGCACTGAAAGTGGACTTGGAATTGCAGTCTCTGTAGATCCGAGGGGGACATGCAAGGAAAATAATAAACAGCATTTTAGCTTCCACATGATTGGATAATAAAATCAGCAGAGCTTCCTGACATTTCAGATCTACCCCTTAGATTTACAGCGACTACAAGTGCTTTTTTAGTGCAATTTCAAGTGCACTTTGCACTTGGAGTTTACACTTGTAGTGCAAAGTGAATTTGTCTTTAGTAAATAACATCCCATTGTAATCATTTGCTGAAGATTTTTCTTGTGTTT
This sequence comes from Rana kukunoris, assembly GCA_029574335.1. Taxonomy (NCBI): domain Eukaryota; kingdom Metazoa; phylum Chordata; class Amphibia; order Anura; family Ranidae; genus Rana; species Rana kukunoris. Next base: position 572,115,924 of record CM056050.1, on the reverse strand, counting down.
GTTCACTTTCAAATTTTCAAATTCATATCAAAAACAAAATAACATTTTCGTTTTTGACCGATACGAAAATGTATCGATTTGAACATTGCGAATCAAAAAACTCGGAAAATGTAAAGAAAATGTGAAAATTCTAAATGCGAATTTCGAATATAAATTCCTAATATAAATTCCGAATTGAACGAATCAACCAAACCAAACTAAATGAAAAAAATAGATTAACTGCTTGCCGACCGCCCCATGCAGATATACGTCTGCAGCATGGCACGGACAGGCAAAAGGATGTATATATAGGTCCCCTTTAACCCCCTGGCGGTATTCCCGAGTCTGACTTGGGGTTAGATTTCTGTGCTGCGATCAGTAACCCCGAGTCAGACTCAGGCTCGCCTCGCTGAATCCACAGGCATGGTTTACTTACCTTGTCCCTGGATCCAGCGATGTATCCACGCTGTGTGAGTGAGCGGGTGCTCGCTCGATTCACACAGTGTCCCATGTGTGCCGCCGAGCTCCGTTCCCTGCGACGTTACGACGCACAGGGGCGGAGAACCGCGCCATATTCAAAAAAGTAAACAAACACATTACATACAGTATACTGTAATCTTATAGATTACAGTACTGTATGTAAAAAATACACCCCCCTTGTCCCTAGTGGTCTGCCCAGTGCCCTACATGTACTTTTATATAATAAAAAGTGTTCTTTCTGCCTGCAAACTGTAGATTGTCCATAGCAACCAAAAGTGTCCCTTTATGTCAAAAATGGTTTTAGATCAGCTAAAAAACAGCGATAATAAATTATAATCACTTGCAGAATTTAGAGATAGCGATTTGTGGGAAAATTCGTCATAAAAAAATAAAAATAATGACAGTGACAATTCTGCAACTGAGCAAATTTCAGTGATTTTGATTAGATTACATTATTAAATAATTTTTACTATAATTATATTATTATTTGTTATAATTATTTATTATATTATCATTTATAAAAAAAATGTTTTAAAAATATCATACCTGGGATGCCTTTAGACTCTTGTTTCGTCAGATTTAAGTGAGTTATTCCTAAGAATTACAGGCCTACAGTATAAAACGCCAAATTTCCTTGCAAATAATGGCATACCCGCAATCGTGTCATGGTGAGGAAGAACAGGGAAATGCTGATGTAAACAAGCATTTCCCCAGTCTTCCTAGCGACAGAACAGTGATCATTGATTCCTGTAATCGGAAGCGGTGATCACTGTCGTGTCACAGATAGCCCATCCCCTCTACAGTTAGAATCACTCCCTAGGGCACACCTAACTCCTTCAGTGCCACCTAGTGGTTAACCCCTCCACTGTCATTGTCATTTTCACAGTAATCAGTGCATTTTTATAGCACTGATCGCTGTAAAAATGACAATGGTCCCAAAAATGTGTCAAAAGTGTCCGAAGTGCCCGCAATAAAGTTACAGTCACGATAAAAACCACTGCCATTACTAGTAAAAAAATAATAATAAAAATGCCATAATTCTATCTCCTATTTTGTAGATGCTATCACTTTTGCGCAAGCCAATCACTATATGCTTATTGCGATTTTTTACCAAAATTATGTAGAAGAATACGTATTGACCTAAACTGAGAAAAAAAATCGTTTTTTTTATATATTTTTTGGGGGTATTTATTATAGAAAAGGGTAAAAAATATTGAATTCTTTTCAAAATTGTCGCTCTGGTTTTGTTTATAGCGCAAAAAATGCCACCAAAAGAAAGCTCTATTTGTGGGGAAAAAAGGACGTCAATTTTGTTTGGGAACCACGTCGCACAACCGCGCAATTGTCAGTTAAAGTGACGCAGTGCTGAATCGCAAAAAGTGGCCCGGTCTTTGGCCAGCAAAATGGTCCAGGGCTTAAGTGGTTAACGAATCAAAACAACACTTAACGAAACAATTTTTTTTTGCCATGCACATGTCTAACTTATATATGCTAATTGTTAAAATTCAATAAACAAATTTGACAAGAAAAGCCAGACAATATAATTTTCAGGATAGGTCAGCAACAGCAGCCTCCATAGTTTATCCTTTCCAATGCTGAATAAAGCCCAATGAATCTCATGCATCGTGCTGAAAAATGTTTTTTGCTTAAAGTGTATCCAAACCCAAGAAAAAAATTTAATAAATTGCAGCTTACCGGTCCTTAGATGTGGTATTAGTTCCCTTCTTTTCAGACTAAATAGATTTTCTGTAAACACAAAAAAAATCCTCTTATCAGATTTTCCAGCTATCCACTTTGAACATGTATTTTTATTTTATGGAAATAAGGGGAGTTTTCCTGTAGTCCTGTCCTAGTTTGACAATGCTGCTCCTCCATAGAGTACAGTGAGTGAATGTTTTTACCCTTATGCCGCGTACACACGATCACTTTTTGCGATGAAAAAAAACGACGTTTTCTCTCATGAAAAAAAACGACGTTTTTCAAACTTCATTTTCCAAAACGACGTTGCGTACACACCATCGTTTTTCACAAAAGCTCGAGCAGTGCGCGGTGACGTCCATCACGTACGACGGGACTATAAAGGGTCATTTCCATGCGGAAGACGGCCTCTTTTGCTGATATCGTGTTGCTGCGTGTTAGTAAAAGTTTGGTGAGAGACGATTCGCGCTTTTCAGTCTTCGTGCTTTAAAAAACGTTTTCTGTCTTACAGTTTGTGCTTTTGGGTTCGTATCTGTGTTACAGTGCTTGTTTTCCGATCGTATCTGTTTTGGCAGTGCGTTCTTGTTTGCACGTTACTGTTTTGCAGGTCGTTCTTCAGAGGCCTTTCTGTTCTTCAGCGCGTTTTTTTTTAGTCCGATCTGATTTGACGACCGTTTTCTAACCATGTTGCGGGTACGTTCTCGTCGCCGAGAGCGTGCTTTGCATCTTGTTAGGATGTGTGCTGCATCCCGGCTCCGGTCCTTGAGGAGGGCGAGAAGGACTTTGTGGGCCAAGGACTGGTTTCTTCGCAGGGACCAGTTCTCTCATATGCCTCTGCTGCGGGAGATCCAAGAAAATAACCCTGATGATTTCAGGAATTTTCTTCGGATGTCTGACCCCGTATTCCAGCAGCTTTTGGCTTCGGTGTCGCCTTATATCACCAGGCAGGACACCGTTATGCGGGAAGCCATCACTGCTGAGCAGCGGCTAGTTGCCACCTTGCGGTACCTGGCAACAGGGAGAAGTCTGCAGGACTTGAAGTTCTCGACGGGCATCTCCCCCCAGGCTCTGGGCCTCATAATCCCGGACACCTGTTGTGCCATAATCCAGGTTTTGCAGGAGGAGTATATTAAGGTAAGTGGTGTCCTTTAAATGCACAAACTGTTCTTATTTTTCATATTTTTGAGTAATGTACAAGCCCACCTAGCCTAGTCCCTATATCCCCCTTGATTTTAGTTCCCTATTGTTGTTCAGTATTTTGTAGTCCCTATATCCCCCTTGATTTTAGTTCCCTATTGTTGTTCAGTATTTTGTAGTCCCTATATCCCCCTTGATTTTAGTTCCCTATTGTTGTTCAGTATTTTGTAGTCCCTATATCCCCCTTGATTTTAGTTCCCTATTGTTGTTCAGTATTTTGTAGTCCCTATATCCCCCTTGATTTTAGTTCCCTATTGTTGTTCAGTATTTTGTAGTCCCTATATCCCCCTTGATTTTTGTTCCCTATTGTTGTTCAGTATTTTGAAGTCCCTATATCCCCCTTGATTTTTGTTCCCTATTGTAGTTCCCCCTCCCCCCCCCAATCTTTTTTACAATTTCCCATTTTTTTTTTAAAAGAAATGTTTCAAGGTCTCAAACTCATCTTGGGGCCCCCCCTCACCCTATTTTGTTTGTGTTTTGTGACCATCAGAGGGTGTGATTAATATGCTTAGTAATTATTTTGAATTTATGATTGGGTCAATAATTAATACTTGAACTTAACACTCTTCTTTTTTTAGGATCCAAGAATGTTTTTGGATATTCTATTAGGAATGTTTGTTTGATTAATTTTTTTTGGTTTTCTCTACAGTTCCCCACCACGCCACAGGAATGGCAGACTGTGGCAGCGGAATTCTCCCAGCGCTGGAATTTTCCGAATTGTGGAGGAGCTATTGACGGCAAGCACGTCCGCATCGTGCCACCACCCCATTCCGGATCCCATTTTTATAACTACAAGGGGTTCCACAGTGTCGTGCTGATGGCGGTGGTTTCAGCAAATTATGAATTTCTATATCTAGACGTTGGGAAGAATGGGCGGATGTCGGACGGCGGGGTCTTTGCCGAGACCGAGTTTGCCCAACGGCTTCAGTCGGAGGAGCTGGGATTGCCACCTGCGGAGGAGAACGAAGAGGGGCTTCCTTTTGTGTTCATTGCAGACGAGGCATTTGGCTTGGGTCCCCACCTCCTGAGGCCATTTCCCCAACGTGCCCTCACCCATGAGAGGAGGGTCTTTAATTATCGGCTGGCCAGAGCCAGAAGAGTGGTTGAGAATGCGTTTGGCATCATGGCCAGCCGGTTCCGCTTGTTTTTAACGGCCATAAACATGGCTGAATACAAATGGGATACCATCATTTTATGTTGCTGTATCCTACATAATTATCTCAGAAGACATTCTGTCAATTATATTGCTTTATTGCCTGACGAGGCAGTTCATGTTCCTGATGTGGCCCGTGAGGCAGGCCATCCAGGCTTGGCCCCCCAAAATGCACGTGATGTGCGCCAGGCCTACGTGGACTACTTTATGGGTAGGGGGGCCATACCAATGCCAGATCTTGGCTGATTTGCATAATAAAAATCTTTAATGAAAGAAACAGTCTACTTATTGTTTTTACAATATTGTGAATGTTTGTGTTTTTTCATTGCCTCCTAGGTTATCATAGTGTTTTATGTGTTTTGAATGGTCTAAATATCCATCATTGTTTGATGTCACCAGCAGTAACATATTTTGAAGGTCAGCATTCATATAAAATAACAAGCCACACAATTGTGAAAGTGACAATTTTTTTTATTTTTAACATTATTTGAACAAGAAAACAGGTACAATCCTTTGGTTGTTTTTCTAGTGATTCAAACAAAAACCCTTTTTTTTTTCTGGTGATTAAAATAACTATACAATCATATTTATTTTTTTTATTTTTTTTTCTGGTGATTAAAATAACTATACAATCATATTTATTTATTTTTTTTTATTTTTTTCTGGTGATTAAAATAACTATACAATCATATTTTTTTTTTTTTTTATTTTTTTCTGGTGATTAAAATAACTATACAATCATATTTTTTTTTTTTATTTTTTTTTTCTGGTGATTAAAATAACTATACAATCATATTATTTATTTTTTTTTTTTTTGTTTCTGGTGATTAAAATAACTATAAAATAGTGTTTGTTCCTCTCATTAACAAAACGTACATAAAAAAATTAAAAAAAAAAAACTTTAAACCCTCCCCAAAACATCCAGGACATTTTTGAGCTGGAGTCCCACCCTTTTTGTTTTTTCCAGGACTTGTCTGGATGCTTGCTGGATGTCCTCAATTTGTTCGGCGCAGGACCATATTTCTCGAATTAGGTAAGGTGCAGTGTCCTTATCAAGTGCTGACCCAGCACGACTTGCTCCTGAAATGTGCGAGCAAACCAGGTATTAATAAAAATTAATCCTACCTACATAACCTGTGTATCTGTGTTATCAGACACATTACCGGATGTGGTGGCAGCTTCCCCTTCATCCAGATCCCTCGGGGGTGTTACTTGATCAGTACTTGCGTCCTGCCTTGATGCTTCCTTACGCCCTACGAAATAGAAGAAAGGGAAACCAGAAAGGTAAAAGATTAGAGGGATGAAAGATAATTAAAAATACAACTACAGAGTCCACATGTGTAGAATCCACTGCTGAGCACACTCTCCTTTTTCTGCGTATTGTTATTACTATTAATTATTCACATCTACTAGGTACACATCTACATTAAAAAAAAAACAATTGATGTCACATTAAAACATAATAAAGATGTCTCAACTTTAATGTTTGTGAGAACAATAACTGGTCGTAGGAGTCGTCGTATGTTCAAACTGCAATCATACAAATACGCCCTTTTTAGAGGATACAGTGATTGCACTCCGATTTGTCCACGGGAACTAGTCATGAAGATGGTCGTTTATTAGTACAAAAAGCGACGAATGATCGACTACTCCTACGACCAATTTTAGTGTGAGCACAAACAGATACAGTACAACCTGAAAGAAGAAGCACATGGCACAAAGAACAAACACCAAAAATGAGGCCACATCAAAATTACTTACTTTTGTTTCGAATCATTCTTTGGATTCGCTGCAGCTGCTCTGGCTCTCTATTCTTCAGGTCACACCACCTCTTTCTGACTTGTTCTTTGCTCCTGCTTTGTCCAAATTTCCGCCTGAGGCTCCTAATGACTTTCTCCATTATGTCCGCCTTCACCTTATTGGGGTGAAGGTAAGGGCCGTGCTTGCCATCATAGTCCTCTTGCTGAAAGATGGTCACCATCTCCACCATCTCCTTGAAAGCCATGTTTGAGGCCTTGTACCTCCGCCTGGAGCTTCTTCTGGTCTGGCTCTGGCATGCCTCCTGGCTTGAGCTTGCCATATATTTGCCCGGGCTTGTTCCTCCAGAAATGACACCCACCAAAAAAAGTTAGAGAAAGGGGCGTGTAAAGGACGAGACCGAACGTCAGGGGCGGGGTATGCCTCGCATCACACGTGTGCGTCGCGTCACACGTGCGCAGTGTTTAAAGGGATCCGACGTCATTGAAAGCGACGTTCACAGTCTGCGGAAGAAGGCGCAAGTCACGATCGAATCATACGACGGTATGTAACTGAATTTTTGACGTTAATATTATTGAACAGTGGATGATGTTGTGTGCTAGAGAAGATATGGTGTTTTAAAGCTTTTAGTAGTAGGAGTGGCTTCACTGACACTAGGTTTTTCCATTTTACATGCAGACAACATGGAGGCCTTCAAGGAGCAGGAATTTTTTACAGAATTCATACAAAGATGGAGGGAGCAGCCAGTCCTCTGGCAAACAAAAAACAAAAAAAATAAAAACAAAGAGGCCAGGAAGCAAGCACTGGAGATCATTCTGGTATTTGTCAAGACAAGGGTCCCAAATGCAACTACTGCGACTGTGAAGACCAAAATAAATTCGATTAGGGGCACCTACAGGACCCAACGGTCATTAGTCCAGGCCTCAATCCGATCAGGAGCTGCAGCTGAGTCCGTATATAGGCCAAACCTCTGGTATTATAATCAGCTGCAGTTCCTGGATGACCATATAGAATCCCGGCCATCCGTGTCGACCCTTCCCCCAAGGAGACAGGCCCCTCTTCCCTGCAGTCAGTCCTCCAGTCTTCCCTGCAGGCAAGAGCAGGCTACCTCGGAGGAAGAGGCTGAGTTACAGGAGGACCCAGATTGTGACCCATGGAGCCAGGTATTGCATTTTACTAACAAATTATGAACTGCAATGTAGAATAATGTTGTCAAATTGATGTTACAAGTGTTGTAAATTATATATGATTGCAGCAAAAATTAGGAACATGTCACTAGGCAATAGCCGCAAAACAGAATGGGGACAAAATCCATAAATGCACAGGTCATAATGATTGTGTGTAAATTTTGGGTACACCTCTAGGGGGGTAAACACAATACACCGGGAAGGGGTCGCAGATGAGAAACAGCCTTTTTGTTAATTCCCATTTTGGCCACCCCCACAAAACAAAACATCCATTTTTAGTTTGTGGAAAGGCCCCCTACTGAGCAATTTCAGCCAACATCAACCCCCCACCGCTAGGGGGCACATTTCTGTAGCTGGGTAAGAGGCCACAAAATTAGGGATGTGTGCCCTGTGTGTAAACGATTTTTGCAGACAATTAGCATATGTCAGGATTTTAGAAATGGGTGTGATTAATGAGGACAACAAATTAACTAGGTCCCTTTTTTTCCTACACAGACAGAGCAAAGCCAGGAGGAGGCAGAGCCCACTGGGAGCCAGGAGGAGGCAGAGCCCACTGGGAGCCAGGAGGAGGCAGGCCCCACGGGGAGCCAGGAGGAGGCAGGCCCCACGGGGGGACAGGAGGAGGCAGGCCCCACGGGGGGACAGGAGTCACGCCGGCGAGATTGCATCTCCCAGATCCCTCCTCTACGCACTCCCGCAAAAAGGGCACGGAGACTTATGCAAATGGAGGAGGAGACCCAGGCCATGCTCCGTGAAGCAACAGCGGCCATCAGAGAGCAACCCAGTGAAGAAGAGGGCTTTGGAGCGCTGATCGCGGCCAAGCTCCAAAAGCTGGAGCCGGGCCAGCGTGTGCGCTGCGAGCTCTTAATCTTTAAGGCCATAAGCATGGCCACACTGGGCAAGCTCAATGACGACATTGACATTGGGCTGATCGGCACTCCTGTCCTCTCTGCTCTTCCTGCTCCGGCTCCTGCTCCTGCTCCTGCTCCTTCTCCTGCTCCTCCTCTTCCTGAGCCTGCTCTGGCTCCTGCCACAACCTTGCCTCCAGGAACCCAGCCCCCGAAGACTCGGGCTGCAGGGAAGGCTGCAGGGAAGACTGCAGGGAAGACTGCAGGGAAGAGTAAAGGGAAGAAGAAATGATGGTGCCCCTAATCGAATTTCTTTTGTCTTGACAGACGTCAGTGTTGCTTTGTTGGACCCTTGTCTTTTCAAATACCAGCAGGGTCTCCTTTGCTTTCTTCCTGGCTTTTTTGTTTTTATTTTGATTACATTTTTATTTGCCAGATGTGTGTAATTTTTTGATTTGCTTTATTGCTTTGCGACAGAAATAAATGTCTTTTTTTTTTCGTTGCAAAATTTGTACATGTGTATTTTGAACAATATATAGAGATCATTTACTGAGTAGGCAGACACATTTAAAAAAAATAAGGAACATGGGACAACAACCTCCTTGTTGGTAATTTATTAAAAAAAAAAATAAAAAATATGTTGGGTCACTTCACACACTCCAAAATCAACCAGAATTCACATTTTGATAAACATTTAAACATTTAAAAAAAAAAAAGGGAGATGATGTGCTTAAACAAAAAAAGAGGAAATAAAGACATAAAGAAAAAAAAATACAAAGGTTAACAAAAATATGTAACAAGATCTGTTAACCTTTTGACTTTCTATTTTTTTTTTTTTTTTTTTTCTTTATTTCTTTATTTCCTCTTTTTTGGTTTAAGCACATCATCTCCCTTTTTTTTTTTTTTAAATAAAAAGTTTTTTTAAATGTCAACTATGTAACAAGATGAGCCACAACAAACTAGGAATTTAGTGTAGCATTTAAATGCATTGATTCAAATGCAGCGCATTCTTTGCTTCATTATACTTTTAAAAAGAAACGAATGTGCTTAATCCATTCTGAACAGTAGTTTTACCTGAACAAGCGCTCCCGTCTGAAAAATTGCTTCTGAGCAGGCGCGGGTTGAAAACGTCGTTTTGCACATCGTTTTGCCCACACACGCTGACTTTTTATGACACAAAAAACGACGTTTTGAAAAACGACACAAAAAATTCAAGCATGTTCGAATTTTTTTTTCATCGTTTTTTTGAAGACATAAAACGACGTTTTGCCCACACACGATGATTTTAAATGACGTTTTTCAAAACGTCGTTTTTTTTCATCGCAAAAAACGACCGTGTGTACGCGGCATTAGACCCTAACACAGGAAGTGTGCTACTGGCAGGATCACCAGGTGAAAATAAAGGATAAGAAGTATGACAAAAGAACACAAATATAACCATTATATCTAAAGACTGGTGAGCTATACTATATAAAATGTTTATGTTTCGGTTTTGATACACTTTAACCACTTCAGCTTCGGAAGATTTACACCCCTTAATGACCAGGCCATCTTTTTCCAATATGGCACTGCGTTGCTTTAGCTGACAACTTCGTGCAACACTGTACCCAAATAAAATGTATGCCCCCCCCCACAAATAGAGCTTTCTTTTGGTGTTATTTAATCACCTCTGTGCTATACCTTTGTTGTGCTATAAACAAAAAAAAGACCAACAATTTTGAAAAAAAAAAATTATATTTCTTACTTTCTGGTATAAAACACAATAAAAAAAAAATCAAATTTCTTCATCAATGTAGGCCAATATGTATTCTGCTACATGATTAATTTGTGCAAAAGTCTATATATTTTTTATTTGTTTATTTTTTTACTTGTAATGGCGGCGATCAGCGACTTATAGCAGGACTGTGATATTGCGGCGGATAGTTGGGACACTTACTGACGCTTTCGACACTTTTTGGGGACCAGTGTCGGGGACTGCGACATTGCGACGGAAAAATTTGACCCTAAGTGACACTTTTTGGGGACCGGTGACACAATACAGTAACAATTCACTGATCACTGTATAAATGACACTGGCAGGGGAAGGGGTTAACTACAGGGGCAATCAAAGGGTTAAATGTGTTCCCTCTGTGTGTTTCTAAGGCCGCGTACACACGGCAGAGAACCTCAACGGGCAGAACACATCGTTCCGCCCGTCGAGGTTCTCTCCCTACCGTCGAATTCGGCGACCCGCCCCGTCGGGAATGGCAACCAGCCATTCTTCCAGGCGGGCCGTCGAGGAAATAGAGAGCGTGCTCTCTATTTCGGCTCGACGGGCTTCCCGACGGGAAGCTCGCTGAGACCGTACACACGGCCGAGGTTCTCGCTGAAAATCAGCGAGAACCTCGCTGGAATGCACATTCCAGCGAGGTTCTCGCTGATTTTCAGCGAGAACCTCGGCCGTGTGTACAGGGCCTGACTGTGTAGGGGATGTGCTGACAGATCGCTGTTCCTAATCACTGGGTACAGCAGATCTCTATATTGTCTCCTGTCAGAACAAGGATCTGCCTTGTTGGGACATGTTTACATAGTTTCACGCAATAGAGCCGCCCTGCCGCAGTATATGTGCGGTGGGCGGTCTTTAAGTGGTTAGAGTGGTTGTAAACCCTCACATATACCCAGTGAAGTGACTGGCCTCATGTGATACACATAGATGAAACAAAAGATGTACTTGTTCACCCCAGTACACGCCTTCGCCCCCTCCATCCTCCTGATAGGCACTAGCGCCGCATCTTCTGCCGCTAGACAACACCAATATTTGATCTCGCATACCCAGGTCATAGGAGATGGGCCTCACGCCCTTCTGGTCGTTCACCTTGGTCTTATTACATATGCTCTTTCCGTGACCCACCGTCACCTACGTAAATGGCCGGTCTGCAACGTTATTTACGAATGTTATATTGTACAGGCTTCATGTGTTTGTGTTATATACTCGACTCCCTTGTTGTAGCGGCTGTGTCCGCATTTACACCTCTCCTTTCTCTGTTTTAAATGCATGGTTTGCTATGTATGTATTATTATCTTTTGACACAATAAAAAATTTATTGTAAAAAAAAAAAAAAAAAAAAAAAAGATGTACTTGTTTATCTGCAGTCTTGTTCTGTCTACAGTAGAAACCATTCAAAAGCGCAGATTATTGCTAAAATCATTTTGTATCTGTAAGGAGTACAGAAGAAGGGGGTGGTGAACTACAGTTACAGCTCTTATACACTGTGTGAGAGCAGATTGGAGAAAAGGGACCTCCCCTCCACATAGGCAGAGGAATTAATGATCATGCTGCATAGCCGTATTTTGACTAGACAAGCCGTGTGCTTATCTCCCTCCCCGACACAAATTTAATCTCATGCATCGGCAAAACTTCTCATAAGTGACTCTTGCTGATAGCAGATGAATGAAGCACCAGAAAGAAACAACACTAAGGCCCCATACACACGATCGGACATATCCGATGAAAACGGTCCGCGGACCGTTTCCATCGGATATGTCCGATCTGGAGTTTGGTCCGATGGCGTGTACACACCATCGGATCAAATTCCCCGCCGGCGGACGGCGCGGTGACGTGGCGGTGACGTGGCGGTGACGTTGACGCCGCCACGTCACCGCACCAGGAAGTAAAACACTTCCGCGCATGCGCCGAATCCATTCGGCGGCGGCGCGGCGGCGGTGCGGGACGACATGTCTGCTGGTAAGTGTACTAACCAGCAGACATGTCGGGCGGACACATTCCCACCCGATAGATTTCAAAGCATGCTTTGAAATCTGTCGGGTGGACAAATCTGTCCGCTAGCCCATACACACGAGCGGAGATGTCTGCTGAAACGGTCAATCGGACCGTTTTCAGCGGACATATCCGCTCGTTATACGAGGCCTTAGAGCTTTGGAGAGAGATAAGTAACACTGCAGATATATCGTATGTGCTAAGTTCAAATTTGATGACTAAGGTTTACAACCACTTTATAGTGTTTGTAAACCCACTTTTCAAAAAATAAAATAAAAAATCTAACACCTGCAAGACAAAGGCATAATGAGCTAGTATGCATAGCATACCAGCTCATTATGTAGTACACACTTGGGATCGAAGCCCCCCGCTGCTGTGCCCAACAGAGCAATGGCCGGCGACATGTCATCCCGGAGTTTCTTCTGGGTGCCACGGCGCTAATAACGGCACAGTCACAGTCACTTCAGTGCGCATGTGCCAATTGTATCGGTACATGTAAAGACAGGGGATATGTCCTAAACAGTTCAGGTTTAGGCGATATCCAAGTTAGCTACAAGTAAGCCTTATTATAGGCTTACCTGTAGCATAAAGTGTGTTGTAAGGCAACCACACAACTTGCACCTACAGGTAAGCCTAGATTAAGGCTTACCTGTAGGTGCAAGAAATATGTCCTTAACCTGCACGGTTAAGGAGCCATTCTCACAAAAACGGGCACCAATGTCTACGGCGCAGGTGCACTGAGCGTGCTGTTTTTGTAAACGCCATAATTCGGGGATCTGCTGGTCCTGCGCAGGAGTGACGTTGCCGCTCCAGCCAATCACAGCGCCAGAGCTGTGAAAACAGTAAGAAGCTCCAGGGGACACGGCGGCGTCAGTGGACGGGACTAAGAAGGTCTTCAGGGGCATCGATCTAAGGTAAGTGCCACATAATGAGCTAGTATGCTGTGCATACTAGCTCATTATGCCTTTCTCTTGCAGGTGTTTTAAAAAAAATCCACGCCTTCTGGGGTTCCTCGCCGGCTGTCTCTGGTCCTCCCCGCAAGGACTCATCACCTTCATGCGAGAGAGCTTGCATGGTGATGAGTCCTTGCCGGCGTGCTCCCGTGATACAGCCACCTGCCATAACCTGCCCCTCGGCACGCTGCGTCACTGGATGTGATTGACAGCAGCACCAAACAATGGCTTTGCTGCTCTCAATCCATCCACTCTAGCCAATCAGCGGCCAGGCTTAGCGGCAAAGAGGATCTCGGGACCGAGTGTGGGACTTTCGAGGAGTCAGGTAAGTAAAACGAGGGCTCAGGGGGGGCAGGCATTATCATTCTTTACAACTCCTTTAAGGTCAGCAGAGGCTGCCCATGGTCCATGCTTCAAACTCTCCAACCATCACCCAGACCTTGTAAGGGGGATTTAATGGAGACCCTGATGTAAGGTAATCTCACATGGTGACTCTGATGGTGACTCTGATGTAAGAGGGGACTCTCATATGGACCCCAACATAGGGGAGGACTCTGATGTAAGGGGAACTTTGATGGGCATTTTGACCTGCAAATAAAGTCAATAATGCAATGTGGCCCTCATGGTGAAAAGTTTGGAGACCCCTGCTTTAAAGCATAATGTGGTTTTAACCACTTTCCTACGGCCGTACGACTGTATACGGCTGCAGGGTGGTTCTAATTCTCTGGGGCGCCGTGTTTCTACGGCAGCCCCTTTCGTCGTTCCCAGCGCGCGCTCCAGAGCGCGCAGCGGGGAACTTCTGTGCTGGCCGTGTCACAGATCGCCGCGAACGGCCAATCAGAGTGGCCGTTTGCGATGCGATCTGTGCGGCGAATGAGAGATGATCTCATATGTAAACATATGAGATCATTTCTCATTGCCGGCTCTCACAATGACAGCGTCCTGTCAGGGAGAGAGGAGACCGATCTGTGTCTCTTGTACATAGGGACACAGATCGGTCACCCCCCCTCCCCTCACAGTTAGAACACTTTACAGGGAACACATATAACCCCTTTCTCACCCCCTAGTGTTAACCCCTTCCCTGCCAGTCACATTTATGTAGTAATTAGTGCATATTTATAGCACTGATTGCAGTATAAATGTGAATGGTCCCAAAAATGTGTCAAAAGTGTCCGATGTGTCCGCCATGATGTCGCAGTCGCAATAAAAATCGCAGATCGCTGCCATTACTAGTAAAAAAAAAATAATAATAATAATAATTCTGTCCCTTATTTTGTAGGCGCTATAACATTTGCGCAAACCAGTCGCTTATTGCAATTTTTTTTTTTTTTTACCAAAAATATGTAGAAGAATACGTATCGGCCTAAACTGAATTTTATTTTATTTTTTAAATTGGGCTATTTTTTATAGCAACAAGTAAAAAATATTGTATTTTTTTTCAAAATTGTCGTCCTTTTTTGTTTATAGCGCAAGAAATAAAAACCGCAGAGGTGACCAAATACCACCAAAAGAAAGCTCTATTTGTGGGGGAAAAAGGATGCCAATTTTGTTTGGGAGCCACGTCGCACGACCGCGCAATTGTCAGTTAAAGCGACGCAGTGCCGCAAGCTGAAATTTCACCTGGTCAGGAAGGGGGTATACATGCCCAGTAAGGAAGTGGTTAAATTAGCATTTGATAAATAAATAACATTTGAATCCCTCCATTTTTGTCAGCTAAGTAGTGGCCTTGCCTCTGTTTGTTAATATTAGATAAGGACGGGCGATTTGCCAGCGTATGGACAGCAATACATTTTTTGTTAGATCTATAAGAAAAATCAAAGTTCTACTCAACAATTTTCATTTCCTTTTCCAATAAAAACTTCCCTGGAAGGCTCATAATGTTTCATTTAAGTGTCAGGTTTATGCCAGTTTTAGGCCGGTAACAAACTCTTCTATAAACTTGCTGACCCATGTTTACTGAGGCTTGCTTAGATTTGCAGCTGGGCATCGTCCAGCAGTGCCCAGCACATGCAGTGGCTCCGTTCCATGCTGGCTCAAAGACTAACCACCTGCTGCAAAATGAACCGAATAGGAACATGTGTAATTGAAAGAGATTAGAAGAACTCACGCTAGAACAAAAACAATTTAACAGGAATTCTTGAAAAGAAGATAACTTGAAGTCATCTTGGGACAAACTGTGCACGTTGGCCCTTTGTAATTGTCTTCACGGTGGCAAGAAGGACACGTTGTTCCCTGTGAGAAGGTTTCAGAGTAATATCAGAAAAACAGAGGCAGAGCCATCCCAGGCTACTGACACTCTGCCCATCTGGATCATTTTTGTATTTATACGGTTGTTTCATTTATTTCAAAAGATAAGTTCTGTTTTTATCTGAAATCCAGGAATTTGCTAATTAAATCCAGTTCTCTCAGTTTATCAGTATATCACTAAATATAAAAATCACCCTACTCCGCACTGTGAATAAATTACATAGAAATTTACATTTGAAATAAACAAATTTAACATATAACCTTATATCTTAAATAATACCAAATCACTGCTGTCACAATATACTAATAACTCAAGTTAACCCATCCAAAAGGCTGATTACGTAGCAGTCAGATTACTTGCCATTTGAATGAGATTTATTAATATGTTCTATGTTTTTAGACTTTGTAAATGTTTTTTTAACTTTTTTTGCTCTCTCTTTTCTTTGTAGTGTTGTGTTTATTTACTTTATTTTTTTTATTTAGTAATTCTTATTTCAGGTGGTTATAATATCATCTCCTTACCATTTGAAATCGTAGGACACACTGGAAAAAGCTGAAGGAGATACAGTAACATCTTAGGTTGAAGTACAATGTTACAAACCAATGTTAGTACAGCGATCTCCCCCGCTGTTGTATTGTGCTCTGACAGGGGGAAAGCCCCTCCACCAGAACTATCTGGTCAGCTCGCTGAACGGTATGCAGGGTTGCCAAGCTCCCGCAGTATTTTTTACAAATTTACAAACAGTCAGTACATTTACTGGTGGTTGGCAACCCTAACCGAGAGTCATCAGCAGACTTCTTTCAATCATGCCCCTTCGACAAAAGCATGCCAAATGACTGGCTTCTGTTGGACCGTCTGCGGTATACACAGGTCAAATATCAGCTAGATATGTGCATTCCCGTTCGTACGAATGTTATTTTCGTACGAAAATGTTCATTTTCGTACCCGCAGGATAATGTGTACATACGAAAAAATTAAAGCACCAAAATACGAAAACTACGAGATTACGAATGAGCCGCATAACGAACAACTGCAAATACGAACGAATGATCCTACGAAAAAAAATGACAAAACGAAAACAGCAAAAGAACAAAAATGACATCTATAACAAAAGATTTACATTCTGTATTTTGTTTGAATCCTTTTTCTGTTTGTTTTCAGTCCTATGTTCATTGTTCATATGACATCTATAACAAAAGATTTGCATGCTGTATTTTGTTTCAATCCTTTTTCTGTTTGCTTTCAGTCCTATGTTCATTGTTCATATGACATCTATAACAAAAGATTTGCATGCTGTATTTTGTTTCAATCCTTTTTCTGTTTGTTTTCAGTCCTATGTTCATTGTTCATATGACATCTATAACAAAAGATTTGCATGCTGTATTTTGTTTCAATCCTTTTTCTGTTTGCTTTCAGTCCTATGTTCATTGTTCATATGACATCTATAACAAAAGATTTGCATTCTGTATTTTGTTTCAATCCTTTTTCTGTTTGTTTTCAGTCCTATGTTCATTGTTCATATGACATCTATAACAAAAGATTTGCATGCTGTATTTTGTTTCAATCCTTTTTCTGTTTGTTTTCAGTCCTATGTTCATTGTTCATATGACATCTATAACAAAAGATGTGCATGCTGTATTTTGTTTCAATCCTTTTTCTGTTTGTTTTCAGTCCTATGTTCATTGTTCATATGACATCTATAACAAAAGATTTGCATTCTGTATTTTGTTTCAATCCTTTTTCTGTTTGTTTTCAGTCCTATGTTCATTGTTCATATGACATCTATAACAAAAGATTTGCATGCTGTATTTTGAATCCAAAATACGAACAGAAAAAAGGAATTTAAAATACAGAATGCAAATCTTTTGTTATAGATGTCATATGAACATACGACTGAAAATAGCAAAAGAAAAGGGTTTCAAGATACTGCAAATCATTGACGAAAATTCACGAAAATTATTGTCTAACAAGTAACGAACATGAATTAAACAGAATAACGAACCATCCCGCATGAACGAAAATAAAACAGTAACGAAAATACGAAACGATCGGAATACGAAAAAATCGCGTCATACGAAAAACGAACGGGAACAAACAGGAAAACGGGCGTCTTACGAAAAACGAACAAAAACGAAAAAACGGAACGATACGAAACAGAACAAAAAAAACGATTTTTTTTTCTGTGCACATAATATCAGCCATCAGTGTTGAGCGGAATACGCCATATTCGATTTCGCGATATTTCACGAATATATAGAAGAATATTCGTGAAATATTCGTTAATATCGAATATTCGTGATATTTTATCAATATCGAATGCGAATGCGAAATTGATTGCGAAATTCTCGTCCGCGCATGCGCATGTGCGCGAACAACACGCGAAAACGGACATCATTTCCTGGATTACTAAACTAATATGCACTAAACACTAAGGCCTCGTACACACGAGCAGACAGATTTGTTCAAATCTGTCTGCTGGGATTTTGGTTTGCTCGCGTGTACACACAAGCAAACCAAAATCCCCGCCAGCAGACAGTGGCGTTGACGTTGACGCCGCCACGTCACCGCATCAGGAAGTAAAACACTTCCGCGCATGCGTCGAAACCATTTGGCGTGTGTACGAGAAGACATGTCTGCTGGTTAGCATACTAACCAGCAGACATGTCGGGCGGACGGGTTCCCAGCCGACAGATTTCAAAGCATGCTTTGAAATCTGTCGGGTGGCCAAATGCGTCTGTTAGCCCGTACACACGATCAAATCTGTCTGCTGAAACGGTCAGCAGACCGTTACCAGCAGACAGATTTGATCGTGTGTACGAGGCCTTACTCTACTTACACAAACTTATATAACTAAACTAAAGCAAATTTTTTTTTTTTATATATATACACAAAACAAAGAAGGGTAGAGAAAGTATTCGCGAATATTCGTAATACGAATATTCGCATTGCGAATATTCGGCAACATAAAAGGATCGCCTCAGCTACTCGGCCCAGGGTCTCTAATCATACCAGCAATGCTTTTAGACGTCGATGGAGATCACCGCAATATTCGAGTTATTCGCGAATACTCGAATATGCAATATTCGTAACGAATATTCGCAATGTGAATATTCGTGAGCAACACTATCAGCCATCCCTGAGGAAGTCACGTGACCAGTGATGCAGCGTGTCGGGTGGAGCCTTGTGACATCAGTTCTGGTGGTGTTTTACAGAAGTGAGGTGAGAAGACGAGTGTGTCATTGCTCCCATTGCTTTTTACCACAGTTTTTACCCTTAAGTGATGTAAGCAGCTTCTTTTACTAAATACATGTTTTTTTAATTTGGCAATATTGCACTATGGTTGTTCTTTGTTTCCTTTGAGCGCCATTTATACAAGGAGTGCCATTCCTTGGAGCGAGCTGTTTCCTCTATATATGGAATTGCCAAGATGTTTTGATGCCAAGTTTTGGACGTAGATCTTCGTCTTCTCCTGGAACCTGGATGCCTTTACCGATCCATCAGCAGGATTCCTTATCTGACTATCTGATGAGCCTTGTTTGACCTTTCGGTCATTGTTGGAGGTGAACGGCCAATTCATAAATTTAGCAGTAGATGTTTGAATTGATGTTTTATCTATTTTTTCTTCTATCAAGTTATCCCTATGAGATTTTTATCTTTATATGAACTGACTCCTACCATTGGACTTTAGTTGGACTTTTATTCACATTTATTTATTTGTATGTTTGGATACTTATCATATTCATTCTTTGAGTATATTACTTTATGGCACATTATTGAATAAGCGCACCATTCTCATCTTTTTCTTTTACAAATATATATAAATATATAATATTATAGGTTTTGGAATTTCCTTTTAAATTTGTCTGTTAGTGAATGCAATGAATACAAGTTTATCCAAAGTTACAAATGTATCCGAAATAACAAATGCAGTATCTAAACAATTTACTAATAATATATATATATTTTTTTATTAATTCATTCCATTCCATTTGTTTAGATGTGGCATTCGTTATTTCAACTAATACCTATTAATTAATAGTTAGTTATTACTAGTTAATTAGTTAGTTATTATATAGAATTTATTATATTATATAGAATTTTCGGATTTTTATTCTTTTCAATTCTCAGACTTTCTTCCTCATTTTCGGATTTTTGAATTTCAGAATTTTCTAATTTTCTATTTT
The DNA here is from genome assembly GCA_029574335.1 of Rana kukunoris. Lineage (NCBI taxonomy): Eukaryota > Metazoa > Chordata > Amphibia > Anura > Ranidae > Rana > Rana kukunoris. Next base: position 572,096,482 of record CM056050.1, on the reverse strand, counting down.
ACAAATTTTAGAATTTATGATTTTATGAATTTTGATTATAACGAATGACCCGAAAAACTGAAAACAAATGAAATGAAAACAAACACATTTTTCGGCAGTGCACATGTCTATTGTGGACATGCACCAATGCCAAAATAAATACATAGATAAAAATATATCTCTACTTCAACTCTGAATTTTTAGCTCTCCCAGCATGCCCAATACACACTGACAATATGGCTGCTGTGGCTGGGTTATCTACAGTATGGCTGGTCCTGCAGGGTTCGAATCTCAGTCGTTTCAGGAGGAGCCTGCCGGGATTCAAACCGTTATTGGGCAGGCTGATAAACTGATCATCTTGGGTACAACCAGCCTGCCGGATTCTCTTGCAATTGTTGCTAGCAGCTGCTATTACTGCTGGCAATGATCACTGTCTTCTCCCAGCAAGGACAGGTTCCCCTGCTTCCCCCGTCAGGATAAGACAATTGCTGATGTCCCTGTGAACACTGTGGTTGCAGGAAATAAATTTGCACTGTGTATGGCCGGCCTATGTATGAATGACTGCAGATATTGAGGTTTAAACTGGGTACACTAGTAGAATTGAAAATTTGTACGAGACTTCTTAGGAAAGTTGGGAAGACAACTCTCAGTAAACATGTGCATGACGAAAGCATGTGTTTTGTTTTGTTTAGATTAGCTAATCTAGTTATATAATTTAGTTAAATTTAGTTGATTCCTTCAATTTTGTCTTTTTTCGAATTTACCATTTTTTTCTGATTCGAAACGTTTGAATCGATAAATTTCTAATCTGTTGAATCAAAAATCTTATATTTTTTTCGATTTGAATGTGGCGAAGTGAACAAACAAAAGAAAGACCTTCAGCAAATGATTACAATGACTCTCTAAGTCACCTATTGGCTTAACAAAAACAACATTATTTCGAAATGGTACTCTAATAACACACACAGCTTTTGATTCCAGAAATATGTTTACAGTTTGAATTCAAATGGAATTTAATATAAAATTAGATTTGAATTTCAATTTGAATTTTGGAAATTCGGATGCATTTTGTTTCGTTATTTGGAGCATTCAGTAAATGTTGTCTATACTGTATGTATACTTGTTTTAACTGTATTCGGATATAGCGTAATCTCCAAATACCGTATTTTTCGCTCTATAAGACGCACTTTTTTCCTCCTAAAATATGAGGAGAAATACCTGTGCGTCTTATAGAGCGAATACTAACAAAACCCCCCGCCCGTTGTCGCCGCTGCTGCCGCCACCATCTCCCTACACAGGGCGGCCGTCTCCCTCGAGCGCTGGGCGATCTTATGTCACTCACAGTAAAAAGAAAACTGAGCAGCCCCAGTGGCCGAATGGAGTACTGCCGCTCGAGCTGCTCTGTCTTTTGAGTGACAGATGGACAGGCGACTGTGATGACGTCCTTGCCAGTCGCCAGGCACAGAACATGCTGCATTTAATGAACACAGAACAGGCTGCTTTTTATGGACACAGGTAAGGATGCAAGTCAGGCTGCATTTAATGGGCACAAGTCAGGCTGCATTTAATGGGCACAAGTCAGGCTGCATTTAATGGGCACAAGTCAGGCTGCATTTAATGGGCACAAGTCAGGCTGCATTTAATGGGCACAAGTCAGGCTGCATTTAATGGGCACAAGTCAGGCTGCATTTTATGGGACTGGTAAGGCTGCATTTCATGGGCACAGGTAAGGATGCAAGTCAGGCTGCATTTAATGGGCACAAGTCAGGCTGCATTTAATGGGCACAAGTCAGGCTGCATTTAATGGGCACAAATCAGGCTGCATTTATTGGGCACAAGTCAGGCTGCATTTCATGGGCACTGGTAAATATTTTGGTACAGAATTCTTTTTTTTCTTGTTTTCCTCCTCTAAAACCAAAGTGCGTCTTATGGTCAGGTGCGTCTTATGGAGCGAAAAATACGGTATATATTTTTTGCGACTATCAATTCGAAACAAAACAAACTGCACATGTCTAACTCTCAGAACATTCAAAAATCGTTCGAAAGTAGTTCGGGATTTTGTTTGCTTTTAACATTTAATTTTGGAATGAATGGACTTTACCAAACTGAAAACGAACATCAACTTGACCCCACTAAAGATTAGAAAATGTACGTTCTTACAAAGAAAAAAGTATAACGAAACTCTACAAACGTATAGCCAGCATTACAGTGGCTTCAAACTCGGGAACACCAAATCTTATTCCCTCCTCAAAAAAGACCAGATGACCACTGTCAATTTGGAGTCAAATGGCTATAGCAGCCCTTTATTTAAAGTAAAACAAACGGAATTAAATACAAAATGCAAAAAACACATTAAATACATAACAGAACATACGATTTGTATAATTGATCCTAACAGGTCTAAGATCATTAATGGCAGATCTACTGTACAATCACAACAACCGGGCAGTATCTGGCACCCTATTAAAATCAAGTTTGGGTGCAAGACGGCGCTGAATTGGTGCTGCTGGAGGCATTATGTGAGGGAATATAGAGGGAATTACTTCCAATGGGTTGTGCCCCAAGTGTAGATGGTAAGTAATAAACTCCTTTGGGTTCTAGGGCTGCTACCTTTCAGATAACAACAATGAGGCCACTTCCGCAGGGAAGCTGCAGGGGAGAGAAGGAAGCACTGACAATGCCTGGGACATGGCAGCCTATAGATATTCATTCTAGGCTTTACTAGCTGTTGTTGGAGGGTTTTCTTCTCCCCCTTTGGGGTAAGTATACACATTTTTTTTTTAAGTGTATTTTGTGCGTGTACTCGAGAGAGGAGCCGGACTGCAGGAGTTGGGAGTAGGCAGACCTTCCCCAGAGGCAATCTGTCATCTTTCTCCATGCCCCCGGGTGGCAATGGCAGATGTGAGGGGGTCCTCCCACACAGGCCACCCTACCTGCTCCGCTTTGAAGCCCAACGGGGCAGAGGGACTCCCCTATGAGGGAGTGAGAGGACCTAGCCTGCTCAGCCAGCCCCGTTAGTCCTTCGCCTCTCTTTTTTAGAGACCGCGTGGCCAAAGTGCGTGCATGTTAACCCAATTTTGAGTGCGTGTAAGTGTGGTGGTTTTGTGGGAGATGGGTGGGCGTACTAAGCGCAGGCTTACCTCGCATAGCACACCCACCGGGAGCCGGGCTGAGACCACCAAACTCAATTCACATGCAGGTGAGACCGGGATCTGAACCCTTAGCTGCAGAGGTAAATGGCTTGTCAGCGCAGTGCCAATCGCGTTGAGCCACCGCAGCTCCCTACACACATTTTGTTTTTGAACAGGTTAGTCAGCATAGGTGGGGAGAGGGAACATGTTTAAGACTAGCTAGGATTAGGATGAAATTCTACTTTTAACTAGGTAAAATATCCAAACAAAATATATATTAAATTCCGATTTATAATTTAATGGTTTAATTCTGTAAATGTAGCATCTATGAATTATTTGTGTCTGCTGTCAAGGCGTAAGTGATAATATAGTTTTTCAGTAATGACAGCAGAGCATATGAAGCAGAATAGAATATGTTTTCAGGTGTATGGGAAACATAAGCAGAGGAACTGCACAGAAATGGCAATAACAGGCCTTTTGTATAGCTTCATTGTTGCAGAATTGAGTAGGTGGGGATCGGCCTATTAACCCGAGGCAAGAAATGGCAGAGAATCAAAGATTGCATTGTTCTTTTGTGAGAGTTAGACAGTTTCTAAATTGTGGATGGCTCCAGGTCAGGATAGACAAGCAAAGACAGTTGCATCTTTAGGCTCCTCTCTGGTTTGTTATAATTTAGCAGATGCTGTCTAGTAAGATTTAAAGGACATCTCCAGGCATATGTATAAATGTCTCTTAATTAGTCCATATATTTTTCTGATAAAGATGCTGAAAAAATGTAATATGTTTCTGTAATTCAGTTACAGTTCTTGATAATGTAGTACCCTCTAGTGTGCTAGGTTGTTAGTGTAAATGTCAGTGTAGGGATATTTAAGTTCAGCTCAGGGCTAAGAATGAGCTATGAATTTGTTTCAGGGTTCAGTGACTCAGGGAAGCTGGATGACTCATTCTAGCAGCCTCTCTGGTGACTCCCCCTGTTTTCTAGAGAATGTTCTAGATATAGTGGGTGGAGACTAGGAGGAACTGCTTGGAATATTTATGGAGACCTCAGCCAATAGACATGAATCATGCCAGCAAGGGGCAGTTGGGTGGGAGATGGAGATGGAGTACTAAGGAGGTGATCCTTGTCTGGGGGGAGGTGACCTCAGGTGCTGGTAGGACCCTACCATAATGCACAGAGGAAGCCCTTCCTGGAGGCATGGTAGCAAGGAGAGGGGACAGCAGGTGCACATCTGGGAGACCTCCTGAGAGTCAGCCCGGGTGGGATGGTGAGTGTCAGTCTGAAAGTCTGTGGGGAGAAGTGAGCATGGAGGGCTAATAAAAGGGGCAGCTGCAGCCAGGTGGGTTGGCAGTGCCTGAATAGGTGGTGCTGGTATCAGTAGCCACATGAAGAATAGTACAAGCCAAACACTGTAATTCTTATTACACAACAAGGGGCCTCGAGTTCCTACCTGTAATGGGCTATTGCTTTTAATCTGACTGAGTGACTGTCAGATCTACGCAGTGATCCAGCTGGGTTCTGCAAGAAAGTGAGTGCTGGAGGAAAAAGATGGGCTATATATAGAGACTGTATATAGGAAGTTGTCCCTAAAGTTGTTGAAGTCAATGGGCATCCCATAACCCCCCATCCCTATCCAAGTTATTACTCTTAATAAATAGGAAAAAACAAAGTCACAGACTGTTCTCTGTCTTAAGTGTGTTTGTGAATATTCGGTGTGCCTAGCTGTGCAGGGTGGTGAATCCCAGTTCATCTGTGGTCCTTAAGGGGGTGTGCTACACTAATAATTCCTTAATTCTTTATATTTCTTAGAACAATAGGTTTAACCACTTCATTACCCAGCCATAGTCATATGACATACGCAGATGGGATATCCCATCCTGGGCGGGTGTCATATGACGTCCTCGGCTTCCCGCCACTACTGAGGGTCCCCAGGAGCCCACATCATGGCAATCGGGGATCCAGCCATTCCACAATAAGGGTAATGAGGGTAATGACCCTATGAAGCAGCGTGAACGGCTGTATCCAATCATAGCCGGTCACTATGCAGAATTAGTTCAAGGCATCGTGGACTAAACCAATCTTTTTGCCCAACAATGTTTTTGAAAACAACCCCAGCTCAAGCTATGCCCGCCCTTTTGAATGGAGACCCCTAACAGTGGAGGAGCTTAAATTGTTTTTAGGCCTAACGTTCAACATGGAGGTTACAAAAAAGTGCATGCATATTGGTCTATCATCCCTATCCACCACATTCCAATTTTTTCCTCTGTCATGTCCAGGTCTCTATATGAAATTATAATGCGCTTCCTGCATTTCAGTGATAACTCACAGTGCCCCCCCCCCCCAAAAAAAAAATCACCCAAACTTTGATAAATTGTATAAAATTCGCCCCTTAATTTATTTTTCCCCCAAGAGGTTTGCCAAACTTTATATCCCTGACAAGAACATCTCTGGGGACACATCCCTGGTCTATTTCACCGCCGGCTGGGAATCAAGAAATATATTCCCAGTAAGAAGCAAGGTACGTGTTGAAGCTCAGCAAGCTCTGTAAAATTTCCACCAGATATGTGCACTCATTTCACGTGTAAGAAGGCTAAGACTTCCAGCTCCAGCCCCCTATTGTACATGGGAATAAACGGAAAAATTGTCTGGAATTTGGCATTCCCACTCCTAAGAAGGGGTATAACATTTACATGGACAACTACTATACCAGTTTGCCCCTTTTGCACCATCTATACCTAAAAGAAACTTTGGCCTGCGGTACAGCAAGGAAAAAAATGAAAGGGCTTCCCACAGAGTCTAGTCACCACAAGGCTACAAAGGGGGGAATTGACAAGCTTAAGGAACGAGGGCGTGTTGGCTGTGAAGTGGAGGGATTGGAAAGATGTGTACAACATGTTCACCATCCACCATTTTTTTGCTCTCCTCCGCTATTGTGTCTTTCGTGTTCTAATCGCCCTAATCGCACCCTTACATTTTTTTTTGCATTCTTTAAAAGTTTGAATACTGATGATGATCCCTCAACCTTGCATTTTTTGAAGGCCTTCTCTTTTATATGTGTAGCACTACCCCCAAAAGAGGTGCCGGTTTGTTTTGGGTGGCACATTACCTCTATTTCTACGCCGTCTAGGGCGTACACACGGCCGAGGTTCTCGGCAGAAACCAGCGAGAACCTCGCTGGGAGCCGCATTCTGCCGAGAACCTCGGCCGTGTGTACGCTCTCGGCGAGCCCCGCCCGTCGGGAAACCCGTAGAGCAAATAGAGAACAGGTTCTCTATTTGCTCGACGGCCCGTTGGGATGAATGGCTAGTTTCCTTTCCTGACGGGCGGGTCGCCGATTCTGACGGCCGGCAGAGAACCTTGACGGGCGGAACGATGTGTTCCGCCCGTCGAGGTTCTCTGCCGTGTGTACGGGGCCTATAACTTTTGTTCGGAAACACTCCTGCTTCCAGCAATGTAGCTTTCGTTGCCACTCTAGCCAGAGTGGGCACTGTGTACCTGGATAGGCCTCTCTCACTAACCTAGCAGCCAGGATGTCACATGGAAACTTGGTAAAGTCTCTGCCACATACCTTCCCAAAGATGAAGATATATTCAGTCCAGAATCCTCTCAGCACAGGATTAAGCACCTGGATCTCTCTTGAATAAATTCTTGTGGACTCAGAACTGACAGGCGACCATCACTCAGCCTCTCAGTAACAGTGCATCCTTCAATGAAGTTCAAGGCCTCTCCTGAGATATCAGCCTCTTGCTCGGTGCTCTCCAAGACAGGTTCTTCATTGAGTGGCTTCCTCCCTCAGGACGGACAGCACAGGACCACTCTGCAAATGTACACACAGTCTGACTACCAGGCCTACTTATGTGCCCCTTTTCCACATCTGTGATCAAGTCTGTATAGCTGGTAATCAGTATATCTAGTAACGCCTTATTTCTAGTTGGTGCGTCTACCATCTGACCCATGAAATTGACCTGCAAGACATTTAGAAACTGGCGAGCCTTAGATGTCTATGTCTGGATAATTAAAATCCCCCATTATGATAACACTTTCCATCCTTGCTGCTAATCCAAATTGTGATAGGAGGTCCGCCTCCCCCTCCTCCCTCAGGTTAGGGGGCCTATAGCATACTCTCAGTATTACTTTGATCTTAGCTTCATCCCATTGGAGTTCTACTCATAAGGATTTCACCTCCTCCCTAGCTCCCTTAGTGATGTCATCTCTCACATTCACTTAAAATACAGGCATACCTCTTCCCCTTTTTTAGCCCCTCTATCCCTGCGATAAAGGGTATACCCTTGAATGGTTACCAGCCAATACTCCTCGTAAAACAGTATCTCTAGTTCATCCATCTTATTCGCCAGGCTCCTGGCATTGGTGAACATGCCACATAGTTTAGACCGGTTGCATACTATCCTCTTATTTGGTGTTCCCGAGATTGCAACTAGAACTTGTTACGATACTTAACTTGGGTTTATGTGCTTTGGTCAACCTACCACTATTGCCCCTAATACTACCCTCTGGACTATGTTGGCTATCTCTACCTCTGGACCCTCCCCCTCGTTACCTAGTTTAAAAAACCATTTGGCCATCTTTACTCCAAGCAGATCCTCCTTATTTAGGTGCACTCCATCCCTTCTACAGTGAAGTACTCTCTTACCTATTTTGTTCTCCCCACACCCCTTGTCACAATTTAAAAACAGCACTTCTGAGCAGAGCTCATTCTGTTGAAACAGATTTGTGAATGAATGAACTTATGCCCTGTACACACGATCGGTCCATCCGATGAAAACGTACTGATGGATTTTTTGATCAGTTACCACTAACCACTCCCTGCCCCCAGATCAAAACAAGCAGGCCTAGGATGCAGCATTAGCCTGCCTAAATTTACCTGCCTGGCAGCTATCACCCAACACACCTACCTCTAACACCTACCTATGGTAGAGGGTGCTACAATAACATCCAGGCTCATCGCTAGTCCCTATCAACAAGAAAACAAGGTGCCTTGCCAGGAAGAGGGAGTATTGTTTGCCCCCTTAGCAAGGTACCCTCCCAAAGTTGAAAGCATGCATCCTGGTCTGGTTCGGAAAATGGGGTTCATGCTCGGTAGCATAACTTTGAAGTTTATCTTGAACAAAAATATTTTTCTAGCTCTGAAAATAGAACCTATGTCAGTTTTTTTTTTCTGTTTTTATTTAGTTTGCCCTATTAGGGAGATCTCCCCCTCATGGTAACCTCAAAAGAAATGAAGCAATCTCCCCAGTGGGGATGGACGTGCACATCGCTTAAAACCTAGCAGAAGATTTTTTTCGCTTACCTATTTTCTTCAAAACTAAAAGAAAAGTTTTGCTTATGTTCTAATATAAGAATGGGAGGAGAAGCTAATTAAATATAGTTAAGCTCAATGTGTTATAAATATCCAATTTTTTTAGTAGCATAATTAGTATAGTAGCATGGGCCAACAAAATAAAACTGTCTCTACCTGAAGGCCAAATGCACACATTGCACATACTGGTAGATGGATAGATATTCTCCCTTTTAACAAGAGATGACAAAGTAACTTATCTAGATGGATAAGAATTTGTTTTACTACAACTGCTATTTAAGGTTGCAGCAGCAGAGTTTTACTACTTAAGCTATAAAGTTTTAGGTACTCAGGAATGTACAAGGCTCTGCTTTTCTGTTCTCATTTTTTGACATTTACTTCCAACTTTATCACTTGAATATCTTGTGTTTATTTGATCCTGTTTACTTTTTATTTTGGGATTCCGTCTGTGTTCTCATTTACCTTCAGTCTGAGAATTCTTTGTTCTGCCTACATTTAGCAAGTTTGCTAGGACATTCCGAACCATGAACAATTTTAGCTGAAGTGCCATCCACAGAAGACCTTAAAAGGATATATTTGGTGCATGTTCTTGGAAAACGGAAACTTCAGGTGTTCACAGGTGAGACATTTTTAGCCAGTGGTGAAATGTTATTGCTTTGTTTGGCAATGAATGCCAGGCAATAATTATCTTCTGCATCATATATGGAATACAACAAGGAAAAAAGATTAACAGAATGAAGTCATAAGAGCACAGCATAAAAAATGAACATAGGGTCTCCCATTTCCCATATCAACCAATCTGTTGATTGCCTTAAAGTGAACTTTAGGATGCTTTGTCCATGAATACAATAAATGGCAATATTTATTGGCTATTTGTCAGGCAGATCAATTCACTCAGTAAACCAGTAAAATAGTGCCAGTGTCACCATCAGGGGGGTACAGGCAGTCAGTGACGTCTCTCTAATTAGGCAAAAAAGGTGGCCGCCTAATTTGCCTGATGTGTTTGTGGGAGAATGAGAGGGAATGTCCACGAGCTGGCAGGGTGAGCGGGCCGGGGATCGCCGCCAATGTATATCTTTCATACAGCGGTACGGTACCACGCTGCCTGCTGAAGACATATTGTGGAGGAGGCGGAGCTGCTGGACCAACCAGTGTTGGGGGGGGGATTGTAATATGCAGCATGGAGGGGGTTATTGCATTACTATACATTAGTGACCAGTGGCAATTAATTAACCTCTGTGTGCTGCATTAGTGGTACTGGTATCAGAGTTAATTAACCCTTATATGTTGCAGCATGAAAGGGTTCACAAACTCTGATACCGGTGCCACTAATGCAGCACAAAGGGGTTAATTAATTGCCACTGGTCACTAATGTATCAGTGGCTTGTGGTGTATTTGATACTACCCACCACCATACACTCCGCACCCCTCTCATGTACATACTACCCCCCACATACCTCTCATGTTCATTCTACCCCCCGCCATACACTCCGCACCACTCTCATGTACATACTACCCCCCGCCATACACTCCGCACCCCTCTCATGTACATACTACCCCCCGCCATACACTCCGCACCCCTCTCATGTACATACTACCCCCCGCCATACACTCCGCACCCCTCTCATGTACATACTCCCCCCCGCCATACACTCCACACCCCTCTCATGTACATACTATCCCCCGCCATACACTCCGCACCCCTCTCATGCACATACTACCCCCCACCATACACTCCGCACCCCTCTCATGTTCATTCTACCCCCCGCCATACACTCCGCACCCCTCTCATGTTCATTCTACCCCCGCCAGACACTCCGCACCCCTCTCATGTACATACTACCCCCCGCCATACACTCCGCACCCCTCTCATGTACCTTCTACCCCCTGCCATGCACTCTGCACCCCTCTCATGTACATACTACCCCCCCCACCATACACTCCGCACCCCTCTCATGTACATACTACCCCCCACCATACACACCGCACCCCTCTCATGTACATACTACTCCGCACCCCTCTCATGTACATACTACCCCCCACCATTAACTCCGCACCCCTCTCATGTTCATTCTACCCCCCACCATACACTCCGCACCCCTCTCATGTTCATTCTACCCCCCACCATACACTCTGCACCCCTCTCATGTACATACTACCCCCCCACCATACACTCCGCACCCCTCTCATGTACATACTACCCCCCACCATACACACCGCACCCCTCTCATGTACATACTACTCCGCACCCCTCTCATGTACATACTACCCCCCACCATTAACTCCGCACCCCTCTCATGTACATACTACCCCCCACCATCCACTCCGCACCCCTCTCATGTACATACTACCCCCCACCATCCACTCCGCACCCCTCTCATGTACATACTACTGCGCACCCCTCTTATGTACATACTACCCCCCACCATACACTCCACAACCCTCTCATGTACATATTAACCCCCACCCTCCACTCCGCACCCCTCTCATGTACATACTACCCCCCACTTTCCACTCCGCACCCCTCTCAAGTACATACTACTCCCCACCATCCACTCTGCACCCCTCTCATGTACATACCACCCCCACCATACACTCCGCACCCCTCTCATGTTCATGCTACCCCACCATACATTCCGCACCCCTCTCATGTACATACTACCCCCACCATACACTTCGCACCCCTCTCATGTACATACTACCCCCCACCATACACTCCGCACCCCTCATGTACATATTACCCCCCACCATACACTCCGCACCCCTCTCATGTGCATTCTACCCCCACCATACACTCCGCACCCCTCTCATGTACATTCTACCCCCCCACCATATACTCTGCACCCCTCTCTTGTACATTCTACCCTCCACCTGACACTTCACACCCCTCTCATGTATATACTACCCCCCGCCATACACCCCTCTCATGTACATACTACCCCCCACCATACACCCCTCTCATGTACATACTACCCCCCATCATACACTCCGCACTCCTCTCATGTACATACTACCCCCCACCATACACTCTGCACTCCTCTCATGCACATACTACCCTCCACCATACACTCTGCACTCCTCTCATGTACATACTACTCCCCACCATACACTCCTCTCATGTACATACTACCCCCCACCATACACTCTGCACTCCTCTTATGTACATAATACCCCCCACCATACACTCCCAATACCCTCTCATGTACATACTACCCCCACCATTCACTCCACTTTTCTCTCCTACTCAAGTTTACTGCCATTGTACAATATGGGCCCCTACTAGGGAGAGGGTGACCCGTGCAATGCAGAAACATTTGTATGTGTGGCTAAATTATGCTACCTATAGGGCATGGCTTTTTATTTTTATTTTTTTTACAGTGTTTTTTTAGTCTTTTTATTTATTTTCTACATTTTGGTGAGAGTTTTTGGGTTTCTTTGGTGAGATATCAGCGGTCTAAACAGACTCCCGAAGTCTCACTTTTGAGAGAGAGAAAAGAAAATAAGGAAACGCATTCCCCAGTTCCTTCTCTGTAGCCTCAGCTGCATTGCAGATGAATGAACATAAACTACAGTAAAGCACAAATCAGTTCCAATCACTCACTGCGTCCTTTTAGAAAAGGTAGCTGCCTTTTCCTGGCCTTCATCCTGAAGATCCCCCCCCCTCCCCACAGCAGTCAGCGGGAAGGCAGAGGAGGGAAGTCGGAAGCGCTGTGGGGGGGCACACCGTTATTTTTTTATTGCTTATTTTTCCCATTTAGGGGCGTGAGTGGGGCCTCATGTTTAAGTTTTGCCTAAGGCCTCACAAAGAGGCCGCCTCTGCAGGCAGTACACCTGTAAGGGGCCTGGTGGTCCCCAGGAGCCCCATTTTTTTTCCTCAGCACCCAAAGCCCCCCCAACCTCTAATGGCGCGTACACACGATCATTTTATGTGATGGAAAAATAACAACGTTTTCTGTGAAGTAAAAAACAACGTTTTTGAAACTTCAATTTTCAAAGACGATGTTGCCTACACACCATCGTTTTTCACAATGCTCTAGCAAAGCGAGGTTACATTCACCACTCTTTTCCATTGAAGCTCGCTTCATAACTAGCTTCTGGGCATGCGCGGGTTGGAAAACGTCGTTTTAAACGTCGTTTTTTTGCTACACACAGTGATTTTTTGTGAAACAAAAAATGACGTTTTGAAAAACGACACATAAAATTGAAGCATGCTTCAATTTTTTTTGCCGTTTTTCACAAGACATAAAACGAGATTTTCCCCACACACGGTCATTGAAATTGACGTTTTTAAAAACGTTGTTTGTTTTCATTACATAAAGTGATCGTGTGTACGCGGCATTAGGGTCCCGGTGGCAGTGTCATCTTTAGAGCATTATTTGCACTCGGGCCCTGTCTACACAATCACGCACGAGAATAAAAATGAAAATTATCAATAAGGATATATTTATTGGTACTTCCAACAAAATCAGTGTTTAACCACTTCCATACCAGGCACTTACGCACCTTCCCGCCCAATCCAATTTTCAGCTTTCAGCACTGTCGCAATTTGAATGACAATTGCGCGGTCATGCTACACTGCACCCAAACAAAATTGGCGTCCTTTTTTCCCCACAAATAGAGCTTTCTTTTGGTGGTATTTGATCACCTCTGCGGGTTTTTTTTTTTGCGCAACAACTAAAAATAGAGCGAAGATTGAGTGGGCACTCATAGGCGGCACAGGTGGGCACTCATAGGCGGCACAGGTGGGCACAGGTGGGCACTCATAGGCGGCACAGGTGGGCACTGATAGGCAGCATAGGTGGGCACTGATAGGCGGCACAGGTGGGCACTGATAGGTGGCACAGGTGGGCACTGATAGGTGGGCACTGGGCATGGATTGGCACTGTGGGGTGGCACTGACAGACACTGGGGTGGCACTGATGATCACTGAGGGGTGGCACTGATGGATCAATGTTGCCAATCAGTGCCCATGTGTGGGCACTGATAGGCATCATTTTTTTTTTACTGCCCCCCCCTTTTTTTTTTTGCTGACTTTTTTTTTTTTTGTCATTTTTTTTTTTTTTTGCCCCTTTTTTTGGTATTTTTTTATTTCCCTGGTGGTCTAGTGTGGCGATCCGAGGGGGGGCTGCGCTGATAAACAATCAGCGCGAACCCCCCCTGTCAGGAGAGCCGCTGATCGGCTCTCCTCTACTCGCGTCTGTCAGACGCGAGCGAGGAAGAGCCGTCGGTGGCTCTTCCTGTTTACATCGTGATCAGCCGTGATTGGACACGGCTGATCACGTGGTAACGAGGCTCCGCCGGAGACTCGTTACCGAGATCGGAGGTGCAGGGTGTCAGACTGACACCCCGCATCACCGATCGCCGCGCTGCGCGCCCGCACGGGCGCGTGCGGCATGAAATCGTGCAGGACGTTTGAGAACGGCCTGTCACGATTTCATAACCACTTCCCGGCCGTAAATCGGCTATTGGCCGGGCGGGAAGTGGTTAAACATTAACACAACATTTGGACAATGCAACACAAGCTTGAAAAGCAAGAAATTGAAAAACAAGAAATTACAGATTGAAATGGGACAGTACAAAAGCACAAATTATTTATTACATTTGCGATACTTCTTTGTAGAGAATTTTTTTTTATAATTGGCTTGAAGTCAATGGTTTTTAGGATGTAATTTTCTATACACATGAGTGAAAGCCAGTTCAAATGCTGCTGTCCCATTGTGCTGCAAAGCTAATTTTTTACTGCTGTGGTGTGCGCAGCCCATAACATTAGGGGGTGCCCGCCAGTTGAGAAGCGAGGGGGTGTTGACACCGGTCTCCCGTGAGGTTGAGAACTGAGGGGGGTCGTCGGTCTCCCGCGAGTTGAGAAGCGTGGGAGGGCTTTCGCTAGTGCACGCAACTTGAAAAGTGGAGGGGTTGCCGCCGGTCTCCTGCGAGTTTGTTGAGAAGCGGAGGGGGGTTGCCAGTCTCCTGCGAGTGTTGAGACCTGACAAGTCTTATGTAGCTGAGGGCGGGGTCACCCGTCACGTGACCCCGTCCCCCTCTGATGCAAGGGGAAACCTGGGCTTACCAAGTGACATGACGGGGGACCCCACCCCCCTCTGATGCAATGGGAAACCATATATATATATTTTTTTATCAATGACTTTTCTCTGTATTGCCGGGAGCCAACAATTCATTATAGCCGCAAGTACTTTTAAATTACTTTTTTTCCTTCAGAAATTACACTTTGTGCAGGGACAGTTCTAAGCACTGGAAACATGCGCTACTTCACAGGCATACTATAGACACCCCCCAGGTATGAAATTCAAAGGAATATTTCACTTTTATTGCTTCACTTTAAGCATTATTAAAATCACTGCTCCCGAAACAAACTGCAATTTTTTTAAACTTTTTTTGCATTGATACATGTCACCTGGGACAGGACCCAGGTCCTCAAACACTTTTTATGACAATAACTTGCGTAATAGCCTTTAAAATTAGCACTTTCGATTTTTATTGTTCAAGTCCCATAGACTTTAACGGTGTTCGGATGTTCGAACAAATTTATTGCCTGTTCGCATGTTTTGATGCAAACCGAACTGGGGGCTCATCCCTACTCCTTAACCACTTCCTTACTGGGCACATATACCCCTTCCTGACCAGGTGAAATTTCAGCTTGTGGCACTGCATCAATTTAACTGACAATTGCGCGGTCGTGCGACGTGGCTCCCAAACAAAATTGGCGTCCTTTTTTCCCCACAAATAGAGCTTTCTCTTGGTGGTATTTTATTGCCTCTGCGGTTTTTATTTTTTGCGCTATAATCAAAAATAGAGCGACAAATTTAAAACTTGTTACTTGTTGCTATAATAAATAGCCCAATTTTTTTTAAAAAAAACATTTTTTTTCTCAGTCTAGGCGATACGTATTCTTCTACATATTTTTGGTAAAAAAAAATCAAAAAAAAATCGCAATAAGCGTCTGGTTTGCGCAAAAGTTATTGCGCTTACAAAATAGGGGACAGAATTATTATTATTTTTTATTATTAATTTTTTTTCACTACTAATGGCGGCGATCAGCATTTTTTTTCGTGACTGCGACATTATGGCGGAGACATCGGACACTTTTGACACATTTTTGGCGCCATTCACATTCATACAGCGATCAGTGCTATAAATATGCACTAGTTACTGTATAAATGTGACTGGCATTGAAGGGGTTAACACTAGGGGGTGACGAAGGGGTTAATATGTACCCTAAATTGTGTTCTAACTGTGGGGGGAGGGGGGGTGGCTGGGGGAGGTGACCGATGCTGTGTCCCTATGTACAAGGGACACAGATCGGTCTCCTTTCTCCCCTGACAGGACATGGATCTCTGTGTTTACACACAGAGCTCCATGTCTTGTCCCTGCAGCCGCCGATCCCGAGTGCCTGGCGGACATCACGGCTGCCAGGCACGTGCATCGGCATGTCAGCGATGCGGCGGGCCCCCCAGTGGCCTAGCGGAGTACAGGCCGTAAAAACACGGGCCCAGATTCATAAAGCAATTACGCCTGTCTAACTGGTGTTAGACAGGAGTAATTTCAAATTTCGCGCGCCGTATCACTAGTTTGAATCCTCAAACCATGATACGGCGGCTTCAGGCTTCGATCCGAGAGGCTTACGTCTTCGTAAGCCTTCGGATCTACGCTGCGATATTTTTGCGGCCGCTGGGAGGAGTTTGCGTCGTTTTCATGCGTCGGGATATGCAAATGTGTTTTTACGGCGATCCACGAAGATACGAGCGGTCTTCGCAATCGCTTACGTCTGGTTTTTTTTACGTACTGTTAGAACAGCTTTTTGCTGGTCTAACAGTGCGTAGCCCATGTTAAGTATGGCCGTCGTTACCGCGTCGAATTTAATTTTTTTTTTTTTTTTTTGCGTAACTCGTTCGGGAATAGAAATGTCCGTAAACGACGCTACTCAAACAACGAATGACGTAACAACGTGATTTCGCGCAATGCACGGCGGGAAATTTGCGAACGGAGCATGCGCAGTTCGATCGCCGCGGGAACGCGCCTATTTTAAATCCTTCACGCCCCCTACTCGTCTATATGGATTGCGACGGGAGAAATACACTACGCCGCCGTCGTTTACTGGACAAAATCTACCTGGATTCCACGTAGAGCCAGGTAAGAAACGGCGGCGTAGTGTATTTCTGATACGCTACGAGAATCCAATTCTCTCTGAATCTGGGCCACGGCCTGTAAGGCCTCGTACACATGGGGCAATAGATTTGAACAAATCTGTCTGCTGTCATTTTGGTTTGCTCGCGTGTACACACGAGCAAACCAAAATCCCCGCCAGCAGACAGCGCGCTGACGTGGCGGTGACGTTGACGCCGCCACGTCACCGCACCAGGAAGTAAAACACTTCCGTGCATGCGCCGAAATCATTCGGTGCCGGTGCGAGACGACATGTCTGCTGGTACATGTACTAACCAGCAGACATGTCGGGCGGACGGGTTCCCACTCGATAGATTTCAAAGCATGCTTTGAAATCTGTCGGGTGGCCAAATCCGTCGGCTCGCCCGTACACACGATCGAATCTGTCTGCTGAAACGGTCTAGCAGACCGTTTCCAGCAGACAGATTTGATCGTGTGTACGAGGCCTAATGCCGCGTACACACGGTCGTTTTTTGCGATGAAAAAAAACGACGTTTTCTGTGAAGTAAAAAACGACGTTTTTGAAACGTCACTTTTCAAAGACAATTTTGCATACACACCATCGTTTTTTTCACAAAAAGCGAGGTTACGTTCACCACTCTTTTCCATTGAAGCTCGCTTCATAACTAGCTTCTGGGCATGCGCGGGTTGAAAAACGTCGTTTTGAACGACGTTTTTGCTACACACGGTGACTTTTTGTGAAACAAAAAACGACGTTTTGAAAAACGACACAAAAAATTCAAGCATGGAATTTTTTTTTGGTCGTTTTTTTGAAGACAAAAAACGACGTTTTGCCCACACACGATCAATTTAAATGACGTTTTAAAAAACGTCGTTTTTTTTCATCGCAAAAAACGACCGTGTGTACGCAGCATTAGAGATTCAGGACATCCCTTTGGCCGTACAAAGTCGTACGGCCGTTGTGAAGTGGTTAACCATGTAGGTTAAGGAGATATTTCTTGCACCTACAGGTAAGCCTTAATCTAGGCTTACCTGTTGGTGCAAGTTGTCAAATGGGGTTTACAACTACTTTAATGCCGCCTACACACGATCATTTTTTGCGATGAAAAAAAACAACGTTTTTTAAAACGTCATTTAAATTGATCGTGTGTGGGCAAAACGTCGTTTTTTGTCTTAAAAAAAACAAGCAAAAAAAAATTCCAACATGCTTGAATTTTTTGTGTCGTTTTTCAAAACGTCGTTTTTTGTGTCATAAAAAGTGATGGTGTGTGGGCAAAACGATGTTGAAAACGACATTTTTAAACCCGCGCATGCTCAGAAGCAAGTTATGAGACGGAGCTTCAATGGAAAAGAGTGCCGTCGAACGTGGTGTACGTCACCACGCTTTGCTAGAGCTTTGTAGAAAAACTATGGTGTTTTGGAAAATGAAGTTTGAAAAACTTTGTTTTATTTCATGATTGAAAACGTCGTTTTTTTTCATCGCAAAAAGTGATCGTGTGTACGCGGCATAAGAGTTTCCTTCACTAGAACTAAGTGGCCAAGACCAAGCCTCGAAAAACAACCCCCACTCCATTATCCCTCCTCCACCAAATGATTTGGACCAGTGCACAGATTTTTTTATTCATTTATTTAAAACCTTAATCCCAAAAGGATAAAAACAAATTGCTGTAACATGCTGTAGAGTGTCAGCTAGAATGTGGCTTCAATATTTTAGTGTATCTAAATCTGCTAGTAAATCTTTCACTCCTGTCTCTGTTGCTCCTCCATCCAGAGTGTAAGTTTGCTTATAGAGAAGGGGAGTTAGCCCTGGGTCACATCAATGCTTTTTTCAGTGCGTTTTCAGTTTTGCAGAAACACACCACGGTCCATTTAACATGGTTTCCTATGGGGCATGTTCACTTTGCCCAATTCTTTTTGACTGGTACGCAGGGCTTTTTTTCTGGGGGAACTTGGGGGAACTCAGTTCCACCACCTTTGGCTCAGACCCTTTGGTGCCCGCTCACCACAATCACTTGTGAACACAGAAGTCTGGTTTCTGTGTTTACAAGTGACAGCTTTGTAACCCCCTGAACTCTGCACACTGTATGTAAAGCATTTAATGCCCCTTTAAGACCCTTCTACTGTTTGTGAAATCTGAACGGGTCGTGGTTGAGTTCCTGCACCTATTTTCTGAGAAAAAAAGTTCTGCTGGTACGTTTGTTGGAAATGGTCAGGGATTTTTTTTTTTCCATAGCAGGTTGCGTTTTTGGTTCCATGAACTTCAAGAGAAACGCAGCCAACACACATCAAAAGCACATGTGAAAAAAAAATGCAAAGTGCACCAGTAAAACACATTAACCACAACCTGCATAGGTGTGAATCAGGCCTTACTGGCCAGGTTACCCTCTGAAAAACGGAGGGGAAAAAGCCTAATGCCGCGTACACACGATCGTTTTCCATGACGTAAAACGATCGTGTGTGGGCATTAAAAATTTAGAACATGCTCTATTTTTTTCGCGACGTTTTTCACGTCGTGAAAAACAGTCGTGTGTGAGCTTTAACGAAAAAAACGTGCATGCTCAGAAGCAAGTTAAGAGACGGGAGCACTCGTTCTGGTAAAACTAGCATTTGTAATGGAGATAGCACATTCGTCACGCTGTAACAGACTGAAAAGCACGAATTGTCTCTCACCAAACTTTTACTAACAAGAAATCAGCAAAAGCAGCCCGAAAGGGTGGCGCCGTCTGAATGGAACTTCCCCTTTATAGTGCCGTCATACGTGTCGTACGTGTTGTACGTCACTGCGCTTTACTAGAGCATTTTTTTTCACGATCGTGTGTATGCAAGGCAGGCTTGACAAGAATCGAGTTGAAAAAAAACGTTGTTTTTTCTAGACCATTAAAACTGGCCGTGTGTACGCGGCATAAGTAACACCCCCACCACATCTAATGACTGGTAAACTACAATATGTTACATTTTTGCTTTTGGGTTTAACATTGCATTGCTTTAATGTTCAATCATCTCTTGAACAATGACAGCAGACTTTATTACGTAAAAACTGGTAATGGGTGTTCTGCTGTAATATACTTTGTTGATATATACATTTTAATTAACAACAAAATGGGTAAGAAAAAGTTGGATTAAAAAAAAAATATTAAATTAAGGGGATTTTGAAGAAAAAGAGAAATGCTAAATTGAATCTTCTAAAATGCCACTAGATGTACTTATTAAAAATTGACTGAGCACCTCTCTGATCTATGGCATTTTTGCATGTTTTTACACAAGAATATTATTGAGAAACACATTGAAGATGATTTGCTAAAGGCATATATACACTATACTGTCAAAAGTATTGGGACACCTGCCTTTACAAGCACATGAACTTTAATAGCATCACAGTCTTATGCCACGTACACACGATCATTTTTCAGCATGAAAAAAAATTGTTTTTTCAGCATGTCGAAAAAACAAAGTTTTCCCAACTTCATCATTAAAACGATGTTGCCTACACACCATCCATTTAAAAAAAATGATCTAGTAAAGCGCGGTGATGTACAACACGTACGACGGCACTATAAAGGGAAAGTTCCATTCGCCTTGGGGCTGCTTTAGCTGATTCCTTGTTAGTAAAAGACGATTTGCGCTTTTTTGTCTGTTACAGCGTGATGAATGTTCTTACTCCATTATGAATGGTAGTTTTACCAGAACAAGCGCTCCCGTCTCATAACTTGCTTCTGAGCATGCGTGGGTTTTTTACGTTGTTTTAGCCCACACACAATCATTTTTTACAACCCAAAAAACTTTTAAAACTACGTAAAAAATTGCAGCATGTTCAAATATTTTTTTTTTGTCGTTTTTTTAGAAGCTGAAAAATTATGTGAATCCCACACACAGTTATTTTAAATGACATTTTTGAAAAAGAATGTTTTTTTAATGCCGAAAAATGATCGTGTGTACGCGGCATTAGTCCATAGGGTACAATATTGAGTTGGCCCACTCTTTGCAGCTATAAGAGCTTCAACTCTTCGGGGAAGGCTGTCCACAAGGTTTAGGTGTGTTTTACCATTCTTCCAGAATAGCATTTGTGAGGTCAGGCACTGATGTGGATGAGAAAGCCTGACTCTCAGTCTCAACTTAATTTTTCTCGGCTTGTCGTACGTGTTGTACCTCACCGCGTTCTTGACGTTCAGAATTTCCAACAATATTTGTGTGACAGTGTGTATGCAACACAAGTTTGAGCCAACATTCCGTTGTGAAAAGAATCCCACGGTTTTGTTGTCAGAATTTCCGATCATGTGTACGTGGCATAAGGCTGAATAATACACAGTTTTTTTTTTGTGGAATGAGTGGTGGATGAACTTGACTGGCCTGACCTCAACCAGATTTAACACCTTTGGGGTGAATTAGAGCGGAGACTGAGAGGCAAGCCTTCTTGTCCAACATCAGTGCCTGACCTCACAAATGCGCTTCTGGAAGAATGGTCAAACCATAGGTGAGCACAGCCTATTGCATTTGGGTGTGCACCCCAAAGCTCAAACACACCTGTGTGTGTGTGTGTGTATATATATATATATATATATATATATATATATATATATATATGGCAGTAAGGCCATGAACGGTTTTGGTAGAGCAGTGAAAGGTGATAGAAGGGCAGAGATTGGTGTCAGTAGTTTATTTTTTATATTTTTTTATTATTACTTTTTTACAATTTTTTTTTTTTCAATAATTTGTTATTATTGGATTTAATTATTTTTTTAGGAGCCCCATTGGGGGCTTTGGGAAAATATCGGGGGTTATACTTTTGAGACAGAAAAAGGGACTGAGAACAGAGATTCCCCAGTCTCTTCCTCTGCAGCCAGCAGGGAGAATCTGCCCAGCACAGGGTGATTAGGGTGTTCCCAGGCACACCTGGCACACCTTGTGCGCACGCCAATGGGTCAAACATTCCCATAGACACATTCCTAAAATTGTGGAAGCCATCTCTGAGGAGTTGAAGCTGTTATAGCTGCAAAGGGTGGCGGTGCTCAAAATTTTTGGGGGCGCAAAAAAAAAAAAAAAAAAAAAAACAATTGCAGCCTCACTGTGCCCATCAAATGCAGCCACTGTGCCCATCAAATGCAGCCACTGTGCCATCAATTGTCACCACTGTGCCATGCCATCAAACTCAGCCACTCTGCCATGCCATCAAACGCAGCCACTGTGCCATCAAGTGTCACCACTGTGCCATGCCATCAAATGCAGTTACTGTGCCATGCCATCAAACGCAGCCACTGTGCCATCAATTGTCACCACTGTGCCATGCTATCAAATGCAGCCACTGTGCCATTCCATCAAACACAGCCACTGTGCCATCAATTGTCACCACTGTGCCCCTTAATTGTCACCACTGTGCCCTTTACTTGTCACCGCTGTGCCCTTTAATTGTCACCACTGTGCCCTTTACTTGTCGCCACTGTGCCCTTTAATTTTCACCACTGTGCCCTTTAATTGTCGCCACTTTACCAATTGATGCCACTGTGCCCTTTAATTGTCGCCACTATGCCCATTGTCACCACTGTGCCCATTGATGCCACTGTGCCCTTTAATTGTCACCACTGTACCCATTGTCGCCACTGTGCCCATTGATGTCACTGTGCCCATTGTCGCCACTGTGCCCTGTAAAATGCCTCTCCCCCCGCCCGGCACTTACCTTTCTGGGGGTCAGCCATCCTCCTTCCACGTCTCTTGATGTCTATATGGACAACCGCTGTCCATATATTTGTTCTACCATTTGCCTTGTGCATTGCTGGCACCCTTGATTTCCTGAGAGGACATTGATCACATAAGCACATCCACCTGGAGCGGTAACTCCCTTTCCCCATACACTTTTGGTATTATAATGTACATTGTATACTAAAGGCACTGAATACTAAAAATATGCATATTATTTAAATGGAGCCGGGTTGACTGGTGCACAATAGTGGGCCCTGGGTGAAACAGACAGATTAAACTACAGGTCAACGTTCCATTTGTACACTTCTTCAGCCTTGAAACCATCCCTAGATGTCCATTCCAAATTGCTTCACATAAGCTTAATTTTTCTAGATTGGTTTTCATAAATCTACAAGTAAATAGAGGACATCGTTACTGTACATGCTTCTGTACACTGGGATAAGCACTAGTGATATCCTGTGTCTGTTCAGATGTAGGTGTAATGAGCTGCAGGGTGTTGGGACCACTGTGGTTGTACACCTAGGAAAAGGTCTGAATTCTCGGAGAACATAGAACACATTGTAGACAGATTAAAAAACACCTCTGATGCATTCTACACGGTTTGCTAATGTATGGAATTATATGGGCGTTAAATGGCCACTAATTTACACTTGTTAGAACTGGCCACTAATGAGGCATGACCGGCAATGTGATTAACTCCAAGCGGATTCATGCAAGATTAATTTGTGTTAGAAATGTGCGTCTTAGCAATTTGGCAGCCATTCTGCAGAGACAGCAAGTTAAGAATGTGTATTAAAATATTTTTATCAGGGATGTGTAATATCATACAAGTACCACCCCTATATACACTGCAAGTCTATCTATCTATCTATCTATCTATCTATCTATCTATCTATCTATCTATCTATCTATCTATCTATCTATCTATCTTTCCATCTTTCATATTTTTTATATCCTGTTAGAAGCTATATAGAAATATAACTAAAGGCAAAACTTTTTTAGTTTTGGACAAATTGGAGAGGGATTAGAACACCAATTCATCCTTTCTATTTGTTCAGTTTACCATTATCATCAAAAGTGAAAGTAAAAGAAAATTACATATTTTGGGTTGACCCCAGAACAATATTAGAGGGGAAATCTTCCAATGGGGACACTAGTGTTGGTAAACTCAGGTGTTCCCATGGATTTCCTTAACCACTTCAAATCCGGACACTTTCACCCCCTTCCAGTTCAAGCCAGTTTTCACTTATTATTTTTTACTGTAACTCAGCCATGCAACACTGAACCCAAAATACATTTTAATAATTTTTTTGAAATATGTAGACTGGTGGAGCTTTCTTTTGGTGGAATTTAATCACAACCGTGTTTTTATTTTTTGCTATATAAACAAAAATATATCAAACATTTTGAAAATGTTGCAACTTAGACCCGGTTCACACTGGTCGCGTCCCATTCAATGCTATGGAACCGTTCTAATAGGAGCGACGCAAGTCGCTCCGACTTAGAAAGAGTTTCCTGTACGACTTTGGGGGCGGCTCAAGACGACCTGCATTGACTTCTATACAGAAGTCATTTTGCTGGTCACCTCTGATGTTGTCCTCAGGACGACTTGCAGAGCCGCCCCCGAAGACGTGCCGCGGGAGTGTGAACCGGCTCAAAATAGACTTTCTTCATAAATTAGGCCAAAAGTAACCCAAAACAGTGTATATTTTTTAGTATGAGTTAAAGTTTGATAGTCTACAAACTATGGAATGGCCTATGGTAGTGATCAGGACACCAGTATGCCGGTGATCAGGATGCTGATATGGTATATGAAGGTTCTCAGGATGCTGTTATTGTGAGTGGCAGTCATCAGGGCACTGATATGGCATATGGCTATAATCAGGATGCTGGTATGACGTGGTGGTCAGGATTCTGGTATGATGTATGGAGGTGATCAGAGCGCTAGTATAGAGAGTGGCAGTTTAAAGAACAATAAAAAATATTGCGCTAAAGGATATGAATAGCTAAAATTGAAAATAAATATGTGTAAATGTGAAAATAATGTTAACTTAATAACCCAAGCAGCAATCTTTAGCTACACGTGGTAGTCATGTAAATACAAGTAGAAAACATTGGAGAAAAAATTGCGCAATTTTTTGTCCAATGTTTTCTAGTGAGTGGCAGTGATCAGGTCACTGATATGGCATATGGTGGTGATCAGGATGCTGGTATGATGTGGTGGTAAATAGGATGCTGGTATGGTGTATGAAGGCGATCAGGATGCTGGCATGGTGAGTGGAAGAGATCAGGGCACTGATATGGTATATGATGGTGATCAGGATGCTGGTATAACGTGGTGGTGATCAGGATGCTGGTATGCTGTATGGAGGTGATCAGGATGCTGGTATGATGTGGTGGTGATCAGGATGCTGGTATGCTGTATGGAGGTGATCAGGATGCTGGTATGATGTGGTGGTGATAAGGATGCTGGTATGGTGTATGAAGGTGATCAAGATGCTGGCATGGTGAGTGGAAGAGATCAGGGCACTGATATAGCATATGGCGGTGATCAGGATGCTGGTATGACGTGGTGGTGATCAGGATGCTGGTATGATGTATGGAGATGATCAGGGCGCTAATATGGCAAGTGGCAGTGATCAGGGCACTGATATGGCATATGGTGGTGATCAGGAGGCTGGTATGATGTAGTGGTGATCAGGATGCTGGTATGGTGTATGAAGGTGATCAGGATGCTGGTATAATGAGTGGCAGTGATCAGGGCACTGATATGGCATATGGCGGTGATCAGTAAATGTACATGCACTGTGGCAGGCTTCTGTACACTCACAGGCTGCAGCCGTGGTTCTCTGGTCTCACAGTTGACAGAGTGCAGAGAGAACTTATGTTTTCTTTCGGTTTCCATTGAGTACTATTTGATTGCTGTGATTGGACAATACCATGTGATCACCTGGACACAGCTGTAATGTGATCCTCTATGTCTGGGGGACACATGGATCACTGGACTCCCGGGTGTGAGTTCTGTGATCTCCACAGGAGCCACAGATGCGGGCTGATGCACAGGTATGTTAACTAGCATTGACGCTGCTTCCTGTCCATTGTTTATGGACTGTGGGAAGTGGTTACTTTAGTAGGGATTTCCTCTCACTTCCTGTTTTGTCCCCAATGTAGCACTCATAGTAAAAAAAAAAAACACATTACAGGAGGTTAAAACCCTCCCTTACTCTATACAAAATAAAAATAAAAAGTTTTGGCTATAGTTCTGCTTTAAAATTAAATACTCTGGACCTGTTATCTTGCTTTATGCCTTTCGATATAAAGGTAACCTGTGGGTTCACAGCCCATAGAAAAGGCAACCCTAAATGTCTGCATCCTTTCTTTATCTTTAGAGAGCCTTGGTTTCCCTACACTGAACCTTATTAACCTCCCTGGCGGTATGATTCTGTCTGGAATTACATACCAAAAGCGGTACAATTTTTTGCATGGAAATTTGGTGTTTTATACTGTAGGCCTGCAATTCTTGGGAATGACTCGCTTAAATCTGTCCAAACAAGACATCCCGGGTATGATAAAGTTTGAAAAACAAAATCATAATTTTAATATAATAAATAAATATAAAAAATTATAACAAATGATAGTGTAAATATAATAAAAATTATTCAATAATGTAATCAAATCAAAATCACTGAAATTTGCTCAGTTGCAGAATTGTCGCTGTCATTACTTTTATTTTTTTATGACAAATTTCCCCACAAATCGCTATCGCTCAATTTATTATCGCTGTTTTCATGCAGGACACTGGGCAGACCACTAGGGACAAGGGGGGGTGTGTATTTTTTACATACAGTACTGTAATCTATAAGATTACAGTATACTGTATGTAATGTGTTTGTTTAGTTTTTTTAATTTGGCGCCGTTCACCGCCCCCGTGCGTCGTAACGTCGCAGGCAACGGAGATCGGCGGCACACGGGCACTGTGTGAATCGAGCGAGGACCCGCTCGCTCACACAGCGGGGATGCATCGCAGGTTCCAGGGACAAGGTAAGTAACTTTGTCTGGATGCTGCAAGAAGGTAAGCCGCGCCGCTGCACACTCTGCACATCTAATGCTCCCCATTATCTATGCGAAAAAATAAAAGCTCATAATCCCAATCGCGTTTTGCGATCCACCAATCAAAATCTACTCCAGATACCGAAAACAAACTACAAGTCCAAAGGAGATAGAAGATTCGCGGTCCAAGGTCCCAGACTATGGAACGCTTTGCCAACCAGCATTCGGTTGGAGGAGAACCACTTGGCATTTACAGTAGGAGAAAGATTAAAACTCACCTCTTTTGATATCAAAAGAGACAGGAACAACAAGCGCCCAGAGGCGATTTGGTTCGCATGTGCCGCGCTATATAAGTTTTCATTCATTTATTCATTCATTCATCTACCCCGAGCGTGACTCAGGGTTACCGATCCTAGCATGGAAAAACCACCCCGAGTCACGCTTGGGAATACCGCTAAGGGGGTTAAGCCAGCCTCCGCCATATTTGTGGTTAATATTTGGAATCCCTTTTTGTTGGTCAGAAAGGCCAAAAAATATTTATAACGGCTATCGTGGCGTGACTGGCGGCTCTGGAGTGACATCATCACGGCTCTGGCCAGTCACAGCGCCGGAGCCGCGGTACCTCGGAAGTCACTCCGGCAGAGATGGCGGCGATGGAGTAGGGGAACGAGTAGGGAACGAGGACCACTGTGGGGGCTTCAATCTCAGGTAAGTAATTCATAGTACTAGCTCATTATGCCTTTGTCTGGCAGGGTTTTTTTGTTTTTTTTACAGAGGGTTTACTTCCTCTTTAAGGAGTTTTACTTTTAAATGTACGGTATCTATAATAATATAGATAGTATATCACAGCATTTTCAAAGTGACTGTAGCCAAAGGGCATTTCACAGAATCGAAGAGACTGCAGGGTCATATGTTGCACCTCTTCATTTGCTGAATGTGAACACCTCTGGAATAAAGCTGAACTTGCTGTCAGTTCTTGGCCAGAAAGCTTGTGAACTCAATGTTATGTTAATTAAGACCTTTAACATTGTGTGAGTCTTCTGCCATTCTCTGGAGTCGTCCACGGCCAACTTCAAATCTCAGATCGGCCAATTCTGTTATGATAAAAGTGAAATATTTTTCTTGTATCTAGCATTGGTTCAATATATAAGTATTTTTAATTGCCGAGGGATGCACATTTCGAATCTAAGTATAATTTTATTAACATTTTGAAGTACAAACTATTACGGCTGAAATGTCATTGTGATGCTGTTGCTAGGCAACTTACCTGATACACATTTATCTGAGGTATGTCTTTATCTACCTCCGTTTTACTAAAGAAACATTAACCTCAAACACCATCTGTTTAAAGAGAGCCCATCTCATGTTTACTTACTTGAAGTAGGTAAAGATTCCAAGGGTCAGATCTAGACCAAGTACCTAAAATTCTATAGATATATTCTATATATAATGTGCTGAAAAAACAAGTCCAATCCATGGAGGACCCCCTTGCCACTTACAAGACCTAAAGGATCTGCAACTGACGGCTTGGTACCAGATACCAAAGCATACCTTCAGAGGTCTAGTGGAGTCCATGCCGCAATAGGTTATGGTGGGACGAAGAAAGAGGTCCAGGTGAATGAGTCTCCAGTTAATTTGCACACACTTGTCAGGTGCTAGCCCAGCTCCGATACTGTGTATCATGAAGCAAAGATTCTGGACAGCTGCACTTCCAAAAATCCTCTTAATTGAAGCTTTATGTGACAGGTGGTTAACAGATGGAGCAGGGGACAAAGAGGTAGATGTGTTTTATGCAAATGTTAGCGCTTAGTCATTACCTCCCACCCATTGATGGGAGGTCAAAATGTTATGGCTGATCAGTGTGTATACAGGATTTAAGTTACTTTGAATGTGGCGTGGTTGTTGGTACCAGATGGGGCTGGTCTGAATATTTCCAAAACGTATAAAATGGTTCAAAATGGTATTTTCATGCACAACCATCTCTAGGTTTAATTGGTCTGAAAAAGAGAAAATATCCAGTTGTATGGATGAAAATGCCTTGTTGATGTCAGAGGTCAGAGGAGAATAGGCAGAATGGTTCAAGATGATAGAATTCAAAAGTAACTCAAACAACTACTCGTTACAACCAAGGTATGAAGAATACCATCTCTGAATGCGCAACACATCGAAATTTGAAGCAGAAAACCACACCGGGTGCCACTCCTGTCAGCTAAAAACAAGAAACTGAGGCTACAATTCACACAGGATCACTAAAATTGAGCAACAGAAAATTGGAAACCTGGAAAAATGTCTCAGCTGCAACATTCAGATGGTAGGGTCAGAATTTGATACAAGGCTGGATCCATCCTGCCTTGTATCAATTGTTTAGGCTGGTGGTGTAATGGTGTGCAGGATATTTTCTTGGAACATTTTGGGCCCCTTAGTATCAATTGAGCATCCTTTAAATGCCACAGCCTACCTGAGTATTGTTGCTGACCATGTCCATCCCTTTACGACTACAGTGTACCCATCTTCTGATGGCTCCTTCTAGCAGGATAATGTACCGTGTAGGGATGAGCCGAACACCCCCGCGAACGGTCCGATCGTTCGCACGAACATTTAGAACCCCATTGAAGTCTATGGGACTCGAAAGGTCGAATTCAAAAACGATCATTTTAAAGACAAATTTTCAAGTTATTGTTGGAAAACATCTTTCAGAACCCGGGTCTTGCCCCAGGGAACATGTATCAATGGAAAAAAGTCTTAAAAACTGTTGTTTTTTCAGGAGCAGGACTCCATTAATAGTAGTAACAATGGAAAAAAAGTTTTAAAAACGGTCGTTTCGTTTCACTCGAATTTCCCGCGAACGATCGTTTTTGTTCGAAATTCGACGAACGATCGAACGGACGATGTTCGAGTCGAACATACGTTCTTTTCGCACGCAAAGCTCATCCCTAGTACCGTGTCACAAAGCTCAAATCATCTCACCACTGGTTTCTTGAACATGACAAGGAGGTCATTATAATCCAATGGCCTCCACAGTTATCAGATCTCAATACAATAGACCTTTGGGATGTGGTGGAACAGGAAATTTACATCATGGATGTGCAGCCGAGAAATCTGCAGCAACTGTGTGATGCAATCATGTCAATATGAACCAACATCTCTGAGAAAATTTTCCAACATCTTGATGAATCTATTCAATCTAATTAAGGCAGTTCTGAAGGCAACAGGGGGGCCAACCAGGTACTAGCAAGAAGTACCTAATAAAGTGGCCGGTGAATATATATCTATATATAGATATATATCTATATATATATATCTATATACATACACATCACAGTGACTTATCCCTTACCACATAGCTCAGTCCCAGGTTTCGATGCCTAAAAAGGGATGGCGATGTGCTGTCTCTTTAGCTAAACCATAGTGCTCTCAGAATCCTTTATTTTGCATTAAAAGATTATTAGTAAAACACTGCATACATATAGTAAAATTATATAAAATGAGTATTAATGCAATTTAGAAAACATACAATTAAATAAAATGAAAAACGAAAAATAACTGTGACCGAAAATCATTATAGTTTCACTTTAACCAAGCCAGTGGACTACACATGAATACTCATATATACTACTATCAGACGCCTGCTATGTAATAATGAAAGTCAGATTCTAATGCCGCGTACACACGATCACTTTTTGTGATTTAAAAAAAACTTTGTTTTATCTCACGAAACAAAACAACGTTTTTCAAACTTTTTTTAAAAAATGACGTTGCCTACACACCATCGTTTTCTGAAAATGCTCTTGCAAAGCACGGTTACGTACACCACGTTCGACGGCACTCTGTTCCATTGAAGCTCCCGTCTCATAACTTGCTTCTGAGCATGCGCGGGTTTAAAAACGTCATTTTAAACATCGTTTTGCCCACACACGATCATTTTAAATGACACAAAAAACGACATTCAGAAAAACGACATAAAAAATTCAAGCATGTTAGAATTTTTTTTTGGTCGTTTTTTTGAAGACATAAAATAAAGTTTTGCCCACACACGATCATTTTAAATTACGTTTTTTAAAAAGGTTGTTTTTTTTCATCACAAAAAACGACCGCGTGTACGCGGCATAAGACTCTGAAACAACCCACATTCTCTGGTTGATACTCTTTTAACCACTTCAGACCCGCGCTATTGACATAATACGTCAACAGCGCGGATCTGAGGCGCCAACTTGACGTCTTTGGACGTGATTTGTGTGCATTACCCGCGCGCGCCACTGGGTGGCGCGCGGCGGGTAAACACTGTCCCGCCGCATCGCTGGGGATCCGATGCATGTACCTGGCGGCCGCGATGTCCGTCGGGTACATGCGATCGGCGGGAAACCGAACAGATGACAGCAGGGACGTGGAGCTCTGTGTGTAAACACAGAGCTCCACGTGCTGTCAGCGGAGAGGAGAACGATCTGTGTCTCTTTACAAAGGGACACAGCATCGGTCACCTCCCCCAGTCACCCCCCTCCCCACACACAGTTAGAACACACCCAGGCAATACATTTAACCCCTTCCTCACCCCTTAGTGTTAACCCCTTCCCTGCCAGTCACATTCATACAGTAATTAGTGCATTTTTATATCACTGATCGCTGTATAAATGTGAATGGTCCCAGATTTGTGTCAAAAGTATCCGATATGTCCGCCGCAATATCGCAGTCGCAGATCGCCGCCATTACTAGTAAAAAAAATAATAATAAAAAAAATCCTAATTCTGTTCCCCATTTTGTAGGCGCTAAAACTTTTGCGCAAACCAGTCGCTTATTGCGATTTTTTTTTTTTTTCAAAAATACGTCGAAAAATACGTATCGGCCTTAACTGTGAAAAAAAAAAAGTTTTTTTTTTTTTAAAAATGGGATATTTATTATAGCAACAAGTAAAAAATATATATATATTTTTTAAATTGTCGCTCTTTTTTTGTTTATAGCGCAAAAAATAAAAACCGCAGAGGTGATCAAATACCACCAAAATAAAGCTCTATTTGTGGGGAAAAAAGGACGCCAATTTTGTTTGGGAGCCACGTTGCACGACCGCGCAAATGTCAGTTAAAGCGACGCAGTGCCGGAAGCTGAAATTTCGCCTGGGAACGAAGGGGGTTTATGTGCCCAGTAATGAAGTGGTTAAAGAAACAGCATTTGGCGGTGTGAATAATTAAACTTACAAGTAAGATCAGCATTTATTGAATCTAAACGACAGAGACTAATTAAAGTGGCTATCCTTGCATATCCCATATTTCAGAATAGCTCCAAAAGACTAAGCAAACATCAGCAAGACTGGAACTGCAGGACACGGAGGTGCTGATGTATGTGCATGTGTTTAATTTATGTCAAGTGCCACATTTTTGTGGTTACTTCAACAATGGTGCAGCCTTATGACAACAATTTTTAGAATGCTTAAAATTTTTGTTTCCACAAAGTATGCTGGCAATGATTCTCCGCTGGATGGAAAGAGCAAGGTATAATTTACAAACACGTATCAGTTCAATTCAGTATGGTTAGAGCATGTGCTAAAAGAATGCAGGATGGGATTTTGCCTGGCAAATTATAGCATGCTTACCACAAGTCATAAAAAGTATTTTGGGGTGTAACACTTCTAACCGTACTCTATTCTAAATAATGCATTTAAACTTTGTTTTAAAGGGGAGCTACTGCTTAAACCATGTTTTTTTTAAATAGTTCAAGGGAAAAAAAAAATTAAAAATTAAATTGTAAGAGGTTGTTCCTGGGAGCTGCCATATTTGCTCATTGCATAATCTGCTTTGCAGAGTTACACACTGGTTATGTTTTACTACTTCTTCTCATAATACAGGCATAGGAGTTGACCAATTTGTTTAAAATAATTAAAGGGGTTGTAAACCTTCCTGATAATTACCGCCCCCAGCCCCCCATTTTACTTACCTGAGCCCTCGAAAGTCCTGCGTCGAGAATGCGCTGGATCTCGGCCCAGGCTTCTCGGCTCTTCAGTGGATAGTTTGATAGCAGCGCAGCCATTGGCTCCCACTGCTGTCAAGCAAATCCAATGACGTGGGCCCCAGGGGGCGGGGCCAAGTCCGGAATTTGTGTCTATGGATGCAGATGCTGAACTTGGGAGTGCGCCCGCAAAGTAACCCCCCAGGAGAGCTCTTCCCAGAGGTGGTTATCTAATGCAGGGAGGAGCCAAGACAGCCGTCGAGGGACCCCAGAAGACAATGTTCGGGGGCCATAATGTGCAAAACGAATTGCACAGTGGAGGTAAGTAAGACATTTTCTTTTTTTTTTTTTAATCAAACCTTTAGTACCACTTTAACTCTGTGTAGGGTTAATATCTTTGAAAACTTCATATTTTATTTTAAAAAAAAGGTGGCTCACACTTTTTGACAAAGTCACTAGCAATATTCACTGTCTTCTCCCAGCGGGGAAGGCTTCCCCCTGCACTCCCGCACCTCCTGGGAGAAAACAATGATGCAGGGATTCCTGCATCAACACATCTGTTTTGATGGAGGAATCAGGCGAATTTCTATCCTGCAACCCGTGGTTGCAGAAAAATAAAATTGCTCTGTGTATGGCCGGCCTAAGTCTAGGGATGTATATGTAGGGACTTACTGATGCTTTCATGCAATGCTTATTGAATTACATACATGTTATTTAAACCTCTCTGTATAGGAATGTATATGTTGGGACTCATGTATATGGGTGCTTCTTACTGATGCTTTCATGCAATGCTTATTGGATTGCATACATGTTATTTCAACCTCTGTTATATATTTTCAGCCATTGTTTGGCTCTTATTTCTGTAACTGTTAAAACTCTGATAAAAATTACAATAATAAACATGAAACATCAATGGATATATGACATGCATATATCACTGGAGGCATCAAAGTAGAGAAAACATCATCCTTGCCTAGGAGAGAATAGAGGCTAGAGGAGTGGGCATACCAAAAAAGTAAAAAAAATAAAAAATGCTGTTATATATTGTGGAGAGGGAGAGGAATGCAATGGTGCCTAGTGCATCTAGCGGATAAAAGTCCACTTTGAGGTCTGGGGTAAAGTTACAGAGTTCTGCAAATTATCAGGTTCCAAGAATGCAAAAACATCAGACAGGAGAACATGCATGAGATGAGCTACCGCCAGACACAGAAGCTTCTGAGTTTGGACCCTGAAAGCAAGTGAATACAGCAATAGGTATACAAATGATGTGCTCACTAGCAATACGCTACACTCATATTTGGATACAATCCTGTTTTCACCATCCAGAGATAGTCTACAGTTATAAAAGGCATTACTTTTATTTGACTCAGGTTTCCCAACCAGGAACAGGCAGATTTATATTTCAGTCACAGAGTAGTGCTTGGACCTGTGCAAAATAGGCCCCACCAGATTGGAGACTGAAGGTCAGACGGGAGGGGTGGAGCTGCAAATTTCATTTGTGTGAAGGATGCTGGGTATTCATTCTGGAAAGTTCCAGAAAGTTCAGCGAAGACAAGGGGCCAGATTCACAGAGCCATTACTCCGGTCTATATCCTGTTAGACCGGAGTACTTTCAAATTACGCGCGTCGTATCATTAGTTTGAATCCTCAAACCATGATTCGACGGCTTCGGGCTTCGATCCGACAGGCTTACGTCTTCGTACGCCTTCGGATCTACGCTGCAATCTTTTTGCGGCCGCTGGGTGGAGTTCGGGTCGTTTTCCGTGTCGGGGTATGCAAATAAGCTTTTTCCGGTGATCCACGTAGTTACGATCATCCTTCGCAAACTCTTACGGCATCTGTAGTCATCTTTTTGCTGCGTAAAGTTATACCAGCTATTAGCTGGTCTATAGTTAGACGGCTCATGTTACGTATGGCCATCATTCCCGTTTCGAATTTCAATATTTTTTTTTTTTTGCGTAAGTCGTCTGGGAATAGGAATGTACGTAAACGACGCTACAAAAAAAAAAAACGTTATTTCGCACAATGCACGGCGGGAAATTTCTGAACGGAGCATGCGCAGTTCAATCTCCGCGGGGACGCGCCTAATTTAAATGCTTCACGCCCCCTAATCGCGTATTTTGATTCCGCCGCGAGAAATACACTACGCCGCCGTACCTTACGGGCCGAAATCTACCTGAATTCGTCTTAGAGCCAGGTAAAATACGGCGGCGTTGTATAGCTCTGATACTCTGCGCCAGGGCAATTGTACCTGAATCTGGCCCAATGTTTCCCCACCAATCTTCCCTAGAATTAGAGTGCATTGTAAGTCAGGGTTGTGAAGAGGGATGTATTAATTATAAAGAAAGAAAAAAATATCACAGCAGCTTGGCTGGTCAGGCGTTATAAAACTGGGGGGCCCATTTGGGGTATGGCACTTACACATGGTTGGTTATTGGTGGTTCTACCAGGAGCTAGGTGTGTGAGTTTGTAACACCCAAGGACCCCCTTCCAGTTGCATTGTCAAAATAGTTTTTTTTTAGTTGTGTTATGGTAATAGATGTTAATTATTTCATTTTTTAAATCAAATGGCTTTTGTGGTCATTTAAACCAATGTCACACAGTCCATGTTATTATTTTAAAAGACCAAGGCTGTCTAACCTTTTTACTTACTGTATGCATGTATGAAAAGGTTTATATCAGTTCACTTGGATACCTTGCAGAAGTTTCTAACCAGGTTCTGCTTAGGTTCAGCCATTTTTTTTTATAGTTTGTCCCTCCCAACTCTCCCCCCTTTTATTTTTCCACACAGAAGCAGTGACACTAAATTCTAGTAAACATGAACAGAAAATCAGATGAAGAATACTGCTTTTGAATCGGTCGTATGGTAATCTGATCGTTAGCAGACGCGTGCATTCGTTTTCGTCCAAATGCATTTTTGTCAGAATTTCAGGTATTTTTGTTATAGTTTTAACAAACGATAACAAAAGCGCAGAAAACAAAAACCGAAAAATCTGATATAAACAAATGCTTTATTTTCATTTTCGTTGCGGTCGAATGTGCCTAACCTTAAAGGAACACTAAAGGTTTGTTTTTTATTAGATCAATTGATTGCTGTAAGCTAGAGCATTTAAATATCACTTACCTAGTTTTTCCCTTTGGCCTCCAAATTACAGTAATCCAGGCTTGAAAATGCCATTTTCTGTCTCTCCTCTTCTTGCTTTCCACCAGCACCTGAGCCGTTTTGCATGGTGGAAAGCAGAATGTGCTCACCTCCTCCCTATGACTACAGCCCCATGTGAAGATGCTCTCTTATCCCTCACAGGAATGGAGGCTAAGCAAGAATGAATGCACACCGCAAACCAGGAAGTCAGTAAGAATAATGATTCAGGAGTGACGGAGGTGAATAAAACAGCTCGATTTCAACAGGTATCAAACTAGTTAAAATACAAAACATTACTTTTTACTTTATCAGCTACTGTCAGACTTTAATTTAAGAGGAAAATATTTTTGTCTTTACAACCCCTTTAACTCTATTAGTCCAATATTATTCTACATAAAGAGAAAAGATTTGACATAGAGAGAAAAGATTCAACATTATAGAGACATGAAGATTCAACAAAGTAGATAAAAACATGCGATCGCAACGAGTGGACATTTATAGTGAAATGCTTGGCCCATAGGCTATAGAAAAATTATAATGTTGGTTCACTCGTAATAAAAATTAATAAATATAATTATTATTAGTCATACAACATTAGAATTCTACTATAGCTTGTAGGCGGAACATTCGACCAAAAATGTACGATTGCAGCATCGTACAGTTTCGCTGCTCCGTCGAATCTTTTTTATTTTTTGAAAGATTCCGTCGAATCTTCTTAGAACATTCGACAGACACCATAAGCCTTCAATGACAGATTCAACCTTAATTCATTTGGATATTCGAACGAATGCATTTAACGAAAAATGAAATAAATAAAAACAAATTTCTGGAGTGACTAAATAAATGTATTTTTCGATCATGACAGTTCATCCTAAACTATTCAAAGGGACAAACATGAAAAATGTTCTTGTACGATACCAGATGGTATGATTTTCATTTAATCAGTATTCGTCCGAAAAAAATCAGAAGACCAAGACCACGCATGCTCGGAGATGAAAGAATACATTACAATACAATACAAAATATCATATCACTTTGAAGTTTTTTTTTGTCGTATGAGAATTTTTGAAAGTTTAGTAACCTCTTTATTTTCAATATGAGACTAGAATGCAAAAAAATGGATAGTCATTCATCCGGTATTCTCATCATGTGTATGAGGCTGTAGAGGCTTCTTTAGTCATCCCAGCTTTCCCATACAAGGCCACCAATTATTAAAACCTCAGAAGGCAGATAATTAGCACTTCAGATATGCCTGGCGCTAATGAGGAACAAATCAACTATTGGGTATACATGACTGGGTGGAAGGGGAACCAAGATGGAGGGGTTAACTATTTAAAAGTAGATGGTCAGTTACTAACCTTCACCTGATTGGTTGGGCAAATGGGGTGGAGGTGGAGAGTATGGTTGCTGGGGAGGAGTGTTTTTTTTGTTCACTCTCAGATTAGAAGTCATTGGAAGAACGTCTCCCTTATTGTTTGAGGTACTCCAATTTAATGTCTTCTTTTGTATGCTATGGCGGGTTGGGGTACTTGACGGGGGTCTACAAGCTGGTCTTATTGGGGAAAACAGTGGGGACGCATCCGAGATATGGTGTCCGTGGGAAAAAAGCTGGGTGTCTGAGGTCAGCTTGGTTAGTCCCGGGGTAGGGCGTAACTCTGCTAAATGGTGCCACAGCAAAAAAATTTGTAGTAATATAGTTCCATCTAGGACCTGAAACCAGGTTTAACTGGATTATGTTATGTTTGGAGTAGGTGTTTCTGTTGTTTTCTCACAACGCTGCTATGTTTGCTGGGATGTCTCTTGGGAGCAGTGTCATCATTCCCAGGAAACAATGCGGAACGCCGTCCAGCGAAATCTCTCGAGATTTCACTCGTCATATGACTCATCAAACTGGTCACGTGACGAGGGCGAATCCAATTCCGCCATCTTAAATCAGGGCACACAGGAGAATAGATGGCAACCAGGAAGTGTTGACGGTGAGTGCGCGGGATAGAGCAGTGAATGCCGGGAGACAAGCATTCACCACTTCCCGGAAAAGTCTGTGCTTGTGGGCTTCACAATGTCCACAAGCAAAATGGAAAATGGCAAGATCGTTTTTTTCATACGAAAACGGATGATTTACAGCGCCAAACAAGGGAGTGCTAAGATGTAATCTGAAACACCAATGAATAAACATAAAGAAAAAAAAAACGATGGACCGCGGAACCTCCGCTTTAACAAGGTGAGCTCTGAACTACCCTGGTCAAGTATAACACTAAATGTAGCAATATAATGAATTTTGGCACTGTTACACTCGAATATTTGTGAGCCGATTACATATTAACTACTTCAGCTCCCTTCATGACCAGGCGATAGGGCACTGCATTATTTTACAGTAACTGGCAATTGCACGGTTATGTGACGCTGTACCCAAATAAAATTGATGTATTTTTTGTCCCCACAAATAGAGCTTTCTTTTGGTGGTATTTGATCACCTCTGCAGTTTTTATTTTTTGTGTCATAAACAAATGCTATATGCTATAAAACATATGCAATAAAATGTTTTAAAAACTAGAATTTCTTCATCAATTTAGGCCAATATGTATTCTGCTATATATTTTTGGTAAAAAAAAAAACGATGCGATATCAATATTCTATGAAATTTGTATTTATTTTTACTAGGCGATCAGCAACTTATACACCTGCAACATTGTGGTGTACAAATTGGACACTAAGGCCCCTTTCACACGGTCCGACCATTCAGGTCTGCCTCTCATATTTGTCGGCGGACCTGAATGGCCGCTCCATACATTTCTATGGAGCGTCGGATGTCAGCGGAGACATGTCTGCTGACATCCGACCCAATTCGATCCACTAAAATCAGACGGAGGGCGATACATCCCCAGCAGTCAATGGCGGATCGGATCGGGTGAGATCTGATGAAAAACAGACATGCTGTTCATTTTTTTGGAGTAGGCGTTTCTGTTGTTTTCCCCCAACGCTGCTATGTTTGCTGGGATGTCTCTTGGGAGCAGTGTCATCATTCCCAGGAGACAACGCGGAACGCATGTCTGATGAAAACAGACATGCTGTTCATTTTCATCAGATCTCTCCATAGGAGACATCGGTGAGCAGAGAGGGACTTGTCAGCCTAGACAGAGTCTGCCTAGTGGGGCCTAACTGACACTTTTGACACTTTTTTGAGAAACCAGTGGCACCAATACAGTGATCAGTGATAAAAATATGCACTGTCACTGTACTAATGACATTGGCAGGGAAAGGGTTAACATTAGGAGCAATCAAAAGGTTAAATGTGTGCCTAAGTAGTGCTTACTAACTGTGTTCCTAGGGAGTGTTTACTAACCGTGAGGGAGGTGCTTGTACTGTGAGAAGAAAGAGATTTATGCAGAAACACAGGATCACTACCTCCTCTTCTCACAGAACAGCGATCTGCCTTGTTTACATCTGCAGACCGTCATTCTGTTTATCTCGGGAACGATTAGTGAGTCCGGGTGGACATCCGCTGATCCACTGGACCCGCTGATTGGCTGTGATTGAACACAGTAGGAGCAGGTCGACGGCTGTGTGTGCCCTTGCCGCCGTATATATACAGTATACAGTAGGAAAGTGGTTAAATGGCCCATTTATAGACAAGGTGCCACCTTTATTTTTTTTTACCATTCACACATCTTGTATGCCTTCAGCCAAAAAAGGTCTCTGGTTTCAGCTGAATAGTAAAATGTTAGGCTTTTGTTATGTTGTATAGTGGATATAGGCAAGAAAAGGAAAGAGAATTTCAGAACTTGCTTCAGACTGACCCTAGGTGTTAGGATGGACAATGGTATTAGGTGCCCTTACGGGGTATTCTACTTTCTCATGACTTTTGACTCAAGATACAGTGGGATATCCTATTCTACATAGAGTGATGAACTTTGTTTTTTAATTTAGTCTAAGTTGTATACTTTATTTTGTACTGTTTGTATATCATTCTGCCCCAGGATGTTCTGGGGCATTTAAATGTACTGCACTGCTCTTTAATAAACTTATGTTGAAGATAGAAAAAAAAATAAGGAATTTATGTAGTAGTTGAATAATGAGATAAGCACTATATTTTCTATTAAGAATGTATTTTTGGTTTGTAATGATGACAACGTATAATAAAGAAATATAAAGTAAAAAATAAATAAAAAAATGTTAGGCTGGATTTTAAAAGTGCCAAATATGAATACTTACTTTGCATACAAAAGTGATGATTTTTTTCCTTAATTGCCCAACAAAAAAAGTTGAAATTTTTTGATAAGGTACAAGAAAGAAAACCAATAACCTGGTCACATCATTAATTAATGAGTTACTTTAGAGATTATATTTTAAATTCAGCGCATATTTGAAAAAATACTTTCCAACTGAAACATAATTAATAAAGTATTAGTATAGATTGCCATATATATAATTAAATTCCCTATCAACATATCTTTAATTAGGGCAGAAGTACACCTTTGATAGAGATTATAAAGATTTTCATTTTGGACCTGTAGAGAAAATTCTACTTACCTAAAGGACAACATAACCTGTAATAAAATGTAACCAATATTACCTGTAAAAAACAAATACTAATAATAATATTGATCAAATATACAACATTAAGTCCAACTCATTTTCCATTATATTCAAACCTTTGCTATGAAGAAATATACAGGTGTACCCCACAAAGGGTAGTGAACAAAGGGGGGAATAGATCAACCAAAACTGAAAGGGAAATAACGTCATGCCACCTGTTAATGACACTGAAAGTGAAATTGTCAGAATTGGTTTCCACTTTCCAAATTACCAAATTGTAAAAAAAGGCTGCAAAGGTAGTAAATGTGCTTTTTGTGGTTATATGTACACAAAGCTGGAAATATTCCATGCTGCCCTATCATTTCACCGTTTATTTGTATTTTTTCACCATTCTTCCAGAAGCACATTTGTGAGGTCAGGCACTGATGTTGAACTAGAAGGCTTGGCTCACAGTCTCTGTTTGGTGTGTTGGAACAAGAAGGAGACATCTCCAAACTGTTTTTACAAAGTTGGGAGCATGAAATT
Source organism: Rana kukunoris (assembly GCA_029574335.1). NCBI lineage: Eukaryota > Metazoa > Chordata > Amphibia > Anura > Ranidae > Rana > Rana kukunoris. The sequence goes on along the minus strand of CM056050.1, from coordinate 572,056,031 downwards.
GTCCAAAATGTCTTGGTATGCCGACACCTTAAGAGTTCCCTTAACTGAAACTAAGGGGCCAAGCCCAACCCCTAAAGAAAAACTCCACACCATAAACCCCCTATCCACCAAATGATTTGGACCAGTGCAAGCAGATACATGATGAAGTGATATGATGATACACGTTGGGATTGGAGCAATAGGCAAAACCAGGAAGTGACAGAAACATACAAGCTCGGTGCTCGTGGAGCACTATCTGTATTTTTTAACCAAAAGTGACTGAATCTACATTTTTACTCGAATAAATTGGCTTGTTTTAAACAGGATTTCTCTTCCATTTTACACCCCCCATACTGAGCCTGTTAGCGAAGAAGCACATACTGCAATCCATCTCTGGAACCATAAAAGAGGGACCCTCTGTGGATTGCTGCATTTGATTGATTAAGCAGTAAGGTGAGGGGCTTGTACACATCTAGCCATGACTAAGCACTGATTGTAAGTGTGAAACGCGTCGGCCATACTGTATTTTGTTGGTTGCAGTGACTGTGTGTACAGTTGAAAAATAAAAGGCAACTTATTTTAAGTGATTTCGGTGTGCGGCTGCCCAGTTTTCGTCCTTCAATTTGCTTGTACACATCTAGGTGTCACTAGAGTGGATTGGCCTGGCATCGGCCGTTGCTTTCACAGTGGAGGGATTTACCACTCATCTTAACTGCATTTGATTGTCACAGTATTATCTGGGATTGGCTTACATGTCATAGATACTCTTATACAGAGTTTACACTTTTTACTTTCAGGTGAAACTTGAAAAATTTGAATGTTGTGAAAAAGTTCATTTATTTCACTAATGCAACTTAAAAGGTGAAACTAATATTTGAGATACACTCATTACATGCAAAGCAAGATAGTTTAAGCTGTGATTTGTCATAATTGTGATGATTATGGCTTAAAGCTCATGAAAACCCCAAATCCACAATCTCAGAAAATCTGAATATTGTGAAAAGGTGCAATATTCTAGGTCTAAACTGTCCCACTCTAATCAGCTAATTAAGTCATACCATCTGCAAAGGGTTTCTGAGCATTTAAATGGTCTCTCAGTCTGGTTCAGTAGGAATCACAATCATGGGAAAGACTGCTGACCTGACAGTTGTGCAAAAAAACATCATTGACACCCTCCATAAAGAGGGAAAACCTCAAAAGGTAATTGCAAAAGAAGTTGGATGTTTCCAAAGTGCTGTATCAAAGCACATTAATAGAAAGTTATGTGAAAGGGAAAAGTGTGGAAGAAAAAGGTCCACAAGCAGCAGGGATGACCGCAGCCTGGAGAGGATTGTCAGGAAAAGGCCAATCAAAAGTGTTGGGGACTTTCACAAGGAGTGGACTGAGGCTGGAGTCAGTGCATCAAGAGCCACCACACACAGACGGATCCTGGACATGGGCTTCAAATGTTGTATTCCTCTTGTTAAGCCACTCCTGACAACAAACAACGTCAGTAGCGTCTTACCTGGGCTAAAGAAAAACACACCTGGTCTGTTGCTCAGTGGTCCAAAGTCCTCTTTTCTGATGAGAGCAAATTGTTCATCTCATTTGGAAACCAAGGAGCCAGAGTATGGATGAAGAATGGAGAGGCACACACTGCAAGATGCTTGAAGTCCAGTGTGAAATTTACACAGTCTGAGTTGATTTGGGGAGCCATGTTATCTGGTGGTGTTGGTCCACTGTGCTTCATTAAGTCCAGGGTCACCGCAGCCTTCTTCTAGGAGATTTTGGAGCACTTCATGCTTCCTTCTGCAGACAAGCTCTATGGGGATGCTGACTTCATTTTCCAGAAGGATGTGGCACCTGCCCACACTGCCAAAAGCACCAAAACCTGGTTCAATGACCGTGGGATTACTGTGTTTGATTGGCCTGACCTGAACCCCATAGAAAATCTATGGGGCATTGCCAAGAGAAAGATGAGAGACATGAGACTGAACAATGCAGAAGAGCTGAAGGCCGGTATTGAAGAATCCTGGTCTTCCATAACACCTCAGCAGTGCCACAGGCTGATAGCTTCCATGCCACGCCACATTGAGACAGTAATTGCTGCAAAAGGGCCCTAAACCAAGTACTGAGTACATATGCACTCTTAGGCCTTGTACAGACGATTAAATGTGTCTGTTCAAATCGGTCAGACCGACCGATTTGAACAGATCTGTCTGCTGGGATTTTGGTTTGCTCGTGTGTACACACAAGCAAACCAAACTCTCCGCCAGCAGACAGCGCGCTGACGTGTCGGTGACGTGGCGGTGACGTTGACGCTGCCACGTCACCGCACCAGGAAGTAAAACACTTCCGCGCATGCGTCGAAATCATTCGGCGCGTGTGTGAGAAGACATGTCTGCTGGTTAGCATACTAACCAGCAGACATGTCGGGCGGACAGGTTCCCAGCCGACAGATTTCAAAGCATGCTTTGAAATCTGTCGGGTGGCCAAATCCATCTGTTTGCCCGTACACACGATCGAATCTGTCTGCTGAAACGGTCTAGCAGACCGTTTCCAGCAGACAGATTTGATCGTGTGTACGAGGCCTTATACTTTTCAGAGGTCCGATATTGTTTTACAATCCTTGTTTTATTGATTGCATGTAATATTCTAAGTTTCTGAAATTGCGGATTTGGGGTTTTCATGAGCTGTAAGCCATAATCATCACAATTATGACAATCACGGCTTGAACTATCTTGCTTTGCATGTAATGAGTCTATCTCATATATTAGTTTCACCTTTTAAGTTGCATTAGTGAAATAAATGAACTTTTGCACAATATTCCAACATTTGGACTTTTTACTTAAGCTTATTATAGTTACTAATTTTAAGATTGCACAGCAGTTTATTTCTTTATTAAGCCCTGTACACATGTAAGGGATTCCCGGCGGTAAAAAGTCCACCTGGAAACCCAAGGGGAAAACCGAGAACCTGCTCTGTAACTTTTTCCCCCTACACATGCCCGGGTTTCCCGACAGGAAAACTTCCATGAGAGCTTTGGTTTCCCATAGAAAAACTGCAAGCTCAAAAACCGCAGGGAATCCCGGCGGGAAAAAGAGAGAGCTGATTCTCTTTTTTTTCTGGCAGTTTTTCACGGCCGGTTTTCCCGGCCAAATGCTCTCATGGCAGTTTTCCCGACAGGAAAAAAGGTTGTGTGTGCGAGGCTTTAGTATACATGGATGAGACAAACTATTTAACAATGATCACCTTTTATTTATTCATATAAAACCCTTTTTTTTTTCTTGTTTACAAACTTTTATTGTTGAAAATATGGTAACCGATTATAAAGTGTGAGCTGCAGTATGATTTCAGTGTTTTAGCACATCTAAATCTGCTAGTACAATTAAAGTATTATTAAACTCAGGACCCTGCATTCACTATACAGTACCTGGTCTCCAACAGTACACAGACCATGGAAATGCAATTATTTTAGTAAATATACACTGCTAAATACCTTGGCCCAGATTCACAGAGCAATTACGCCTGTCTAACTGGTGTTAGACAGGAGTAATTTCAAATTTCGCGCGCCGTATCACTAGTTTGAATCCTCAAACCATGATACGGCGGCTTCGGGCTTCGATCCGAGAGGCTTACGTCTTCGTAAGCCTTCGGATCTACGCTGCGATATTTTTGCGGCCGTTGGGAGGAGTTTGCGTCGTTTTCATGCGTCGGGATATGCAAATGTGTTTTTACGGCGATCCACGAAGGTACGAGTGTCCCTCGCAATCGCCTACGTCATTTTTTGGCTACGTAATGTTAGAGGAGCTTTTTGCTGGTCTAACAGTGCGTAACCCATGTAAAGTATGGCCGTCGTTCCCGCGTCGATTTGAAATTATTATTTTTTTTTTTTACGTAACTCGTTCGGGAATAGGAATGTACGTAAACGACGCTACTACGACGTAACAACGTGATTTCGCGCAATGCACGGCGGGAAATTTGCAAACGGAGCATGCGCAGTTCGATCGCCGCGGGAACGCGCCTATTTTAAATGCTTCACGCCCCCTACTCGCGCAGATGGATTGCGACGGGAGAAATACACTACGCCGCCGTCGTTTACTGGACAAAATCTACCTGGATTCCACGTAGAGCCAGGTAAAAAACGGCGGCGTAGTGTATTTCTGATACGCTACGAGAATCTAATTCTCTATGAATCTGGGCCCTTTTCTCATCAGCAGTTTATAGCAGTCTTGTGACTTATGTCAGTGTCTGGTTAAAGCTTGTAGGAGGAGTTGTCATTCTCCTTTGCTGCAGGACACCTGACCCTCTTTCTGGACAGCGCTGATTGGCCCTGTGCTGATCACATGCCCCTTCCAGGGAAAAAAAAAAGAAGAAAAACATAGCAAACTGAGTATGTGCAGCTTGTCCCCAATGTTCTGTTCTATCAGCAGACAGATTGGGGACTGTGGAAGAAGGGGAGGATCAGAAAATACATAATCAAACAGCCTTTTTACATAATGCAGAGAATTAACCCCTTGGGTTAGATAGTGAATATAACAAGCATGCTTTACTACATATACAGACTGATTTTACTGGCGTGGGTTTAGTAACACTTTAACACTCCCCTGTCCCCAAGACTGACACTGCTGCTGTTTGCTGTGCCTTCTGTGCTCCTTCATTCAGGCTCCATGCACACTGGGCTTAAAAAAACGTCTGTTCTTTTTGGAGTAAAAAACGTCCATATAGAGCATTTTTTGTACAAAGTTTAGATGAGTTTAGGAGAGTTTTACGTTTTTTCTGCCAGTGAGCTTCAACCAGAAACCGCAAATGAGAAGGGTTTTTTTTCCTGCCTCTAAACGTTGTTCTCAAAAATATGCCTGTAAACATCCTAATGTGTATGGACACAAAGAATAACATTGAGTTGCTTCTACAGGCAGAACACAAAACTCTTGTAGAAGCAACGTTTTTTATTCCAGTGTGCATGGAGCCTCAGAGTGGCGTTTGCATAATATAGGAGGTTCATTACAAAAGCCAAAGAAAAGAAAATGTATGCAGCCATCTTATCTAATGATTGGTAAGCTGCAATATAATACATTCTTGGTTTGGGGTTTAATACCGCTTTAAAAATAACAGCCTTGATAATTTGCGAAAGCAGCTTAATGATGAGAACACAAAGAACAAGACCGTCATTCCTTTCTTTTCATTGCTATTTTACGGTTTATCATGCAAATGTACCACTAATGTGTTTACTGTGTATTGTGTATTGTGCCAGGGATGTATCTATCACCATGTAATAACCTAATCAGTTGCGGTAAGATATGACTGAGCAATAGGTTGTGCATTTGAATATTTATCATTGTTGCTGGATTATTTTGTTGCTCTAAAATGGAAAAACAAATAATTGATATGTCTGCCAGTAAACAAATCCTATCAGAAAGATGAAAGTGCAACAGCTGTTTCCAATTTTTTCTATTATTATTATTAATAGAAAATTAATTGTTTATTTCTATTCTTAGAAGGCTGTGACATTTCCAGCATAGTTCCGAGCTTTTGATAACATTTTTGTTGGGTCACATATGAAACATCAGAGGGATTCATCAGAAACAGCAGGAAATTGCAGCTCCATTCAGTCCGCATGGGCTGAGTTTGTGAGTAACTCAAACTTTTGTTTAGGTTCCATAATATATACTGTACAAGTGAAAAACGTTCTGACAATTGATGTGTATCGAAAGACACAACCAGACGTAAACTGGACCCCACCTCTTCACCGTATGTATTAAAGCCCAACTCCTGCCAAAGGTGGACCAAATGGGTTTGGGATGTGCTTTAACTTGTGGTTTGTGTCCCTATTGGAGAAATTTACCTTTAAAGTGTATCTATGGTCACAATTAGGGTGACCACATTTTCAAACTGCAATTCAGAGACACCCCCCCCCCAGCATGCACCGGTCGATGACGTCACAAGGGGCGGTGCCACCAAGTGACGTTGCCAGGTGGCCCTGCCCTTTACGTTTTTAAAAATGTCATTTGGCTTATAATGCAGATCACGGGTGGCCATGCTCAAGAGCACTTTAGTGCCTTAGATAGCATTTGTTTAACCATTTCAGCCCCGGTATGATTTACTCCCTTAATGACAGGCCATTTTTTGCGATACGGCACTGACAATTGCGCGGTCATGCAATGCTGTACCCAAACAAATATGATGTTTTTTTCCCCCAAAATATATATATTTTTTTGGTGGTGTTTGATCACCTCTGCGTTTTTTATTTTGTTGCGCTATAAACAAAAAAAGAGCAACAATTTTGAAAAAAATAAATGTAATTTCTGCTATAATACATACAGTATGCCCAAAAAATATATAACAAAACAAATGTATTCATCAGTTTAGGTCAATATGTATTCTTCTAGGCATTTTTGCTATAAAAAAAAAAAAAAAACGCAAAAAGCTTATATTGATTGTCTTGCGAAAAAGTTATAGCATCTAAAAACTATGGAATAGATTTAGGGCCTTTTATTTATTTATTTTTCATTGTTTTTACCAGTAATGGTGACAATCTACGATTTTTACAGGGACTGCGACATTGTGGTGGACAAATCTGACCCCAAGTGACACTTTTTGGGGACCAGTGACATTATTACATTGATCAGTGGTAAAAAAATGCACTGATCAATCTATAAATGACACTGGCGTGAAAGGGGTTAACATTAGAGTTCTGTCTCCTGTCACATAGGCAAATCCCCATTCTGCCTCTCTGTACTGCGATCACAGGTAGCCGGCGTACATCGAGTCCACCGGACCTGCGGGAGCGCTCCTACAGCACGTCCACACTACCACATGCTTGGACCAATGTACAGGTACGTTGGTTTACGCAGTATATATGCGAAAGGCGGTTGGCAAATGGTTAATGTACTTTAGCCTAATATTGCAGTTGCAGTCACTTAGATTCAAAGAGTGTAATTGTTTCAATGTTAGGCTAACATACTGTACATTAAACAAATGCTATTTATATCTAAGGCACTAAAGTTGCATATTAAAAAGAAAAACATACTTTAGACTACAAAAGGAATACAAATGATCTGAGGGATCTGGAGTAAAAATTGGAAGAAATTAAGCCTCTAGACGAATCTAAAATGAGCTTCCCCTACTTGATATGTACAAATCCATGCACAATGCAGCGAATGCAAACGCACCAAACTACGTTCAGCCATAGGAAACTACTAGTACTTAATGTACCTGATGTCTGTAACACACTGAGGGGGAGGGCTGAACACTGCAGTGTCCAGTATTCCGTCTGGGAGTCTGGACACTCGGGACACCCACTGCTGTAAGACGTGCTGAACACCGACAGCTTTCAGAGGCAGGAAAACACTGCTGGCTAATGCCCATGGCTCCTCCTTTGTGAAAGCGCACAAATAGGAAGGGGAGTGGGCTTTATCCAACACTTCCCGTGAGAGGCAAGGCACTGCACTCTGATGATGTCATTGCCAATCGATGCAGAATGGCGAATGGCTGCATCGGCTGTGTCAGTTTTATTCCGGAATGAAGGTGCCCAGGACTCAGGACAGACCTGCAAAATGCGGGACTGTCCCGGACAATCCCGGAGATATGACCACTCTAGTCACAATGTTGTAAATAAAGTATTTCTAGCCTACCCCTATTAATCTGAACAAAGTCTGTAAAATTATTTTGTGAAGATACCCAAGTATTTACTTTTGTGAATTCTGTGACTTGTAGTCATTATGCCCTGTGAGTTAGCACTGCTGTGGCACACATTTCACAGAGCCTGCCTTCTGCACTATGGAGGTGCTGAGAGGAGTAGCTTCAGGCTTCAAACTCAATACAGGAATCACAGCTTGCAGGCAGCATGGTACTATGGGATATGTAAGCTATAGAAAGACAACAAACAGACAGAACTAACAACATGAAAGTAGATTTCTCAAGTAAGCCTATGTTGGATTGTCAGTTATTACTATTGTTTGTAATACCATTGATGATGTTATAAAATGAAAGTGCATGCTGCGACCAAAGAGGTTATTTCTATAGCAAACAAGGGCGTCTTTAGGAATGTTTAGGAATGGGCATACACAAACAAACACATGTAGCACACTCTTGGCACAGAGCCAGGAGCATTTGTAGTTGTGAATTTTGCCATGATTGTAGTGCAATTTGTTGCTCAATGATCACAGTAAAATCGACCCACCCCCATTTGTTTGGGGTGACATTAAGAAAAATAGGCATCACAAACACATTCCGCATTTTGCCACGATTCTGGAATGGGGGGCAGAATCGTTGCGATTCCGCCCATGATCCAAATCGCCTAGGTGTGAATGGAGCCTAATGAAGTCATGGAATTGGATCAGCATAATTAGAGGCCAGGGCTGGATGACTCATCTTGGCAGCTCCTTCATGCCTCCCCCTGGCTTGTAAGGTTGGAGAACCTTCTAGAGCTAGAGGGCTGGGGCTAGGAGGGGCTGCCATAAATATTTGTGGGGTCTCAGCCAATCCCTAGATGTGAGCTTGCAGGGGGCTGACACTACCCCATAAATAGACATGGGCCAGGCCAGCAGGGGCAGTCAGGTGGAAGATGGAGATGCAGTGTTGAAGAGGTTGCTGGTGGCCCTGATAGGTACCCTCTAGTCTTGGGGGGTCCTGCTTGGAGTGGGGGCTCTGGTATTAATAGGATCATGCCAAAGACTCAAAGGGAGGAGGATTTCCTGGAAGCACGGGAGCAAAGAGAGGACAGAGTGAGTAATGTAATACTGATAGGACTAACAAAGGGGGATAGACTGCCACATGTAGCCAGTCTCCCTTGAAAACAGCAGTGATCTTAAGTCTTTTATATTTCCCTAAGAGATCTCCAGAGAGTCAGCTGGTTGGACTGGTGAAAAAGTCGTCCAGGTGGGCTGGTGTAGAAGCAGCCAGATGGGCTAGCATTGCCCGAAGAAATGGTGCTGTAATCAGTGGCCACAGGAAGCGGAAGGAAAGGTTACACGCTGTTTCACTCCACATGTGCTTTTCTAAGGAACTGTGAGTTCTTGCCTGTAAAGGGCTGTTACTGAACTGACCTTGAGTCTGTCAGTTCCATCATGAGTGATTCAGCAGATGCTCTGCAAGAAAGGAGCAAGTTTTTGACAGAGGATAGTTGAAGAGGAGTCTGTAAATAGTAAGTTGTCCCTGAAGTTCTTGTCAAAGTCTAGTGGGCATCCCATAAAACTCCCTATCCCTATCCAAGTTGTTAACCTCCTAATAAATATTAAAAACAAAGCTATGGACTGTTTTCTGACTTTTTGTGCCTGTGAAGATTCGGTGTGCCTGGCTGTGCAGGAATGGGGGATCCTTGTTTATCTGCAGCTCCTATATGGGGTGTCCTACACACATATAGATAATTGCAGGCTTTTTATTCTTTGCACACCTTATTTTCCTTTACCTCTCTATTCTTTGACGGTGGACATTTTTACTAAGGGCAAATTAATCAATCTCCCTTTACTTCCCATAACTTTTTCTTGAGGTCTTGGTGTGCTTCCTGTCACAGGAACTTAGCAGGATGCATCTGTGAGGCCCTGATTACATCACCAGTGCTCAACCAGGAGCTGGGAAAACAGTAAATGTAAGTGAAACCCCAATTTCTTTTTCATCTAAAGGCTAACCTCACCTTTAAGAATATGTTACATATTATACCCATATTTAGGTTGTGACATGGTGCCAAGAGGGCCCCCTACCCCCCTAAAAACTGCATGAAAGCATTTAAAATATTTATTTTTCTGTGCTTTTACCTACAATTGTTTAGGTTGGTTACAGAGTCTGTTTAATTACTCTAGGTAGAGATGAAAACTGACCACATAACACAAGTGGGTGCTAAAGGTAAGCTAACACTGAGGCCACGTTCACACGATCAGACCGGTCCGATGAGACTGGTCTGACGGACCGTTTTCATCGGACCACGCTGAAGTGGTCTGATTAGGGTTACCATCTCATCCCTTTAAAACTGAACACCTATTATTTACACAGGTTCTGTGGCAGATTAAGGCTGTAATTAAACTGAAGTAGTGCCTTATTTGCACTAAATTAGCCTCAGAACCTGTGTAATTAATAGGTGTTCAGTTTTAAAGGGATGAGGTGGTAACCCTAGGTCTGATGGTCTGATGTGCGTACACACCATCAGTCCAAAATCCCATCGGGCCAGAACGCGGTGACGTAGAACACAACGACGTGCTGAAAAAACGAAGTTCAATGCTTCCAAGCTTGTGTCGACTTGATTCTGAGCATGCGCAGGTTTTTGGTCCGATGCTTTTGTGTACTAACCATTGTTTTGGTCCAACGGACAGGTGTCCGTCGGACAGATTTTAAAGCAAGTTTTAAAACGTTGGTCCGACTCACAACGGTCCGACGGGCCGTACACACGATCAATTTGGTCCGATGAAACTGGTCTTCAGACCAGTTTTATCGGACCGGTCTGATCATGTGTACGCGGCCTTACAGGACCTCTGTGGTCATATCCACCATATGATATATTATGCTTGAGAAACATTAATGCTGAATTCTAGGTATGGCATTTTTACATAGCTGCATTGGTCCAGCTCGGTCCAGTGCAAATATGGATGTGCCATGTCTGCAGGATACTCATTAAAGCTGAAAATTACTGCATTAGGCCTTTCTGCTACATTGATCTCCACTAGGTTCCAGTTCTCATGCTGAGCGTAAGGAAATGATTCTCGATGGCAGCACTTCCAAAAATCCTTTTACTGAAGCTTCATATAAGAAGTGGTTGACAGATGGAGCAGGGGGCAAAGAGGCAGACGCGTTTTGCGCAAATGTTATCGCTTAGTCATTATCCCATGCTGAGTGGCTACACTGCTGCTTAGTGAATACAAAAGGTCACTAGCTTATGGGTGCAGTTCACTTTGCATTTTTTCAATGAATGCAAAGTGTTCTCTGATTGGACGGAGAGGTGGGGTGGTTACATTACTATTTCCACCTTGCCCAATTAGATAACATTTTCCATTTATTGAGGCCGGTTCCCAGTAGGGATGAGCTTTGCGTTCGATTCGAACGTATGTTCGACTCGAACATTGTCTGTTCGAACGTTGTTCGCACATTGTCTGTTCGCGCCAAATTAGAGTGACGTGCAACGGCCCATAATTCACTGCGGCATTGCGCGCTGATGATTGGCCAAACATGCACTATGACCCTGCATGCTTGACCAATCACAGCGCGCAAAAAACGGAGAGCCATAATTGGCCAAAGCCTGGGTGGCTTTGGCCAATTATGGCTCAGGGCTTTAGCACACGCCCCACACTATAAAAGGCCGCCTGCTGGGCAGCCTCCTGTAGGCGGCGTACACACGAGGGGATATGTCCGCTGAAAACGGTCCGATGGACCGTTTCAGCAGACATCTCCGCTCGTGTGTATGAGCTAGCGGACAGATTTCTCCACCCGACAGATTTCAAAGCATGCTTTGAAATCTATCCGGTGGGAATCTGTCCGCCCGACATGTCTGCTGGTTAGTACACTTACCAGCAGACATGTCGGCCCCCACCGCCGCCGCGCCGCTGCCGAATGGATTCGGCGCATGCGCGGAAGTCTTTTACTTCCTGGTGCGGTGACGTGGCGGTGACGTGGTGGTGACGCGGCGGCGTCAACGTCACCGCCACGTCACCGCGCCGTCCGGCGGCGGGGAATTTGATCCGATGGTGTGTACACGCCATCGGATCAAACTCCCGATCGGACATATCCGATGGAAATGGTCCGCGGACCGTTTTCATCGGATATATCCGATCGTGTGTAGCCGAGTGTTCAGGCGCTAACAGAGTTCATAGAGAGACAGAGAGATTTCTTTTTATATAGCTAGATAGAGCAGGCAGGTGTAGTAGCTTAATTTACAGTGTGTAGAGGATATATATATATACATCCCTAGATTGTACATATATTTATACACTGTTCTTCTTGATCTTCTTCCTAATTTACTGGCAGGCAGGTGATTGTGCTATTTAAAGACGTTATCACAGGTATAGACACCCAACAGGTACAATATTTAAAGGAATTTTAAATGTTTTTATTTTTTATTTAAGCATCATTAAAATCACTGCTCCCGGAGCAGTGATTTTGATGATGCTTAAATTTAAAAAAAAAAAAGAAAAAGAAAAATTCCTTTAAATATTGTACCTGCTGGGTGTCTATAATTTGCCTGTGAAAACGTCTTTGATAACCCGGGTCTTGCCCGAGGGAACATGTATCATTTTTCAGGAGTCCTGCTCCTAAAAAAACAACCGTTTTTAAAACTTGGGCAAAACCTGGGTTCTCAAAGACGTTTTCCAACAATAACTTGAATATTGGGCTTTAAAATGAGCACTGTTCTGTTCGAACGTTCTGGTGCGAACCGAATGCGGGGGTGTTCGGCTCATCCCTAGTTCCCAGTGATATTATGATGCTTCAATACATTAGCGCTAAAGTAGTGCCTCAGTTTTGTGGCTTTAGTTTAGAACATGAGATCGTAACGATCTATGGGATTGTTTACAAGCTGACACTATCTTTGCCTATGTAAATGCATTTTATTGATTTTTAATAAATCCTTCCAGCACTTCACTATTGTTCATTCCCATGTTATGTATATTGGATTCCACCTTGATGTGTATATATGTCATCTATATAAAGATGGCAGCCCAGAGTGGATTATTAAAAGCTCTTTAAAACATTCCAGTCATTATGGGGGTTCGAGTTTAACAGTGAGCTGCTGTTCTGTGCAGATTATCACTGGGTGTTTGATCTTCATTTGATTAACAACACAAAGGTGGAGGATGATTTTTATTGATTGCTTATATTTTTTTGGCATGTCTTATTTATGGATTAAGGGCCTTTTTACACTGAAGCACTTTTTAATGTTTAAATTGTCTTTATAGATAAGTCTAAAGCAAAAAAAAAAGAGTAGGGCAGGCATGACTAGGTAACAAGGCTAACAGGCATACTGTAGTTGTGCTGGGAGTCACATACCAGAAGGGGTGCATAGTGCAGAATAGGAGTTGTTTTGGGGCATGGTAAAGGTGGGGTCAAGAGTTCTTTGGTCAGTTGGAGGTCACCGGACAAAGAAGAAACGTCGTACCCTCCTTTAACAGACAATTGCGCGGTCTCCCAAACAAAATGTGCGTCCTTTTCTTCCCACAAATAGAGCTTTCTTTTGGTGGTATTTGATCGCCTCTGCGCTTTTTATTTTTTGCGCTATATACAAAAATAGAGCATCATTTTTGAAAAAAAATCAATATTTTTTAATTTTTGTTATAAGAAAAATCAAATAAACAACATTTTAGTCAAACATTTAGGCCAAAATGTATTCAGCCACATGTCTTTAGTAAAAAAAAATCGCAATAAAAAAAAAATTAGCTACCTAGCGGGAACAGCGACACTAATGCCGCATACACACGATCATTTTTTGTGATGAAAAAAAACGAAGTTTTCTGTGAAGTAAAAAACGACGTTTTTGAAACGTCACTTTCAAAGACAATTTTGCATACACACCATCGTTTTTTCACAAAAAGCGAGGTTACGTTCACCACTCTTTTCCATTGAAGCTCGCTTCATAACTAGCTTCTGGGCATGCGCGGGTTGAAAAACGTCGTTTTCAACAACGTTTTTGCTACACACGGTGACTTTTTGTGAAACAAAAAACGACGTTTTGAAAAACGACACAAAAAATTCAAGCATGTTGGAATTTTTTTTGGTCGTTTTTTGGAAGACAAAAAACAACGTTTTGCCCACACACGATCAATTTAAATGACGTTTTAAAAAACAACGTTTTTTTCCATCGGAAAAAACGACCGTGTGTTCGCGGCATAATACAGCGATCAGAAAAATGATCGCTTAGTGACGCTGGCAATAGGGAGTGAAAGGGTTAACTAGGACAGTGATCAAGGGGTTAAAACTTTATTAGGGGGGGGGTACAGGGCTACCCTGAACCTAACACTAACTGACTTTTACACTGCCTGTCACACTGACACATACATGTATGATTACTGCATTCAGTGACACTGTGACAGGGGGGAGGGGGGGCGATCACGGGGGTTAAATGTGTTTTTTTGTGTAGTGTTGGTGCAGTGTAGTGTTGTGCAGACTTACTTGTGTTGTGATCTCTCCTCAGCGGTGGTTGAAAAAAACGCAGAGGGAGAGATCACGTCGCTTCCTCCTTCCTGTGTTTACACAGGAGGAGGAAGTGCACTGCAGGGGGAGCGCGGGCATTGGCTGGGAGCGATCCGGAGGTGGCGGACAAAAATGAATAGCCGCCCCCTCTTGTCGGATCACTCCTGCAGCCGTGCGGATCGCCGCATGTACGGGGGGGTCCGATCGGACCCCCGATCCCCCCCAAGGCACCAACGTATATATACATTGATGTGCCTGTCGGTGCCATTCTGCCGACGTAAATGTACATGCGGCGGTCCTTAGGTGGTTAATAGAATACATCGCTCTCCGTGATTGGCTGCAGCTCCAGCAAGACTGAAGAAGAATATGGCTCCAGAGGAAAGAAATATAAAGCATCGGAAGACTCAGAAGGGGGGTCATCTTATATGGTGAGTACAGGCAAAAAAAAATCTTAAAAACTCTAAAATTAGGGGATTGTCTTATATGCCCGGTCGCCTTATACACCGGCAAATACGGTACATCAAATCACAATGTCCACATAGCTGTTCCAGATGGTGAAGGAACGTGAGGAACAGAGGAGTGAAGTAGGAAAGAGAGGAGGCAGTAAGGCTGGGGGGGAGGGAATATGGGAAGGAAAGGCAAAGGCAGAAGGGCCCACCAGCTTAACATTTGTTCAGTAAAAAAAGTAAATGACAGTTGGTTCATATTTGTACTATACATTTCGGGTATAGTAACCACTTTTACCACTTACAAACAAACTTTTCTAGTTGCATATTTTTCCTAGCAAGCATTTTTCCATCTCACATTGGCAATTAAGATCAGCGACTACCCCAGAGATGGTGGGAATATCTGAGGTTTTCCATAACCTAGTAATTCACTTTAGCTGCAAGAAGTAGGTGTATTATAGCAATTCGAGACTCAGCGTAGGGATTTTTCAATGCCCACATGGAGCAGGCCTAGTATGGGGGAAGATATTAAGGGGATCCCAGATATAGAAGAAATAAGTACAAAGATCTGCCTCCAAAAGGAGCTGAGAGTCTTGCAAAACCATAACATGTAAGCACTAGAGCCTATACTCCAGCAAGTAGCTAAATTACCTAGGTACATTTTTTGAGAGGTCGTCTGGTGTAAGGTACCATCTATGTAGGGTTTTCTGGTATGATTTGCAGTGAGAGGCCCCATAGGTTATTCTAAACGCTAATTGCCACATGGTCGGTATGATAGGGTAGTTTAATTCTTTAGAGTCTAGACCATTTGCTTAAGGTTGTGATTTAAGAGTAAGAGTGATCGTCACTTAGTTTGGAGTAAAATATAGATATTCCTTTTTTAGGGTATGAGCAATGTGAATAAAACTTGTAAATGAACTTGGGGACAGCTGCTGTTGGTGAGAGTTTCGAGGATTAAATGAAGTGAGTAATCCTTGCATATGTGTATAAGTAAGTATAAGTATGGGATGCTATGGTCGCAATAAAGTTTTGGGTCCCCCACAATCCATAAAATGTTCTTCAGCTCTGGTATGGATTTTAAGGCATCAATATCAGACCCTTTTTTGATATTAGGTCTTATGCTCTCAACATGGGGCATATTTGCTGGGGGGGGGGGTGAGCATGCAGCCCCCCTCCTGATCAATACAAGACTACATGCATTCTGTGGGGGTACTTTGCCAGGGGGCCCATATTGCATAGCACCTTTTCTCCATGTTGATGAGGACATGGAGTGGCTGTGGGGGTCTGCAGGCAGGGGGCTTATCAGAATCTGGAAGCCCCCTTTAACCAAGAGGGCTCCCCAGATTCCAGCACCCCATGTAAAAAATAAAGGGGGACGTAGTGGTAAATAAAAACTCAACCCAATTTTTGACAAATCCCTTATTTAAAAATGACAACCATTGTCAATTCTTTCATCCAGCAGTGAACAGCTTGCATAACAGTGTAAATTTGCTGTCCCTTCAAATTAACTCAACACACAGCCATTAATGTCTAAACCGCTGACAACAAAAGTGTGTACATCCCAAGAGAAACTATCCAGATTGGGCCCAAAGTGTCAGTATTTTGTGTAGCCACCATTATTTTTCAGCACTGTCTTAACCCTCTTTGGCATGGAGTTCACCAGAGCTTCACAGGTTGCCACTGAAGTCCTCTATGACGACATCACGGAGCTGGTGGATGTTAGAGACCCTGCGTGCCTCAGTCTTCTGTTTGAGGATGCCCCACAGATGCTCAGTAGGGTTCAGGACTTGAAAAATGCTTGGCCAGTCCATCACCTTTACCCTCACCTTCTTTAGCAAAGAAGTGGTCATCTTGAAGGTGTATTTGGGGTTGATATGTTGGAATACTGCCCTGCGGCCCAGTCTCCGAAGGGAAGGGATCATGTTCCGCTTCTGTATGTCACAGTACATGTTGGTATTCATGGTTCCCTCAATGAACTGTAGCTCCCCAGTGCTGGCAGCACTCATGCAGCCCCAAACCATGACACTCCCACCACCATGCTTGACACACTTGTCTTTGTCCTCCTCACCTGGTTGCCGCCACACACACTTGACACCATCTGAACCAAATAAGTTTACCTTGGTCTCTTCAGACCACAGGACATGGTTCCAGCAATTCATGTCCTTAGTCTGCTTGTCTTCAGCAAACTGTTTGCAGGCTTTCTTGTGCATCATCTTTAGAAGAGGCTTCCTTCTGGGATGACAACCATGCAAATTTGATGCAGTGTGCAGCGTATGGTCTGAACACTAAGGCCGCGTACACACGGCAGAGAACCTCGACGGGCAGAACACATCGTTCCGCCCGTCGAGGTTCTCTCCCGGCCGTCGAATTCGGCGACCCGCCCGTCGGGAATGGCAACCAGCCATTCTTCCAGGCGGGCCGTCGAGGAAATAGAGAGCGTGCTCTCTATTTCGGCTCGACGGGCTTCCCGACGGGAAGCTCGCTGAGACCGTACACACGGCCGAGGTCCTCGCTGGAATGTGCATTCCAGCGAGGTTCTCGCTGATTTTCAGCGAGAACCTCGGCCGTGTGTACGGCGCCTAAAAGGCTGACCCGCCCCACCCCTTCAATCTCTGCAGCAATGCTGGCAGCACTCATTTCCAAAAGACAACCTCTGGATAGGACACTGAGCATGTGCACTCAATTTTCTTGGTTGACCATGGAGAGGCCTTTTCTGAGTTGAACCTGTTAAACCGCTGTATGGTCTTGGCCACCGTACTGCAGCTCAGTTTCAGGGTCTTGGTAATCTTCTTATAGCCTAGGCCATCTTTATGTAGAGCAAAAATTCTTTTTTTTTAAGATCTTCAGAGAGTTCTTTGCCATGAGGTGCCATGTTGAACTTCCAGTGACCAGTATGGGAGAGTGAGAGCAATAACACCAAATTTAACACACCTGCTTCCCATTCACACCTGAGACATTGTAACACTAACGAGTCACATGACACATCCATATCTGCAATCAGAGAAGGCCTGTGGCAGAGGCGTTTCCCTGACGTTCATTTAGAGAGAGTCTGTGGCAGAGACATCTCCCTAAGTTCCGAGTGATACTCTGGCTGCCAGGTCGGTGAGAGAGACCTGTCCAGGTACGCTATACCCACTCCGGCTCGAGTGGCGAAGAAAACTAAGTGTTGTCGGAAGCAGGACTGTTTCCCTTATTGTACGCCTGAATCTGCTATTTCTCCTTTTACTCTTCTATCACCAAAAGTTTTACCGTTTTTACCCGGCTGGGTAATAAAGAGCACATAAAAGACATTCCTTTGTGGACATTCCTTTCTCTACTGTCGTATTCATCATTCACCCCTAGACGTTCGGAAGAAGCCATGAGGTAATGTGCCATCCCATTCTATTATTAGAAGCCCCTCCGGGGGTACCGCTACATATGCAAATGTATTATTTGACAATTAGAAATGATTTTAGATTGTCATATAGTGTTTTGTATTAGATGGCTTCATGTATACTTTAACTTTAAAAATAAAATACTAAGCTCAATGAGTCATATCAATGATGATGTGTGAAGTACAATTACACATAGCCACCCATCAGAATTCACCTGTCACTAATCTTAATATAGAAATCCTCGCCAGGATTTCTAATTTTGTTGAATATTGCTCACTAAATAAGGTTATTTTCAGAAATTGGCAGGTATCGGTGCTGGTTATCTTCCCTTCTCTTTTGTAACACACAAACTACAACCAATCTATTAGTTCTTCTTTGAAGTTTCTGGGCCAGATTCTCAGAGGCGTTACGACGGAGTATCTCAGATACCCCGTCGTATCGCCGTTTTTTTTGTCTCGTATCTATGCGTGTGATGCTGAGCATCACTTTTGCATAGATACGCTTCTACATCCGACAAGTGTAAAAGCATTACACTTTCGGATCGTAGGTGTAATGACAACTCCGGCCACTAGGTGGCCTTTACGTTGTTTTTTCATTTGCATATGCAAATGAAGTAGTACGCCGATTCTCGATCGCTTTTACGCCGCCCCGTCGTCGCGTACGCCGTTTTCGTTCGCGTAAGGTTACCCCAGCTTCTATGTGGAGTAACCTTACGAGGTCCCGTCAGATGCCGTCGTGTCCCGTCGGATGCCATGTTAAGTATGGCCTCGGGACCGCGTCGTGTTGTGCGTCGTTTACGTTGTTTGCGTACGTCGATTCTCAATGGGGCTGGCGTACGCTGCGATTACGTCGTTTACATTGAGAAAATGTGACGTCCTTTGGAGCATGCGCACTGGGCTTTTTCCCCAGCCGGCGCATGCGCAGTTCGTTCGACGCGGGGGCGCGCTTAATTTAAATACAAGCCGCCCCATTTGAATTGCGCGGGTTTACGCTTGGCGATTTACGAGACGCCGGCGAAAACTACGGAGCAAGTGCTTTGAGAATAAAGCACTTGCTCTAGTACGCAGCGGCGGCGTAGTGTAAATGGCTTACGCTACGCCGCCGAATATATATGAGAATCTGGCCCTCTATGTCCCTTCTAGTGAGTTTACCCTCCCTATTTATCTTGGTGATCATTGTCCTTGTGACAATTTGAAAGGGAAAATCCAAAAACTGGAGGTGTAACCAGACCAGGAAGAGGGTCATTCTTCTAATAGGGACACTTTTTGTGACAACTTTCTAGATGAAGATCTCACCAACTTTGGAGAAATGTCCTCTCACTTCCTGTCAGTGATACAGGAAGCAAAGGGAAATCTCCCCAATGACTCGGGACACCTACAAACACACAGCTCCTTTTTCTATCTGCAAAGTAGAGAGCGTCCTGACACTCCTGCTAGGTTTTGGATAGAGTGCAGAGAGATTAGAACACCTGCCAGATTTATTGCTGTTTGTGCCCCTGTTAAGGAAATTCACCCTCTCTATTCTTCCCTTTTACCATTATAATTGAAAGTGAAAGCTAACCGGTTAAGACCAGGACCATTATGCAGGTTAAGGACCTTGACCCTTTTTGGGATTCGGCACAATTGCGCGGTCGTGCAAATTGGCTCCCAAACAAAATTGACGCCCTTTTTTTCCCACAAAAAGAGCTTTCTTTTGGTGGTATTTGATCACCTCTTCGGTTTTTATTTTTTGCGCTATAAATAAAAATAAAGCGACAATTTTTTTTAAAAAATCTATATTTTTTACTTTTTTTTTAAATAAATAAATATCCCCCAAAAATATATAAAATTATTTTTTTGCTCAGTTTAGGCCGATACGTATTCTTCTACATATTTTTGGTAAAAAAACCAAAAATCGCAATAAGTGTTTATTGATCGGTTTGCGCTAAAGTTATAGCTTTTACAAAATAGGGGATAGTTTTATGGCATTTTTTTTTTAATAGTAATGGCGGCGATCAGTGATTTTTTTTCGTGACTGCAACATTATGTGGACACATCGAAAACTTTTGACACATATTTGGGACCATTGTCATTTTCACAGCGTACTATAAAAATGCACTGATTACTGTGAAAATGACACTGGCAGTGAAGGAATTAACCACTAGGTGGCGCTGTAGGGGTTAAGTGTTCCCTGCATAGTGTTTCTTACTGTAGGAGGGGTGGGCTCTGTGTCACGGTGTACACGGAGCCAAGATCAGTGTCATTGTCAGAGTCCCTGTTTACACAAGCATCTCCCCGCTCTATACCTCCGTGAGACGATCGCAGAGATTCCCGTTGCGATCGGGTCCGCGGGACCCGCGGTCCGACTTACAGGGAAGGCGGCAGGGACGCGAGCTCGCCGCCAGTGGTGCGCTCGCGACCACACAGCAGGCATTTAAAGGGCCATGTACCATTCTTTTGTGCCATTCTGCCAACGTGTCTCGTTTACCATTGTGATTGAAAGTGAAAGTAAAGGAAAATCACAAATTTTGAGTTGTCCCTAGAAAAGTAATAGGGGGGAAACCTTCCAATGGGGACACTAGTTCTGGTGACCTGGGGGTCCCCAAAGGAATAGGCTTAATTTGCAGGGATTTCCTCTCACTTCCAATTTGGCTATGGGACAGGAAGTAAAAGGAAATGTCTGCAATGGGACATAAATATTGAAAAAAAATCTAATGGGTTAAAATCCTCACTTGCTCTATCCCAAATGGAAAAGTGTGGCCTATAGTTCTACTTTAAAGTTTGGATCTTATAGATCATATAAGATTTTAGTGATTGGGTTTATGTTGCATCATTGTTTTCTTTTCTCTATATATTCACTTAAAGGATCACTAAAGGATTTTTTTTTAGCTAAATAGCTTCCTTTACCTTACTGCAGTACTGGTTTCATGTCCTTATTGTTCGTTTTTGCTTTGACGTTTCTGTAATCCTGCTCTGTTCTCCACACTTCCTGGTTGTCTGTTTCCTTATAACCACAGTGCTGGGAGCTTTCTCACGGTGGTCTAAGCTGTCATTACTGTGTGTCTAAAACTTCCCAGAACCAATCAGATTCATAAAAACAAAACACTGCCCTGGATTTGTTTGTTTTTGTTCTGTATCTATTTCTACTTCACAGAAACATGAAGCCAGTTCAAAAGTGAAACTAACCTGCAGGCACATTATATGATTTATTTTTATCTATTTTTAATCATTTTGAAAAGGAATCAGTTAACTTTTATGTCTCTATACCCTGTAAACAGTCATTTCAGCAAAACACTGCCCTGGATTTGTTTGTTTTTGTTCTGTATCTATTTCTACTTCACAGAAACATGAAGCCAGTTCAAAAGTGAAACTAACCTGCAGGCACATTATATGATTGATTTTTATCTATTTTTAATCATTTTGAAAAGGAATCAGTTAACTTTTATGTCTCTATACCCTGTAAACAGTCATTTCAGCAAAAAAATGTTTTTCCTTTAGTGACCCTTTAACAACAGTCGTAATTAACCTCCAAAGGTTAAAGGAATGATAGCCTATAGTTAGCACCGAACCATGAGTTTACCACTACTAAAAACTGTGGGGTAGATTCTCGTATAGAGGCTATCTTTGTGCGGGCGTAGCGTATCTTCTTTAGGCTACGCCGCCGCAACTTAGAGAGGCAAGTGACGTATTCACAAAGCACTTGCGTCCTAAGTTACGGCGGCGTAGTGTAAATGTGCCGGCGTAAGCGCACCTAAGTCAAATGTGTAAGAGGTGGGCATGTTTTATGTAAATTACTCGTGACCCCACATAATTGACGCTTTTATCGAACGGTGCATGCGCCGTCTGTGGACGTATCCCAGTGCGCATGCTCCAAATTACACCGCAACTACTCAATGCTTTTGACGTAATTTACGCACAGCCCTATTCACGGATGACTTACGCAAACGACGTAAAACGTGAAAAATTTGACGCTGTTCTGACGTCCATACCTAACATTGGCTTCGCCTCAAGGAGCAGGGGTAACTTTACGCTGGACATACGCTTACGCAAACAACGTAAAAAAAATGCGCCGGGCACAAGTATGTTCGTGAATCGGCGTATCTAGCTCATTTGCATATTCAATGTGTAAATCGACGGAAGCGCCACCTAGCGGCAAGCATAAATATGCAACTAAGTTACGACGGCGTAAGAGACTTACGCCAGTCGGATCTAAGCGAAATTCCGGTGCATCCTAGAAGTTACGCGGCGTATCTCGAGATACGCCGACGTAACTTCTTTGAGAATCTGGCCCTGTAGCTCCGTTTATAAATGTCCTGCATAAGTCTCATTATCAGTGCAGTCGGTATTGAATTTATTCCCCTGGTAAATGTCATAGCACTGTTTTATATCATGGTTACTTGGTGTGAAATCAAAGGACGGAAAAAGTATTCCAGCTAGGAGGTATTCTGCTCAAGTTCCCCATTAGTTTGTTGATAGTACCTGGTGTCCACCACACGCTTTCTAAGCATCTGCCAAAATCTGTTCTTTTTCCGGAAGACTCCAGTTATGTGGGTTTACCGCTCACTGCTATGGAAAAAAATAAGGAATCCTCTTCAAGAATTCTTTGTGGTTGGAACACAGATGAGAAATATTACACCTTGTGTGGAGAGCACAGCGTGCCGAACAAGCACATGCAAAGAAAAACAGCCTTCCAGGGAAAGTTTTATGACAATCTCTGCTAACCCTTCCCACAATTTCTCCCTCTAAAATATTGAAATAGTCAACTTGGTTTGTTTTTGTTTGATACAGCTCAATGCTTTCAAGACTGGGATTCTCTGAATGCAGCCAGGGAAATAGATGAGGATAAACATTGCAAACACGTCAACATATTCCTATTTTTTCGCTGCATATATTAGTATGTTAATGAGTTAGGCGCCGTACACACGGCAGAGAACCTCGACGGGCAGAACACATCGTTCCGCCCGTCGAGGTTCTCTCCCGGCCGTCGAATTCGGCGACCCGCCCGTCGGGAATGGCAACCAGCCATTCTTCCAGGCGGGCCGTCGAGGAAATAGAGAGCGTGCTCTCTATTTCGGCTCGACGGGCTTCCCGACGGGAAGCTCGCCGAGACCGTACACACGGCCGAGGTCCTCGCTGGAATGTGCATTCCAGCGAGGTTCTCGCTGGTTTTCAGCGAGAACCTCGGCCGTGTGTACGCCGCCTCAGGTTATATTATGAAATGTAGAAGGGGCAGTGAGGTAATATGGAAAGTTAGAAAGATACTTCCAAACAATATAAAAATGCATTGATCTGAGATTCTGCAAATGAATGGGTCAAAGGATTCAATAATGGCAGTAGGCTCAATAAAACGTTTAGGCTTCATTTCCATGGACGTTTTTACAGCCACTTTTCTGAGCGTTTTTTGCAGCTTAAAAACGGCTCTCCATGTAAGTCTATGGCCTCATGCCCACCATGACGTTTTTGAGCTGTAGATGGCTGAGCCGTTTTTAAGCTGCAAAAAAAACCCAGGGCCAGTGCGTTCTGAAGCTCCAGCGTTAGAGCTGTAAAAACGCCAGACGTTAAAAAACGCTCAAAAACGTGCAAAAATGCTCAAAAACGCATAAAACCGCTAAAAGACACTACCACAGTGTTTTTGAGCTCCAGCTCAAAAAAAAATAAAAAAAATAATAAGGGCTCATTTCCACTGGCGTTTTTACAGCCACTTTTCTGAGCGTCTTTTGCAGCTTAAAAACAGCTCTCCATGTTAGTCTATGGCCTCATGCCCACCATGACGTTTTTGAGCTGTAGATGGCTGAGACGTTTTTAAGTAAGCTGCAAAAAAAAGCTCCAGCTTTAGAGCTGTAAAATAGAGCTGTAAAAACGGCAGACATTAAAAAACGCTCAAAAATGTGCAAAAACGCGCAGCGTTTTTGAGCTCCACACAATTTTTTTTTACAAAATAAACATGGACAGGCGTTTTTAAGCTGTAAAAAAGGCTAAAAAAAGTGGCTGTAAAAACGTCCATGGAAATGAAGCCTTAATGTTACTGTCAAGGCTCTTCCTGGGTCAATAGGGAGCCAGGAGCTCTGATAGGCTTCAAAATCGGGTGGGCTTGGGACGCAGAGGATGTGCTCTGATCCCACCCAGGTGTGGGAAACACTGATCCTCAATCCGGTCAACCAGAAGTGGGTGTGAGATCCGTTTTCTGATTTTCCGAAAAGCAAAGACTCACGATTGGCCGCCGAGGAGGAAACGGAAGCCGCCATGATGACCCAGAGGATGAGAGGCCACAGGAGAACAGCAGGTGAACGGGAGGCCACCAAGCAGGGGAAGCTGCCGCTGAGCAGGAGATGCAACCGGTGGTAGGGTAAGTGCTACCGAACAACCCAGGAGGGGGGGGGGGGGTGGCATACTGTTTGCACCCCCTCAAAAAAATATATTCAATGGCCACCACTGGTGAGAGGAGGACAAAGCAGGATTTGCTGTGCTCGCAAGCATGTTTATGTTGAGTAAACAAGCAAGAGGTAAAGGGTATTTGGAAATTCATTTTCATGGGCAGGTTTGACAGGTAGTTTAATAATCCTTTAAAACAATTGGTGGTCATTGGAAAACTGAATTTCAGGTATGATGTTTTTTGGCAGTTTGGACAAATGCAAGCAGGAACTGTATGTGTAATACTTGTGGGATACCTGTGGAAGGTAACAATTCACCACTACTACAATGTTCAGGATCACATGCCAAAGGGCTGCACAGCTGCATAGTGAACACAGTGGCATGGTCACTCTGCATGGGCACTATTCCCAGAATGCCTTGCATTCATAGGTGTGTGCAGGTGTGCGCACAGGGTGTACCAGGTGTGCCTGGGCACACCCAAATCACCCTGTGCTGCACAGATTTCCCTCTGCGGCTTGGCTGTAGAGAAAGGGACATAGTTAGCCATGTTTAAAAAAAAGTCCATCAAGTTCAACCAATGAAAGAGAAAAAAAAAATTCTGTTTAGAGCACCGATATTTCACCAAAGCGCCCATTAATCCTAATAAATTGTAAAAAAAATAATTAAAAAAAATGATAATAATAATAAATAATAATAATAATAAATAATAATACAAAAAATGATAATAATAATAATAAAAAAAATAATAAAAATAAACTACTGACCCCATCCTCTGCCCTACTGACTGTACACTGCTCTAGTGACAGTGTCCATTGGCATACTGCTATATATACTGTATATATATATATATATATATATATATATATATATATATATATATATATACACAGTATATTTATACAGTAAATATATATATACTTGTGTGTTTGAGCTTTGGGGTGCACACCCTAATGCAATCGGCTGCACACACCTATGCTTGTATTATACATATATACTTTACTTTATTAATACCAAAGGGAAATTGGGAAATTGTTGCGACAGCCACACTCAATAAAGACAACACAAGATCACAACAATGAACAGAACAAGATAAAAGACATAACAAAATTACCAATACCAGCCATTAGCACCAAATAAAAATAAATAAAACGACACTTATAATAAATAATCTATACAATTAAAATATGAAATACATGTAAGCTGTTCTTTGACTGGTTAAAGTGAAGAGAAGGGATGGTGACATTTTCATCTTAACCTCATCTAAACAGAAAATGCTTATACATGTAGTGATACTGTATGTGTGAGGAGTTGCATCCACTATGATCATAAAGCCATTTAAAATTATTAATGGTCAAAATAATTTTTAAAAATGTATCTTTTTCCCTTTAAAATATCTAACATTTTGCCTTGTTCATCCCCAAAAAATAATAAATGCTGTATGATAATATCTCAAGCAATGATAAAACATTATTACAAGGCCTATAGCCATAATGTAAAAGTTGGTCGGGTACATAGGGGACACACAATGTGAGGTGGTTAAATCGAAATTAAATACTCAATTTTTAAGCACTTTCAGCAGCTGATTTAATCACTTACTGAGTATGCAGCTCCTTTATCTTTAATGCCCCATACACACGATGGGATTTTCCGTCTGAAAAACCTTGGATGATTTTTCCGACGCAATTCCACTCAAGCTCGGCATGCATACACACGGTCACACAAAAGTTCTCTGAACTTTCAACTATCAAGAATGTGGGGACATACAACACTACAACGAGCCGAGAAAATTAAGTTCAATGCTTCCGAGCATGCGTCGAAATTTTGCGCGTCGGAATTGCTACAAAAGATCGGAAAATTTAAGAACCAGCTCTCACCTTTTGCTGGTGGAAATTCCGACAGCAAAAATCTGATGGACCACACACGTTTTGCGCACAGTTATGGGGCAGTTGTGACATACCCCCATTCAGTTGGATTGGTTGCTTTCTGTGGACAGTACTGGCCACACACAGCAGCGGGGATCAATGTTGCTTCGCACCACCGGCATATGTGCACCCCCTCCGCAACTTTGCAGCTTTAGCAGAGGTGGTTGTGCGGCGGTCTTACCAACTCCCGAACCACAAGTATAAATGAGGCCTGAATTATTGCCTATGCTCCAGTTTAAGCCAGTGGCTGGACCACTGCCCCAGGCTTCCTGTTTTATGGTGATTTCTTTCTCTTGCAGAATCCTTTGGAGTCTTCCTTGGACTAGAGTTCTCCTATCATCTAGGCTAGAAACAAACAAAACATACAGCCAGTTTGGAGTGGCAAGACACTCCCCTGTCCTTCCCTCCTCCTCCAAGCAAGTAAACTGTCTGGAGACTACGCTGTCTACTGGTAACTTTTTCCTGTGAAGACTGGAAGTTCAGGGAAGCAGAAATGAAAGAGCAGGAGCCAGCAGCATTAACATTTGTAAAATGCAAGAGCTGGTGTAAGACCCCTTTCACACTGAAGGCGTTTTTTAAAGGACCAAAAAAAAAGACTGTAAAGCACTTAAAAAAAACCCCTCCCCTGCAGCCCCAGTGTGAGAGCCCGCGTGCTTTCACACTGGAGTGGTGCGCTTGCAGGACGTTAGAAAACGTCCCGCAAGCAGCATATTTGGAGCAGTTTTTAGCACCGCTGCCGAAACGCCAGCAAAGCACTTCGGCAACGGCACAACATGGGCGCTATTAACCCTTTTTCCCACTAGTGGCCGAAAAGTGCCGCTAAAACGACGATAAAGCGCCCCCCCTAAACTAGCGTTGCTTTACCGCTAACGTGGCTCGCTGGCAGTGTGAAAAGGGTTTAATAGTTAAAGGGTCACTAAAGGAAAACATTTTTTTTGCTGAAATGACTGTTTACAGGGTATAGAGACATAAAAGTTAACTGATTCCTTTTAAAAATGATTAAAAATAGATAAAAATCAATCATATAATGTGGCTGCAGTTTCCCTTTCGTTTTTAAACTGGTTTCATGTTTCTGTGAAGTAGAGAGAGACACAGAACAAAAACAAACAAATCCAGGGCAGTGTTTTGTTCTTAAAATGAATCTGAGGAGTTTTAGACACACAGGGCCAGATTCTTAAAAGAGATACGACGGTGTATCGCAGGAAACACCGTCGTATCTAAACACTTACACTGTCGGATCGTAGATGTAATTACTTTTCTGACCGCTAAGTGGCCTTTACATTGTTTTCTCATTTGCCTATGCAAATGAGCCTAATACGCCGAT
The DNA here is from genome assembly GCA_029574335.1 of Rana kukunoris. Taxonomy (NCBI): domain Eukaryota; kingdom Metazoa; phylum Chordata; class Amphibia; order Anura; family Ranidae; genus Rana; species Rana kukunoris. The sequence goes on along the minus strand of CM056050.1, from coordinate 572,028,548 downwards.
TCCCGAACGTGTTTACGCCGCCTGTCGTCGTTTACGTCGTTTCCGTAAGCGTAAATCTACCCCTGCTATATGAGGGGTAGGTTTACGAAGTTCCGTCGTTGCCATGTTAAGTATGGCGTCGGGTCAGCGTCGTCTTTTTCCGTCGGTTACGTAGTTTTACTAAGTCGTTCGCGAATAGGGCATTGCGTTTTCACATCGGTTTCAACTACGTTTTTCGACGAGAGCTGGAGCATGCGCACTGGCCTTTTTTCCCGGCCGGCGCATGCGCAGTTCGATCGACGCGGGGGCGTGCTTAATTTAAATACAACCTGCCCCCTTTGAATTACACGGCCTTACGCCGGGCCATTTACACTACGCAGCCGCAACGTACGGAGCAAGTGCTTGGAGAATACGGCACTTTTTTAGTGTTCCTTTAATTGGGGAATGTTTTTTTTTTTTTATTTATTGTAATATTTGTGTTAAGCTAAAGAGGCTTTATTACTATGTTAAATAGACAAATCTTAAAAAATGGCAGCAGAAACGCTGATATACTTGTCATTAATGCTTGATATGCTTAACCAGTTGACCTCCAGAACATTTACCCCCCTTCATGACCAGACCATTTTTTGCGATATGTCACTGCGTTACTTTAACTGACAATTGCGCGGTCGTGCGACGCTGTACCCAAATAAAATTGTCCTTTTTTCCCCGCAAATAGAGCTTTCTTTTGGTGCAATTTTATCACCTCTGCATTTTTTATTCATTGTGCTATAAACAAAACAGAACATTAAAAATTAAAAAAAATATATATAATTTTTACTTTCTGCTATAAAACCTATTCAATAAAAAAATGTATAAAATAAAATGTATTCATAAATTTAAGCCAATTTGCTACATGTTTTTGGTAAATAAGTGTATATTGATTGGTTTGCGCAAAAGTTATAGTGTCTAGAGACTATGGGATATTTTTATTGATTTATTTTTATTAGTAATGGCAGCGATCAGCGACTTATAGCGGGACTGCAGACTTTCTGACACTTTTTGGTGACCAGTGACATTAATACAGTGATCAGTGCCAAAACAATATGCACTGTACAAATGACACCGGGTGGTAAGGGGTTAAAGGGGTTGTTAAAGGGGAGGTTCACCCTCCGGCAATCCCGCAGGCTTGGGCGCATACAGCGCGTCACGAGATGCTGAAGGAACCCGAACGTTGGTGTGCAGGCGCCGTATAGGGCCGCACCGACGTTTGGGTTCCTTTGGCATCTCGTGGCGCGCTGTATGCGCCGGACTGAGGGACGTCAATCACAGCCTGTGATTGGAAACGCCCAGTCACGCGGGATTGCCGGAGGGGAAGAGAGCCTGTAAAAAGGTATGTACAGAAAAAAAAAAAAACACCGGCATACTGCCGGTCGGGTGGGTGGGCTCCATGGCATGCTAGAATTTTTTTGGAGGGTGAACCTCCAATTTAAGTCATGCAACAATCCCTTCTGCTATATGAAATAATGTCCTCAATGCATTTTTTTTTTAAATCTGCTGTGTACCTGATTTTAGAGCGCCGGTCAGCGCTCACATGACATGCTGCCTCTCTCGTGCTGACACCAAAGCGGGTGGGGCTGAGAAACCCCTGCTGATGTCAGCCAGGAGGAGAGGGGTGGCCAGTCACTTGAGTGACGATCCACGCTCTGAAATCGGGTACACAGCAGATTTTTGTTTTAAAACAAATGCACCGAGGACATTATTTAACATAGTAGAGGGGATTGTGGGGAAGATCACGGAGTGGACAGAGCTGACAGGCAGGGAGGGGGAGAGGACAGAGGAGGGGGGAGAGAGGACAGAGAAGAGAACGGATGGCGGAGGCACATAAACTGACCACAATGTCAGGGCTCAGCAGCCATGAAAAACTGTGGTCAGTTTACATGGGGAGAGCAGAACCAGGCAGAATCAGCTGGATATTTCAGGTGATACAGAGGGCCAAATTACACAGCACAAGCAAGGCGCTGTATGATATTTGTGGTAGCAAGGGTATTTGAAGTGTGGGGGGGGAGAGGATGTGCATGCAATGGGGAAATTTGAGGAGGATTTGTTTGTGCTAGGAGGGCTGATATTTTTTTTGGGGGGGGGCATTTGTGTTGGGGGGGATTTGGAGGATGGAGGGGGAAAATATTTGTGCTAGGAGATTTTGAGGTTTGTGTTAGAAGAGGTGATATGGTAGAGGGGTGAGGGTATTTGTGCTAGGAGGAGATTTTTTTGGTGGGGGTGGGATTTGTGCAAGTAGAGATGATTGGGGGGTATTTGTGCTAAGAGAGGTGATTGGAGGTATTTCTGATAGGAGGGGGATTTGGAGTGGGGGACAGGATGTGTACTCTGGGGGGGGGGACATTTGTGCTGGGGGGATTTGGGGGATTGGGGGGCAAAGATTTGTGATGGGAGGGGGAATTTCATCAGGGGGGTGAATATGTACTAGGAGGGATTTTTGCTGACACATAATTCTCATACATCTTGGGGGGCGGGGCAGTTTGGTATGTTTGCCCTGGGCTCTAGGTGACCTTATCCAGGCATAAATAAGTGTAGATATAAAAATAAATAAATAATCAAAATTAAGAATAATCATAAACAGTGATAATTGTGATTGTAAACGTGCAAATAAAGGCCCAGATTCACAGAGAGTGGGCGCACATTACACCGGCGTAGCGCAAACGCCGTACACTACGCCGACGCAGCATGGAGAGGCAAGCACTGCATTTAGCAAGCTATTGCTTCCAGCCCTGCGTTGGCGTGGCGTAGGTTTCGAAGGTGCAGGCCGGCGTAGGTGGAAGTGGGAGTGACCCCATGCAAATGATGGTCCGAGCATGGTGCAGTGTTTTACGCCTGGCGTATCACGAACTGTGCATGCGCCGTGACGTTGCCGTGACGTGGACGCATGAAACAGCATCCTTATGCGCATGCTCACAACCACACCGACAAAAATGCCTAAGCTACGCCAGATCACCACGTACGCTGTGAATGTAACGTATGCCCAATACGCAGGCCTGTGTTCTCTGTTGCAGACCTTTGCATGTCTGTTGCTGGGTTGAGCCTCATCTATGGGGAATAACTTTACGCTGGACGCACAACTTACGCGCACCTCGCGTAGCATGCGTCGGGCACACGTACGTTCGTTTGCATGTTTGAATGCCTAATAAATGGGAGCAGCAACATGCATCCAGACAAAAAGTGTGCCCACGCTACGCTGGCATATGTAAGCTATGTCGGCCAGTTTTTAGGCGTATGTTGGTTTGTGGGTCTGGCGCACAGATACGCCGGCACACATTTGCGCTTACCGGCGCAAATTTGCACTTACTTCGGCGTAAGTGCTTTGTGAATCTGGGCCAAAGTGTCTAGAATAGACTTAAAATTCAAGTGTTCAAATATAATTGATGAGTAGTCCTTTGATAATCCCAAAGTCTTTCTGCTTCCACCAACACCTCAGTGCTCACAGAACTCTCACCTCATAGGTACATAACATGAGCCTTGGATCAACCTCCAATATGGGTAAGATGGTCAATTCCTCCAAAGACTCCTCCGCTTATCCTCAGATAGAGATTCACATATAAAGATGAAGTAGAAAAAAAAAATAGTGTAGTACCATTAACCATTTAAGCCCCGAGCCTGTTTTTCAGATTTGGTGTTTACGAGACTAAAACATTTTTTTTTGCTAGAAAATTACTTAAAACCCCCAAACATTATATATATTTTTTTCTGATACCCTAGAGAATAAAATGGCAGTCATTGCAATTTTTTTTGTCACACCGTATTTGCGCAGCGGTCTTACAAGCGCACTTTTTTTGGAAAAAATTCACTTTTTTGAATTAAAAAATAAGACAACAATAAATTTGGGCCAATTTGTTTTATATATTATGAAAGATTATGTTACGCTGAGTAAAATGATACCCAACATGTCACGCTTAAAAATTGCGCCCGCTCGTGGCATGGCGTCAAACTTTTACCCTTAAAAATCTCGATAGGCGACGTTTAAAAAATTCTATAGGTTGCATTTTTTGAGTTACAGAGGAGGTCTAGGGCTAGAATTATTGCTCTCGCTCTAACAATACCTCACTTGTGTGGTTTGACCACCGTTTTCATATGCGGGCGCTACTCGCGTATGTGTTCGCTTCTGCGCGCGAGCTCGTCGGGACGGGGCGCTTTAAAACATTTTTTTTTTTTGTTTCGTATTTATTTATTTTATAATTTTTAACACTGAAATAAAAAATAAAAAAATTATCACTTTTGGTTCTATTACAAGCAATGTAAACATCCCTTGTAATAGAAAAAAGCATGACAGGTCCTCTTAAATATGAGATCTGGGGTCAAAAAGACCTCCGATCTCATATTTAGGCTTAAATGAAAAAAAAAAGAAGACATTTTGTCATTTGAAAAAAATGTAAACAAAAAATGTCTCTTTAAGACGCTGGGTGGGACTGACATTTTGACGTCACTTCCGCCCAGCAGAGCTATGGGGACGGGTGGGAGCTATGTTGCCCTCACTCGCATCCCCACACAGCAGCAGAGAGGACCCGATCGCCTCCGCCGCTACCGACGGCTACGGTAAGCGGCGGAGGGCGTGGGAGAGCGGCGGGAGGGGGAGCCCTCTCCCGCCACCGATAACGGCGTTCTTGCGGAGAATCCGCCGCGGAGACCACCGTTATCGTTGACAGAACCGTCCACTGAAGAGATGGATATCTTGGTTGTGGCAGCATCTGCTGCCGTTACCGAGATATCCATCTTTTAAAATAGGACGTATATATACAGTGGGCGGGCGTTAACGGTTAAAAAAGACCATTTAAGAAAGAGGGAGCAAACCCTGTACCTTTTTTCTTTTTTTTTTTTATATATTTACTCAATCTATAACCTGAAAGTAAAATTTTCACTTTTAATGTGAAGGCCATATGCTATACCTCAGCATGATGAGGCGTATCCTAATTTATTGGCTAATCTCAAAACCGAAATCTATAGTCGGAAAATACTCTAAATTCGTATGCATAATTCCAATTATTGGGTAGAAAGAAGAAAGAAAATGTTGGCCCCTAGAATGGTGCCCTTGGGAAAATAATGAAAGGTTGAAAGAATAAAAATAAATATGGTAGGATGCCATGGTCCCTTGTTTATCAAGGGCTTATCGCTGTATAAAAGAGTCAAAGGTTTCTGAATGTTTGAAAATAACCCACGGTTGCCAGGTTTTGTTGAAGTGTTCTATTTTTCCTTTTGCTATTGCCCTGATCTCTTCCATTTTATAGAGAAGATGCGCCTCTTTGAGCCATTCCTTAATCGTAGGGGTGGTGGCAGGAATTATGGGGCCCCTTACACAGCTTCAGGCATGGGCCCTGCCTCGACCAGAGAACCGAAGCGGGGGGACTGGAGCAAATTGAGAAGCAGGCGTTGCTGCTACTAATTAAGAAAACTGAGAGGCAGGGGGCGTGAATTGAGAAGCAGGGGGGGGGGGGGTGCCATGAATTTTGGGGATTGCCCTGGAGACCTCTGTCCCTTACAAATATATATATATATATATATATATATATAAAGGATATAAAAAAGAGGGAGGTTGCCACCCAGGCCCCTGGGGACCTCTGGGCCCTTTAATAAAAAAAAATATATATATAGATAACAAAAATTGTATTTTTTTTTTATAAAAAAAAGGGAGGGTTGCCATCTGGGGCCCTGGGAACCTCTGGGCCCTTTAATAAAATAAAAAATATATATATTTTTTTAATTAAAAAAACGGGGGTTGCCATCTGGGGCCCTGGGGACCTCCGGGCCCCTTACAGGTGTACTGCCTGTACCCCCCTGATGGCGGCCCTGGGTGGTGGTGCTTCTCCAGTGTCTGGATATCACTGCTTTCGTGTCTGTGAGTAGAAAACTTGTCAGTGATTTCTTGTATTTTTCTATTGAGCAGTTGTTAACTACTTGCCGACCGCCCGCCGTCATATTACTGCGGGACGGTGGCACTGTTCCGCGAGAGCACGTAGCTCTACGTCCTTTCTTTAGCGGCCACTAGGGGGCGCGCGCGCCACCGGCAGCCGGCGCGCACGCCCCCCGCACGCCCCCGAGTCCCCCCCGATGGCTCGTTACAGAGCGGGGAACAGGAGTTTTGTGTGTAAACACAAAGCTCTTGTTCCTGTCAGCGGGGGAAACGTTGATTTTCTGCTCATACAATGTATGAACAGAAGATCAGTGATTTCCCCTAGTGAGTTCACCCCCCCATACAGTTAGAACACAAACAGGAACACACTTAACCCCTTCCCTGCCCCCTAGTGTTAACCCCTTTACTGCCAATGGCATTTTTATAGTAATACAATGCATTTTTATAGCATTGATCGCTATAAAAATGCCAATGGTCCCAAAAATGTGTCAAAAGTGTCCGATGTGTCCGCCATAATATCGCAGTACCGAAAAAAAACGCTGATCGCCGCCATTACTAGTAAAAAAAAATATTCATAAAAATGCCATAAAACTACCCCCTTTTTTGTAAACGCTATAAATTTTGCGCAAACCAATCAATAAACGCTAATTGCGATTTTTTTTTACGAAAAATATGTAGAAGAATACGTATCGGCCTAAACTGGGGAAATTTTTTTTATTTTTTATTTTTTTGGGGATAATTATTATAGCAAAATGTAAAAAATATTGAATTTTTTTCAAAATTGTCGCTCTATTTTTGTTTATAGCGCAAAAAATAAAAACTGCAGAGATGATCAAATACCACCAAAAGAAAGCTCTATTTCTGGGGAAAAAAAGGACGCCAATTTTGTTTGGGAGCCACGTCGCACGACCGCGCAATTGTCAGTTAAAGCGACGCAGTGCCGAATCACAAAAAGTGCTCTGGTCTTTGGACAGCAATATGTTCCGGGGCTAAAGTGGTTAATGTGTAGGAGGCAGCATGCTGCATTTAGTTGGATCCTTGTTTCTGTTATGTGTTTTATACCCACCTCCATAAAGATTGGATCAAGTCGCACCATATATGGTATAGTGTACCTTTATCTTGGTTGCATCGCCAACCATGGTCAGGAACTGTAGCAAACTATTTATGTAATTTACTTGGTGTTATGTACCAATTTGTTAAAAGCTTAAATGATGTTTCTTGTATTCTCACGCTAATTGTGAATTTGTGAGCAAACACACATGCCTGAAGCCATTGGTCTTTCGTAAAAGACATGTTTAAGGCTGCGTACACACGATCGGTCCAACCCAATGAAAATGGTCCAACGGACCGTTTTCATCGTTTCACAGACTGATGGTCGGATGTGCGTACACACCATCAGTTCAAAAACCGATCGAGTCAGTACGCGGTGACGTAAAACACAACGACGTGCTGAAAAAAATGATGTTCAATGCTTCCAAACATGCGTCGACTTGATTCTGAGCATGCACTGGTTTTTGGACGGATGCTTTTGCGTACTAACCATCGGTTTGGACCGATGGTCAGGCATCCATCGGTCCGATTTTAAAGCAAGTTTTAAAACTTTGGTCCGGCGAATGACGGACCGATGGGCCATACACATAGGCATGCAGTGCTACCAGCTTCCCTCCTCCACCGCCTGTTGCTGCAAGGATGTTTTAGGATGAGTGGAGGAAGGGTCTGGTAAATATGTCATTAACCATCCCCTTCCCTTTCTGAATGAACATCGTGAGTGATCAGTAGTGTGCGTTTGAGCTTTGCGGTGCACACCCTAATGCATTAGACTGCGCACACCTATGGCCGTACACACGGTCGGATCGATGAAATTGGACTTAAGCCAATTTTCATCGGTTTGGACCGATCGTGTGTACGCGGCCTAAGGCCCTTTCCAAAATATTTTGTGTCCACTAGGTTCCTGTAAATCCTAGGTCTGCAACCAAGTGAATGTTAAAGAAATATTCTTTGTTGACCTGGTAGTCGTAAAGCATATGGTTTCAAATGAAGTTAGAGGCCTGGTGAAATTTTTACATCTCTGTGGGTTCATGATATAGTTGCGATAGTCCCTATTATTTCAGGGTGTCTGTCCTAATACTCTTTGTAATTAAGAACACCAATTTCTGAGCCTTGTGAATGGCAGGACAAGTATCCCTGACTCCGCCCTTCATAAGGCATGCTATCTCAGATGGAGTGAGACAGGGAGAAAAATAGTCAAATAGAAAGTGCACAATATTTTGTGATAAAAGAAACACAAATGCTTTGCTTGCTATTGGCAATGGACTTAAACCTATATTGAAAGCTGTGTCCTTTCTTTAGCATAGTTGCAGTGTTTCTTAAGCCTCGTACACACGATCAGACATCCAACAAACTTTCCCTTTGATTTTTGTCCAATGGGAGTTGTCCGGTCACACCCATAGTATACACACGCTTTGACTGTTTCGGCAACAAACGCGAACGTAGTGACCTTTTAACGTACTGACGAGAGTTTAAAATAGGAAGTTCAATTTTCCGGCGTCACCCTTTGGGCTCCTTCTGCTAATCGAGAATTAGTAGAGGTTTCGTCTCTGTGTGTTCGCGATTTTCAGTTTCGTGCAATTTTGTTTCTGAACGTTAGTTCGTCAAGCAGACATGTTGCGCAATGGGGTTGTGCTAACTTGACCCACAAAAAAATATAGAAATATGTTTGATTCATATAACTGAAATACACAAATCCAAAGTAAAGACATTTGTTTTGACTCCGTCAGTATCCGATTCAGAATGTTTGAAAATAACCCACTGTTGCCAGGTTTTGTTGAAGTTTTCTGTTTTTCCTTTTGCTATTTCTTCCATTTTATAGAGAAGATGTGCCTCTTCTAGCCATTCCTTAATCATAGGGGTGGTGGTGCTTCTCCAGTAGTGACATTTGTTTTTACTTCATCAGTATCACCAGCAAAGCAGCTTTTAGTATTATCACATTATAAAGAAGAAGAGAATGTGCGCTGCTTTTCTTGATTTTCTGAGCATGCACGTTTGTACTTGTACAAAATTCTGATTGCTTGCTGTACACACGGTCGGACTAGGCACCATCGGACTCTTGTTGACGTAAAGTTTGTCCGTTTGCAGACCAAACTTTTTGTCCGATGAAACCCGAAAAAGTTTGTCCGATGAAGCGTACACACGGTCGGACTATTTTGGAAACTTGCTCATTTTGAAGTTTGTTGGCAACTTATGGGCCTTTAGATTACATTACCAAGCTGATTTTCTTTGTTGCACATGGGTGCTCTTTAATCTCTACACATCTGCAGCAAGAATTCTTCATCGGTTCCTAGATCAACTTTTCAGTGACTGGGTTAACAAAATACCAGAAAAAAAATCAACTATGCAAAGCCAAATGAACAACATCTAGAGACATAAGACACATTTTATATGTTATTGAGCATAACCTCGGATGGGTGTAGCTCTCTCCTCCAGCACTGTTACATGCCCAGAATGTGTCTTTTTGTGTGTTATGTAATGTTATATGCTTTAGCTACATCATGGAACAGTGGGTAATAAAATTAATGAGTAGTTATCAGATCAGTCTTTCACCACATCCTGAATTATACAAATTAGCTCATCACGCCACTTACCTCCAGTGTGGAAATGATTGAAGTTTATATCTTGTGGTACCCATATTTACATAAGCTTGTATTATCTGGAGTAGGCATTTCTGCAGACCTTTTGCTTGTAACCAAAAACTACTGTTATAAAATACACAAACAGGATGGTTTTTGCATGTAGGACGGTATACAACACTCTCTCGGTGTAGGATGCTGATGATTTAAAAGGCAACTATCATGTAATGGAAAAGATGGATACATGTTACATTTTTTCATACTGATCACAGCCTTTTATTAAAAATCTGAGCCCCCTTGTGTCAGCAGAGACAGTGGGTTGTGGAGAGGACACAGCAGGAGGGATCTAATGCACTCAGGATGGCGTGGAGATAGGGCTGCCACTTGTCACCCAGACAGTCCGGGTCTTGAATCATTTGTCTGGTTTTCAGTCAGTCAGACCGGACCGTGACTCCCTAACATAGCTGAAGAGAGGATTAGGAGTTCTCATCCCTCCAGTCTGCTGGGGGTTATAGAGGGGCGGCACTGAGCACTCCCCTCAGTGCGGCACTACCGGGGGGCGGAGTAAAGACGGTCTGGAGACTGGAGAGAGGAAGGAAGGTCTGCTGCTTTGCAGTTTGTGATCTGTGAGTACAGAGGGGGGGGGGGAATCAGATGTGTGAAGGGATACCTGGTGTAAGGGGGATTGTGATGTGTGGAGGGGCTCTGATGGGGACATCTGATGTATAGGGGGAACTCTAGTTCAGATACCAGATGTATGGGGGTACACTACTGGGAATACCTGATGTAAGGGGGACTCTGATGGACATATCCAATGTAAGGGGGCACTCTACTGGGGACAGCTGATGTAAGAGGGACTCTGATGGGAACACTAGATGTAAAGGGGCACTCTACTGGGGACACCTGATGTAAGGGGGACTCTGATGGAAACACCAGATGTAAAGGGGCACTCTACTGGGGACACCTGATGTAAGGGGGACTCTGATGGAGACACCAGATGTATAGGGGCACTCTAGGGGCAACAGATGTCTGATCTGATGGGGACATCTGTTGCCCCTAGAGTGCCCCTATACATCTGGTGTCTCCATCAGAGTCCCCCTTACATCAGGTGTCCCCAGTAGAGTGCCCCTTTACATCTGGTGTTTCCATCAGAGTCCCCCTTACATCAGGTGTCCCCAGTAGAGTGCCCCTTTACATCTAGTGTTCCCATCAGAGTCCCTCTTACATCAGCTGTCCCCAGTAGAGTGCCCCCTTACATTGGATATGTCCATCAGAGTCCCCCTTACATCAGGTATTCCCAGTAGTGTACCCCCATACATCTGGTATCTGAACTAGAGTTCCCCCTATACATCAGATGTCCCCATCAGAGCCCCTCCACACATCACAATTCCCCTTACACCAAGTATCCCTCCACACATCAGATTTGTCCTCCCTTTCCCTGTGTACTTACAGATCATTAACTGCAAGGAAAGCAACCCTTCCTTCTTCTCTCCAGTCACCAGATGTAAGGAGGGACCCTAATGGGGACACCAGATGTAAGGTGCACTCTACTGGCAACCCCTGATGTAAGTGGAATCTGATGGGGAGACCTGAATTTGGGGGATTCAGATGGGGACACCAGATGTATAGGGGGACTCTGCTGGGGACACAAGATGTAAGGAGGAACCCTGATGGGGACACCAGATGTGAGGTGGTCTTATTTTCTTTTACTTGAACTATGGATGTGATTGGCCTACTTTTATGTAATATTAGAGAGCAATTCGAATCTCAGCTGGAAGAAAATTGTAGCAACCGGACCTCCTTGAATTTTATTTTATTACCCCTGCCCTGAGTGGACATTCTTACAATGCAGAAAAACATGCAGCCCTTTTGTAGGTGTGCAGTGGTGCCATTAAAGGAGTTGTAAAGGCAGAAGGTTTTATATCTTAATGTATTCTATGCATTAAGATAAAAAACCTTTTGTGTGTAGCAACCCCCCAGCACACCCCTAATTACTTACCTGAGCCCCATCTCTCTCCAGCGATGTCTACGAATGTCTAAGCCATCCGGGACACTCCTCCTGATTGGCTGAGATACAGCAGTGGCGCCACTGGCTCCCGTGGCTGGCAATCAAAGTCAGTTAACCAATCAGGGGAAATAAGGGGCGGGGCTCCATGTCTGAATGAACACGCAGAGCTTGACTTGGCTCCAGTGCCCCTATAGGACTGAGGGGGCACTTGATATGAGGGAGGGGCCAGGAGCAGCGAAGAGGGACCCGAGAAGAGGGAGATCCTGGCTGCTCTGTGCAAAACCAACTGCACAGAGCAGGTAAGTTAACATGTTTGTTATTTTATTTTTTAAACAAGACTTTACAGTCACTTAAATCTTAATGGTACAACCACACACCTTGCTTTTGTGCTCATTCACCTGCAGCAAAACGTATGGTAACAAAGTATCATGTGTTTTGGTGCATCACAATTTTAAAAAGTTATACCATTTTTACATCTATTTGCACTACGTTCGTTCCAAATTCGAGTGCCAAATTAGACGGCCCATAATTCACTGCGGCATTGTGCGCCCTGCATGCTTGGCCAATCACAGCGCGCAAAAAACGCGCCAGGATGGCTTTGGCCAATTATGGCTCAGGGCTTTAGCACACGCCCCACACTATATAAGGCTGCCTGCTGGGCGGCCTCGTGTAGTGTGTTCCAGCGCTGAACAGAGATCAGTCAGAGAGACAGAGAGATAGTCTTTTTATATAGCTAGATAGAGCAGGCAGGCTAGTCAGTTTAGCCTAATTTACAGTGTGTAGAGGATATATATACATCCCTAGGAGTTGTACATATATTTATACACTGTATAGCTTAGATAGATCAGTTCTTCCTAATTTACTGGCAGGCAGGTGATTGTGCTATTTAAAGACGTTATCACACGTATAGACACCCAGCAGGTACAATATTTAAAGGAATTTTTTTTTTTTTATTTAAGCATCGATAAAATCACTGCTCCTGAAGCAGTGATTTTAATGATGCTTAACTTAAAAAACGGTCATTTGAAAAAACTGACGTTTTTTTAAACTTTTTTCCATTGATACATGTTCCCTGGGGCAAGACCCGGGTTCTCAAAGACGTTTTTCAACAATAACTTGAATATTGGTCTTTAAAATGATCGTTTTTGAATTCGAACGTTCGAGTCCCATAGACTTCAATGGGGTTCTAAATGTTCGCACGAATGGTCGGTCTGTTCGACGGTTCTGGTGCGAACCGAACGCGGGGGTGTTCGGCTCATCCCTACACCTCAGCAGTGCCACATGCTGATAGCTTCCATGCCACACCACATTGAGGCAGTAATTGCTGCAAAAGGGGCCCAAACTAAGTACTGAGTACATACATATGCATGCTTCTACTTTTCAGAGGTCCGATATCGTTCTATGTACAATCCTTGTTTTATTGATTGCATGTAATATTCAAATTTTCTGAGATTGTGGATTTGGGGTTTTTATGACCTGTAAGCCATAATAATCACAATTATGACAAATCACGGCTTGAACTATCTTGCTTTGTATGTAATGAGTCTATCTCAAATATTAGTTTCACCTTTTAAGTTGCATTAGTGAAATAAATGAACTTTTGCACGATATTTAAATTTTTCGAGTTTCACCTGTATGTACACCCTGGCTGAAAGTAATTTGCCTGTTTTCTGAACACACCCTCACCCCACCAACACCTACCCTCACCACCCCACCCACAACTGCGAGAATACACAAGCCTCAAATCAGCAAGCCACCATACTCTCTATACAAACTCTGTCACTGGAAGTATTCCACTTCAACAAAATCATAAAAGTTTGGTGATAACTGTACTGTGTGAGCTGAATAAAATTCCCAGCACCCCACACACATGGCACACACTTTATTAGTGGCATGCTATAATTACGGTGCAAACTCAAAATCATTTTTGGACAGAGTTCAGCTCTCATTTATTCAAATACTTCTACATGTATCTGTTAGAAGAATAGGGAAATCAAAATGGCATTTTTTTTTAAAAAGCGTTATTTTTCTTAGGTTTGCATGTTTTGTTATATATCAAGTTTAGATGCAAATAGAGTTTGGCAGCATTATTTAACAGAGGTTATAATATGCTAGAATTACCAATTCATGTCATTGGAAAGGACAACCTTGAATGTGAAATTCTCATATTGGCAGTTAGAATGCAAAATTCAACCCTAGCATGACCTTCCCCTGTAGCTCAGATTAAAAATAAACTATGACAGATGATATTTCATCTCCTCCCTCGCACAAACAGCAAAAGTACTTCCAATATACAGATTCAGGGAACGCAGTTTAGATATACTGGCAGGTGCTGGGTAGTATTGGTAGACTTATGAACACAGACATCTGCTGAGAATAGGAAGGCAGACGGAGGGACAAACTCCATGATTTCTGGCCTGGTACACAGAAAATTGCATTCTGCTTTGGGTGCAGCTTTTTTCAGATACACAAAAATGTTGCAAAAAGAAGGTGTATTACATCAAATAAAACACCTTACTTTCTGATGACTATACTTTCCTGCTTTTCCCCAGTCATTTCTATCACCAATACTGCTCTGTAAAAAATTCTTGCGGGTATGCAGGTAAATATGTACAATATTTACAGATTAAATAGACTACCCAATAACTTTTGGTGTGTGTGGGATGCTGTGGCTAAGGGGGAACCCCAGGCCGGCCTACGATACCTCTAGTACACACCCAGTGAAATTATAATCAATACCCGTGGTGTGTCCCATTTAAGAGCAACCGCGGTAATGTCCTGGAGGCAAAGCTTTGCATTTTATTATCTTCACCGGGAATGTAGGAGCTCTGTGGACAATATTTGGATGTGGTATTCTATGAAAATCATTAAAGGTTCCTGGGCAAAACCCCCTTCCCAAATCCTGTACACAGTCAGCGGTCCTCCTCTCAGTCCTTGAGCTGTTGCAGGGTGTCCTTCTTTAGCGCGGACAGTCTGTTCATCTGGGCTGGAGCTGCATGAACAATCTGTTCCTCTGGGCTGGAGTTGCAGGCTGTGTGTCCTTTGGTAGGTCGTGATTCCACACACACACATAGAGTGCAGATGCTCTCCTAATGGGGTGCAGGCAAAAAGAGGCTCTGGCCTAGTTACTCTGGCTTTTTATCTCCTCTCTCCTCTCATGACTGGCTCAGGCTCTTCCAATAGGGAGTTTACAGACAACCTCCAATAGGAAGTTTACAAACAAGCAGTTCTGAATGTCTGTGTGAAGAGAAAAGGGGGGATGAAAAAGCCCACACTGCTGCATCAGACAGTTCTCCCATCATAGATTAGATCAGTCTGGAGAAGTACCTGCTACACTTATAATAAAGCACACCAGTATGTACAAGGAATATCTCCTAAAAATGCCCCATTTAGGAGACATTCAGTTTCTCTGCAGCTGATGACGTCACTAGCACATACGCTCTGAAGCAACGGCATACTCGTGCTGTTCCTTCAAAGCTATGTGCCACAGCCAAGACACAGCGATTTACTGGGTTCCCGAAGCTTAAGAGAGTCCCAGATGGGGATTCGGTGACCGGGATGCTGACCGGTACGCTCTACTGCCGCCTAGTGACTTATGCTGAGAAACTACTGGTAGGATTCGCTCTGTTTGCACATTTAGTCTATCCAAATTAACTGGCCTGAGGCAGAGGCCTAGAGCCGGGCTTGTGAGAGAGACCTGTTCCTCCCAGCTAAGATTCGAGGTGGCGCCACGGCTGCCAGGTTTGTGTGAGAGACACCTGTCCGGCGACACCTTACCCACTCAATCTCATAGGAGTGGTGACATGTGAAAGTTTGTGCTGCTAAGGGCTGATCTGCCTTTTGTATTTCCAGGCCTGACATCGAAAATTTCTCTTCTCTCATCAACCTATTCTTCCTTCACCAAAGTTGATGTTGGCTAATGTTGGCCTGGAATTTAAGCATTGAGAAAATCTTTATTGACTGTGTGGACCTCTGTTTACTGCTAAATGTTTCTGGTGCATCCCTAGACCAAGCTGGGGTAACTTAATTTGCCGATCCCAAATCAAACCAGCGGCCCCCTTTCGGGGGTAAGCGATACATATCTACAATCTTTTCACTGTGGGGGATATTTATTAAAACTGGTACACCCTGAATCTGGTGTAGCTGGACATGGTAGCCAGCTTCCTACTTCAGCTTGTTCAATTAAGCTTTGCCATTTAGGCTGGGTTCACACTTGTCCTACAAACGCTCCGACATTGGGAGCTCATGTCGCATGATGTGTGAAAATCAATGTTTCCCTATGGGACCTGTCTTAACTGATCCGACACAAGTCTGTCCGACTTTGAAAACACTCCCTGTACTACTTTGCTCCGACATTCATCCTACTTCAGCCCATTGAATATCATTGAAGTCAGACCAAAGTAGGAGCCTTGTCCTTATCAGACATCCAACATGTGATTACAGCAGCAGAAAAAGGAATTTATCTCACTCTGGGATTGTTTTGATTGGTCAAAGAACAAGTCAGACTATCACAAAGTTGGTTCAAAGTAGTATCCTGTTCATGAAAGTCAGATGGATGTAGGACCAATGTAGGATCAATGTAGGACCAATGTAGGACAGATGTCGCAGAGCAAAGTAGGATGAAAGTTGTACTGCTGTCATGTAGTATAGTGTGAACCCAGCCTCAAACCCGGAAGCTGATTTTACACTCCCCGTTTCTAATAAATCTCCCCCTGTAAGTGTGCCAAAATGACACAACAGTGGCTGTACAGTATAAAGCCTTTCTGGCTCCAAGATGGCTCTCCAAATCTTAGGGAGTCACTGTGTACAATCAGACATAGTCTGGCCACTGGGAGCCAATTGTACAGGACAAGCATGTCCTCTAAAAAGGTTCTCCTGGTGCCAGAGGTAACCAGCTGGCAGTTAATGCAGAGGTGAGTGAGTGATCTGTGAATTGCTGCCTCACTCGAATGGACTCTGCCACCCACTTGAATGGATATTCTGTTCTTTGGGTGCATTGGAGGCGGCTAACATACCACCATCCAGCATAGGCCTCATATTCCTTGTTACAAGCATGATATTTCCTTATCTCTGAGTTGAACATTTCTTCAGAGCTTGCCGAGTTTCAGATTTACAGCTTTGTTACTTTAGTTTTGTTCTCTTTTATAGTAGAAACATTACAAATGGAGCCTAAAAAACAATATCAAATGAAAAAACTGAACTCCAGGCTAATATATATAAAAAGCACCCTTTGTGGCACTCATGTATTCATCGCAATGTCATGAAATAATTTTTCAGCTCAGCCAGCGTAATTACTTGAAATGTGTCTTTGTAATGTAGTATAATCTTTGTTCTGGGACTAGGCAAACCCCCCTCGGCTTTGTGTCTTGCATGGTTGTCTTTGCCTGAATCAGTCCAGCAGCAGGGAAGTCAGCTTTTGATTCTCACTGTAATATCTTTGTATAGCTCCATGCACTACGGGTTCTTTTCAATGGTAGAATGACCAATTAGCAGGTGGACTCACTGGGAGGATGGAATATTTATTTCCAGTATTTATGTAGCCTCACAATCTAATTTCTTTTCCACACTAGAGGCAGTCTGGGAGGATGGTGATTAACCTGCCAGTATGTTTTATGAATTGTGTTCAGAAACCCATTAAAACATAGAGGAAAACAAACTCTATACAGATAGTGTCCCAGGTGGAAACTCGTAATCTGCAGCTAAAAGTCAAGAGTACTAACCTCTTGGCCACTATCTTGCCTGCAGACATACATGGAATGCTTGTACTTTTTAAACTAGAATCAGTTAAAGCTGAATTCCAGGCACAAACACTTTTATTTGAATGTAGCCCTAGTCTGACACTCTTCCCAGCCACATCCACCAAGATTGGACTGTGACCGTTGGCACAGCTGCCAGTATTGCAGCCCTTTCCCTCTCCCTGGCTAATAATGAGCATAGAAGAGGCCATATGGGGAAAAGAGGGAAGAAGAAAGAGTGGACCAGAGGACATAGGTACTTCTATAAGGCTGCATTTGGAGTGACGGCTATGTCTGGAGGAGAGCCCACTCACTGTCCAGGATACGGGACACTGTGATTGACTGTAGTTCAGCATGAATGAATGAATGGAAACTTATATAGCGCAGCACATGCAAAGTAAATCGCCTCTGGGAAAGGAACAAGGATCACCACCTCTCCTGCACACATCTGATTCCCCTGCTGCTGGTCCAGGCTGGTATAGAAGGACCGATGCTACCCCCTTAATGGTGGCCCTGGTGGCATTGGCAGGTCTATACAATCTTAAGCTGCAGTGGGGACACAGACAAGGGGGGAGGGACAGTGAAAAACAGGATCTACCAGTTATTTTTGCAATCAACAGGAAACAATTGCTCTAGTGAGTATAAACACAATGTAATATAGTATATGTAGCATCCTCCTAGTTAGGTTGCTATTAGAATTAAAGCACATTTTGTTTTTGGCTCCTCTTTAGCCAGTGGAGCAAAGTTTGATGTTTGGCTGTTCAGGGTTCTGTTGATTGCTTCCCACGTAATTCAAAGGGGGCGGCTTGTATTTAAATTAAGCGCGCCCCCGCGCCGATCTAACTGCGCATGCGCCGGCCGTAAAAATAGCCCAGTGCGCATGCTCCAACTCACGTCGGAAAACGTTGTTGAATCCGACGTGAGCGTCATTTACGCAAATACCTATTCGCGAACGACTTAGTAAAATGACGTAAACGACGGAAAAAGATGACGCTGTCCCGATGCCATACTTAACATGGCATACGACGGATCTTCGTAAACTTACCTCTCATATAGCAGGGGTAAGTTTACGCTTACGGAAACGACGTAAACGACGACGAGGCGGCGCAAAAACTTTGTGAATCGGTGTATTTGTCTCATTTGCATAAGTCAAATGAGAAATCAACGTAAACGCCACCTAGCGGCCGGCGGAACATTACATTTAAGATCCGACGGTGTAAGATTATTACGCCAGTCGGAACTTAGCGTAAATCCGGCGTATCATGTTTTCTGAATAGAAAACAATGATACGCCGGCGGGAAATTCCAATTAAGCTGGTGTATATGTAGATACACCGGCGTAATTCCTTTCTGAATCTGGCCCTCAGTGTAAAGTTCAAAATCCTATTGACTAAATAGGTCAAATGCACACTAATCAAAAAAGTGATAGTGACAAGTGTTGATTGCAGGCTCAATTGCTTCCCACTGGTTTTTAGTGAGTTTTATAAATTTAGTGGGTTGGGAAAGGCAGACCCTGGACTTGCATATTTATACAGCCTCTTCCATACCTGTGCACAGGCTGAGAGCCTCTGCGGCACTGATCTACTTTAGTTGCTATGGGAGACAGAACGCTCAAAGAGAGAGTGCCGTCAGCAACTCTCTCATTGCAAGAGGCTGTTTCACTTGTCAAAGACACACGCTTCATGACAGGCTGCTTGGTAAACCTCAATTACCCTTGGTAACCACTTACTGTACTCTACGCCACATTACTTCTGCAGTGCTGACTTTATACCCCAATGTGCTTTTTGACCCAGGCTGGAAAATACACATGTGTGCCAGTTATTTGCATTACACCTCTTTAGTAACTTCAGACCAGGCAAGGACAAAGTTTGAAAAGCTTTACTGGAAACTCCCAGCATAAGAGTTCCAAAACAAACTGCTCCCAACGTCCCTAATTCCTAATTCAGAGTCCATAGTGGCAGAACTCCAGAACTGGTATCTTCAGGGAGCACTGCAGGTGCCAGAGATTCACCTACATGGTGGATGTGACAGGAGGCAGGCATGCTTTTTGAAGTTCAACTGCTTTTCTTTGTCTCTGTAAGCAGCTGAAGATTACATGATTTGGCTTGTCTGTATCTTTCTCCCCATGCTGCAGACTGACTGTCTGGGCAGAGCCCTCCCCCCTGTTATTATCAGCACACACAGGGAGAGAGGCAGCGCTCAGGAAAAAGTGGGAAATCAGATTAACTGTTTTGCTCCTGGCTAGGGCGTTAGCTATCTCACTAACCAGCATTTCAACTTGCTTACAGGCTGGGACCCAGTGTAGTCAACTGTCAGTATTTATACTGGCTGCCAGTAAAAAATGGGGACTTTTCTTAAAATGGGGACTTAAATGGCAGTAACAGGAAAAGGTTGGCAGTAAAAAATATGGCTTTGATGCTCAGCTCGGGACTGTGAATGCGCAGTTACGGTCCGAAGTCAGCTAAAACCATCTGAGTGGCTGTTTCAGTGTGTTGAGGTGGTGCCAGCAGGCGGGGGGCGGGTTTGGCAGAGGCGGTGCCTGAGCATGTTATGTGATGTCATGGTGCAAGGGAGTGGAGCGTTGTGACCTGGTCTGCGAGGTGGAAGCAAGGCAAGCTGGGAGCAGGACTGTCAGTGCTATTTGGAGCGGACTGGAGGGACCACCTGGCATGGAGAGAGACCATCACTGTGACTCAGGAGGGGACGTGACATATCGGTGAGGTGTCATCATCAACTGTGCTGCTTCACACTGCTGTTAGTGACATGTGAGAGACAGTTTCATGTGTGTGCCGCCCATTCTAATTTCTTGCCCTCCTGAGTCCTGTCCCTGAGCTACTTACTTACTATATTGAAAATAAAATAAGAAATACCTTAAATCACATTGCTAATTGCATATTGTACTTTTGTCTAGCCTAAATACTGAAATTTGCACATAAAACTGTCATTTTGTAAAATGTCCGTAAAATTTGACTGTGCCAGTAAATTTTGATTGTTGTGTCAGTAAATTTCTGTCTGGTAGGTTGGCAAGAAAACCCATGGCCCTCTGGGTCATTCAGCTGAAGTGTCAGGAGGCTGTCGTGACTTAAGAGGGAGCTGAGGGACCCATGTCTAAAGTTTCTGGGAGCAGTTGGAGGAAGTCCACTGAGGATCTGGCCTGGGGGCTCAAAGTACAGATGCTGGCTGGTACTGTAGGAAAACACTCAAGTACACAGGGCACAGTGAGTAATGCCGCGTACACACGATCGGAAATTCCAACAAGATTTTTTTCTGACGAAATGTTGGCTCAAACTTGTGTTGTATACACATGGTCACACAGATCTTCAAGATCGTCAAGAACGTGGTGATGTACAAGACGTATGATGAGCCGAGATCAATGAAGTTCAATAGGCAGTTTGGCTATTCTGCTTGATTCTGAGCATGCATGTTTTTTGCGCGTCAGAATTGCATACAAGCGAGCAGATTTTCCCATAGGAACTTTTTCCATCGGAAAAATAGAGCACTTGCTCTCAATTTTTGTTGGCGGAAATTCCGACAGCAAAAGTCCAATGGAGCCTACACATGGTCGGAATTTCCGACCAAAAGCTCACATCAGACTTTTCTTGTCTAATTTCCAATCGTGTGTACGCAGCATAATGCTTAGTACACACTAGCCTGACTCCAAAGTCACACAAATTTCAGTGCAACTTAAACTTAAAACTAGTCTGACTTTAATTCAACTTCGATGTGACTTTTTACAGTCATTGGAGAGACTGTCCAGATTTGCTGGTGCAGCAAGGTCTTCTCATGCAATATAGTTTCCTGGGCTTTATGTTCACCTACCACCAGCCGAAAAAGGGGTTTCACCCTGAAGAGGTAATTATAGCCAGAGAGCGTCCTCTGGTTTATTTTGCACTAAATTTGGAGTATCTCAAGGATCATCCTGCTTCCAAACCAAGTTTAACTAGCATTAAAGCGTTACTAAAGGAATTTTTTTTTTAAATAACAAACATGTCATACTTACCTCCACTGTGCAGTAGGGATGAGCTTCGTATTCGAGTCAAACTCATGTTCGACTTGAACATCGTATGTTCGATCGTTCGTCGAATTACGAACGTTTTGGGCCGTTCGTGACAAATTCAAGTTGCATTTCACGGCCCATAATTTACTGCGGCATAGCAGTGCATTGCTGGCTGATGATTGGCCGACCTTGCACTATGACCCGCATCGTGTCCTCTGCAGTGTGCACCTAAAGCTACGTGGTGTGTGTACTGCCTATGTCCTCTGCAGTGTGCACCTAAAGCTATGTGGTGTGTGTACTGCCTGTGTCCTCTGCAGTGTGCACCTAAAGCTACGTGGTGTGTGTACAGTACTGTCTGTCTCTGTGCTATTTTTCTCAATGATTTTCATCCATATTGCAGGGACCAGACATTACATTAAAGCCGCAAGCAGTTTTGAATTATTTTTTTCTTATAGTAATCTCATTTGGTGCAGGGACAGTTCTAAACATGTGCCACTTCACAGGCATACCCAGCAGGTACAATATTTAAAGGAATTTATTTTTATTTTTTTATTTAAGCATCATTAAAATCACTGCTGCAGAAAAAACGACAATTTGTAAAACTTTTTTTTCCATTGATACATGTTCCCTGAGGCAAGACCCGGGTTCTTAAAGACATTTTCACAGGCATACTATAGACACCCAGCAGGTACGACATTAAAAGGAATTTTTCATTTATTTTTATTTTTTTATTTAAGCATCATTAAAATCACTGCTCGAGAAAAAATGACAGTCTTTAAAACTTTTTTCCATTGATACATGTTCCCTGGGGCAAAACCCGGGTTCTCAAAGACATTTTATGACAATAACTTGCATATAAGGCTTTAAAATGAGCACTTTTGAATTCGAACGTTCGAGTCCCATAGACGTCAATGGGGTTCTAAATGTTAGCGCGAACGGTCGGTCCGTTCGAAGGTTCTGGTGCGAACCGAACGAGGGGGGTGTTCGGCTCATCCCTACTGTGCAGTTGGTTTTGCACAGAGTGGCTCCGATCCATGTCTTCCGGGGTCCCTCGATGGCTGTCTCTGGTCCTCCCTGAAATTAGTCACCACAGTAATGCGCAAGCTCGCATGGTGGTCAGTAATTGCGGGCGCACTCCCGTGATACAGCGAGCGGCCATAACCGCTCACTGTATCACTCAGCCCTGCCCCTCGGCACGCCGTGTCACTGGATGTGATCGACAGCAGCGCCGCTTTCAATCCATCCGCTCTAGCCAATCAGCAGCCAGGCTGAGCAGTGAAGAGGATCGCGGGACCGCGCACAGGACTTTCGAGGGGTCAGGTAATTATAAGGGGGGCTCGGGGGGGGGGCAGCAATATCAGATGTTTTTTCACCTTAATGCATAGATTGCATTAAGGTGAAAAAACATTTTCCTTTACAACTCCTTTAAACTACAAAAAAGACACTTGCTGCCTGGTTATTGTGTCGCGAAACTAGGAAACTGCTGTCAGCCTGGCTGCTGTGCATCCAATAGGGAACAGAACTTGGGACAAGACAGTGAGACTGGTCTGGGGACTGTGCTACACATTCTAAACACAACAGTTTAGAATGATTTGGGTTTTAATTACACTTTAAATGCATTCCAAGGACATCATAACAAAAAGCAAGAACGCGGTTACGTCATCAACTACGACGAGCCGGCGCTCGTCACATTTGTTGCCGTCGCCACCATCATGCTACACCCCACACTAAACTTGTATGCTACTGCGCATGCGTCAAACTCTTATCGAGCATGCGCGGGTTAACCTGGAACAGGTAAGCATACAGATGACTGGTTTTCTCTGCAGGAAACACTCTGATGGGAATCGTGACGGGAAAATATTGAGCAGGGTTCTCTATTTTCCCATCGGGATTCCTGTCTGTTTTCCTGACGGGAAAACTGCTAGGGAGCATACACACGACCGGGATTCCCGGCCAAATGCTCTCCTGGCAGTTTTCCTGCTGGTAAAACCGGTTGTGTACACAAGGCGTTACAGTTCTTTTCTTAAAAAATAGTCCACACCCTGAGTAGAAAAGCCTGCTTACTGCCAGCATGTTCCAGAGAAGGACCCCTCTAAAAGCAGTTGGCTCTCTGCAGTGTTCCTACATGCAGGGCCGGATTTCAGACAAGGCCAACAAGGCCAGGCCTCGGGGCGGCAGTGGGTGCAGGGGCGGCCTGTGGCTGAGAGGAGAGGACACTTTCACCACTTTCATTTTGTTTTGGGAGTTCCCCCCTGTCATGTCAATGCAATTTTCAACAGCAGCACCCCCCCTGCTTCTCATTGTCCTGCCGAAAAAGTCCCCCTGTGAATAATTTCCCCCCTGTACTGCACAGGCGGGGGCGGTATTGAAGGACGGCAAAGGGAGTAAATCTGGGCCTGCCTACATGCATCCTTCTGAGTTAGGCCTGGAGCACTCCGACAAGCAAAGCTCATGTTTTGTGCTGACTGGAGAGCTCTAGCTCTGATTTAGAAGGAGGTGTACCAGACCTTTCCAGAGAGACCACTGCTTCCAAACAGAGAGATATGCCCCAACTCTGCAGTATGCTGACAGCAAGCAGACAGTTCTACTAGGGTTGTAGCTGCTTTATAAAGAAAAAAAGTAACACAGTATAACATTCAACACCTTTAGTTTGATGCACCTGGAATGTATTTATTTGATTGAATCTGAGAATTCAATTGGACTCTAATGGGTTTTTCATATCCAATACTTATACATTCAGCTTTATTCACAGTTAAAAAAAAAATGTGTAACAGTTGTGTATAGAGTTGCCTTTGAAGCTTTTATAATTCACATTCTGATAAAGTATTATCTGTAGCCGGTAATGCTCTGCTGGTTGAGGTCCAGAAGTGTTGTGATCCTTTCTGCTTCAGAAAACCTTGTGAACTTTGAGTGACAAATAAAAGTTCAAAAAAGCTGTTAAAATGGAAACTTTGTGTTCCACCACAATTTCCTAAATGCTGTCTGGCTCCATCCAGCATCTGCTAGACTTCTGATTGCATATTTCTGCTTGATGAGGACATCAGTCTGGCAAGACACCCTGTTCTGATGGTCTGCCTTATGAAGCCTTCATTAGTTTTATATCATTTTGTGTCTTACACAAACCATGTGATCATATATCTGTCGTGTGGGATCTAGGGCTAAAAGGTCAAATTCATCTTACAGATTCATACATTTTTTTATATTTTCTGGCACAGATGCTAAATTGGTACTATTAATTAGCTGCATGGTCTATAAGAACAAATGTATATTAAAGTGTACCAGCCACGTCTAACCACGGTGCATGCATAGCTGTCAACTGTTTCTCATTTAAAGAGACTGGTCTCTCTTTTGGAAGCAAATTCCTCAGTCCTTCTTTTTGATCCAATGTATAGAGCTCTTTAAAAATATAAAGATTGAAATGATAAGTTTGCCTTTCCTTTCCTTTTTACACAAAATCTCCTATGTGTTCCAGGATGTCCAGCACATTACATACCACTGCTCAAGCGGTAAAAATGGTGATCTTGACCCATATCCAAACCATAAACAGATATTTAACTCTGATAGGACTGAACCCTGCCAACCCCCACAATAACCAGTTGACTTTTCACGTTAGAACATATATCACGGCATGACTGCTGAGGCGCAATGAGCCCAGGTACAATTAACTGTAACCTAGATGTATAGAAAAACCTTTCCCCTTACCCCCTCACCCCGTATAGATCCAGGCAGGACTGCTGAGGCGCAATGATCCCAGGTACAATTAGCTGTAACATAGATTATAGAAAACCTTCCCCCTTGCCCCCTCACACTTACAACCATTAGGTTGGAAAGGGCAAGGTCCTGGCTTTATTAAATTCAAGCATAACATGTGAACACTTTTTAACCAGTGCCAGTCACAGTTGTACTGTAAGCACACAATTCCAAAAAGGGGAGGGAGCCTGTCCTTACCATAAGTGCTGGACAGGCCGCCTACTTCCGATTTCCATCAAGGGCATACAGGGGCGGACTGACCATTGAGGAACTCGGGCACTGCCCCGAGGGCCCCAAGCCAATAGGGGGCCCCATCACGGTTGCCAGGCTCATTAAAACCAGGGACAGTATGTAAAAATCTGTGTTTTTTTTACATCTGTCCCTGATATGTCCAAAACTTACATGCTTTTGATGTGAAAATCCCGAGATTTTAGCTGCCCCGCTTCTGTACTGCCACCTGGCTTGGTGGCCATCTGTAAGCCTAGGGGCCCCATAATCTTCTATTGCCCGGGGGCCCCATGAGTTGTCAGTCCGCCCCTGAGGGCATAGCCCATTACAGCTACATTTATGATGGCAAGGTCAGGAAACCGCAGCAAGCTGTGACATACCAGAGAAAAAAGGGCAGGAGGGTGGGCAGCTCTTCCAACCACGTTCTTCAAAAGACCCAGAATTCCCTGGGCAATTATTTTTCCAGAGCTCAGGCCCAGCCCATTCCCCCTAGCAACCAATCCTTGGAGCCGCCTTATTGTGTACCTGGCCATGCCCCCATCAGTCAAGGCTCTCTTTCCCTAATGGGACTCAACAGGCCTTCATTATCTCTAACCCTAGACAAAGGGCCTCCTGCCCCTACCCAAGGAATGAATATGTGAGGCCCCCCATCAAGGAGAATTATCATGAGCATAAATATATTTTAGTCTCCAGTCATGAACTTCCCAACACACAATTTTTCTGTCAAATAGATTGTATTGTCCTGCCTTTTATGTAGACTGAGGAGATGACACCACCTTTATCCTTACCCCCCCCCCCCTTCCACCCCTTTTCCTCTTTCCTTCTACCCCTCCCCTCTCCGTACTATCCTTTCTTGCCTACACACCCTCCTATTCACTTTAACCCAGCTCTTATTCCCCTGTACACGCGATCGAAAATTCCGACAGCAAAAGTCCGTTGTGAGCTTTTAAACGGAAATTCCGACCGTGTGTATGCTCCATCTGACTTTTGCTGTCGGAATTTTCACCAACAAAAGATTGAGACTTGGTTTTCTATTTTTCCGACGGAAAAAAAATTCCTATTGGAAAATCCAATCGTCTGTAGCAATTCCGACGCGCAAAATTCCGGCGCATGCTTGGAAACAATTTGACGCATGCTTGGAAGCACTGAACTTAATTTTCTTGGCTTGTCGTAGTGTTGTACGTCACCGTGTTCTTTTGAAGGTCGAAAGTTCAGAGAACTTTTGTGTGACTGTGTGTATGCAAGCCAAGCTTGAGCGGAATTCCGATGGAAAATCCGATCAATGCATTAGGCATTTATCCTAACATCTATTACTAATATCTAGAAAAAACTAAAACTTTTTTTAGGACTCAATTCTTCTGTACCCACTTAGACAGTCAATCATTTATAGCAGCCCATCTGGGTTTGTCTTAGCACAAGAAAGAAGCTGTGTCATTGCAAATAATACCAAATTACATACTGTAAGCTCTGATTTGGTTGAATGAATGACTTGTATAGCGCAATGCATGCGAACTTAATCGCCTCTGGGCGCTTTTTCCATTCATTCATTCATTCATTCATTCATGTAAGCTCTGATTTGGTTGGGTCCTAGGTCTTATCTGTTACACAGGTTCTTGTTGGATGTTAGGACCAATGGCTGTTTAGGCCGCTTAGTTAGTGGGAACTGTCACACCCACAACGTGTACCTTTCTTATATTCAAATACCTTTTGAATGTCGATGTTGTGTATTCCACTTGTTTCTAAAAACTTTTTTGGGAAAAAAAAACGGTGACTTTTTCCCCCTCCATGTGTTTAGAGCGTGTTGGTGAGCCATCCCATACAATATTAGATGCTGGAAGTTAGACATGCATCCGCAGCGGCTTCTCTGGCTTGCTCAAGCTGCATGCATGGACACATAGGAGTTCATCTACTAAAGACAAATAGACATTTTGCATTTTGGAAAGTGTAGTTGCTCTAGAGCTTAGTAAATGAGCAAAATCTCACTTCCATCATCCAATCATGCGCAAGCAAAAAGTGAATTTTTTTTTCCCTGCATGTGATTTGGTATTCTTTGCAAAGTGAAGATTTATCTCATTTACTAAGCTCTGGAGCAACGGCACTTTTCCAAAGTGCACAGTCTAGTTGCCTTTAGTAAAGCAACCCCACAGACTAACACGGAGGGGCATTTAGAGGCAGCCCAGTGACCAGTGTGCTCAATGGCACGACCACACGAACGGATTTTCACTTGGAAAAAAATCGGATGGTTTTTCCTACGGAATTCCGCTCAAGCTTGGATTGCATACACACAGTCACACCAAATTCTGACCATCAAGAACTCGGTGACATACAACACTACGACAAGCCGAGAAAAAAGTTCAATGCTTTCGAGCATGCATGTTTTTTTCCCGTCAAAACTTCATACAGACGAACGGATTTTCCGATTTTTTTCATGTTCTATATCTAAGTCCGTTGGAGTTTCCGATTGAAAATGCCCGATAGGGTATACACGCGGTCATGAATATCCGATGAAATGCTCCTGGACTTTTTCCATCAGAAATTTCGACCGTGTATACAGGAGGCTTAAGGCCTTAGGCCGCGTACACACGATGAGATATGTCCGCTCAAACTTGTCCGACGGACAGTTTAGATCGAACATGTCTAATTGGATTTTGGTCCGATGGCGTGCACACACCATCGGATCAAAATCCCCGCCACGTCACCGCACCAGGAAAAAAAATACTTCCGCGCATGCGTCGAATCCATCCATGTTTTAAAATTTGTCCG
The DNA here is from genome assembly GCA_029574335.1 of Rana kukunoris. Lineage (NCBI taxonomy): Eukaryota > Metazoa > Chordata > Amphibia > Anura > Ranidae > Rana > Rana kukunoris. The sequence continues at coordinate 572,000,564 of CM056050.1, read as the reverse complement.
CCGGTCAGACATGTCCGCTAGCCCATACACCCGATCGGATTTGTCCGCTGAACTGGTCCGTCGGACCAGTTTCAGCGGACAAATTTGATCGTGTGTACGCGGCCTAACACTCTTGTGGAAGACCTCTGAGTACGTACTGGATGTCCACCTGCTCCTCCTCAACGACCTCAAGAGCAGAGGTGTGGGCACTCCCCTCCACCGATGATTCATGGCTTCCCAGGGGGTCAGATTGAGGAAGATGTTCCTGGGATGGCATGGGTCGTCCACAGGCAGAAGATGGCCCAGCTCCCTCCAGTACATCTGTGGATGACACAAAGCATTCACATGTTGGTGGACCCACACACTTGTCACATGTTCCCTTGCACTCCCTCACATGCTCCACACCTGATGGGGGATGAAACACACTTACCTCCCCTCAAGTCCTGTTCGCTGGAGTCAAAACTCTCCAGGCCCTCCACCTGCTCCTGCTCCAGGCAGCTGGCGATCACCCCCTCCTCAGCTGTCAGCTTGACAGTAGTAGCTGGTCCTCCTCCCGTGCCCCTGAGGTGCCTTTTCAACTTGGCCAGTTTCTCCCTGACCCGCCGACGCATGTTGTTGATCTTTTTTGGACCTCCTTCCAGGTCCTGGTTTCATGGCCAATGGCGTTATTTCCAGGATCACCTTCTCCAACTTCCTGGCCTTGCTGGTCCTCCCGCTCTGTGCGCCATGAAGGTAGGTATCGTACCTGGCAATGGACGAGGTCAGGATCGCCCTCTCAGCCACAGAGAAATTCTTCTTCCTCTTCTCTCTTTCAAATTCAGTATCTGACATGGCTCAGATCACAAAAGCACCTCTGCACCAGGGAACACAGGCTGGTGTACTGTTGCGCTGGACGTGCGTCTGGCTGGGCGTACTTATGTTCTCGGCATACGCGGTGGGCCGGCGTATCTTAGGCGGTTGTGCCGGCGTAGTTGTGAGCATGCGCAGAGGGGTGCTGTGCATGCGTCCACGTCATGGCGCATGCGCCGTTCATGATACGCTGGACGTAAACCACTGCGCCACGTAGTGCTTGCCTCTCCGTGCTGCCTCGGCGTGGCGTACGGCGTTTGCGCTACGGTGGCGTAATGTGCGCCCACACTCTGTGAATCTGGGCTATTGTGTATAAAGCATCATCAGATGAATCAAATGATTTGCTAGAATTTTGCCATAGCTCCCAACGCCACCCAACTGCCATAGCCATTATTATAAGAAGGTCATATTCTTTCTGTTGTACTTTTCATTCTACATGATGGAGAATGCAGCAAGAACACTCTGTGCTGTATAGGAGAGATCTTCCACCTCCAGCAGTGTGATCTTGCTACTTGAGACTTTGAGAAGCAAGACAATAGGAAATTCTATCTACCACCACCCACCATTAAATTAGGCATAACTAAAGGGAAAAAGTTTTATTTCAGTTTTGGATAGAGCAGAGCGGGATTAGAGCACCTGTTAGATTTGTGTTGCCATCTGTGCTCCTGTTAGGGAGATTCACCTTTCCCATTTGTTATGGTGACTCCTATTTTCAAAGTGAAAGTGAACGGAACGGAAATCACAAATTTTGGGTTGTTACTAGAACAGGAATAGAGGGAAATATTCCAATGAGAACACTAGTTTTGGTGACAACCAGGGATACTCGCATGTGCTATATAAGGAAAAAATACTGCGCAGGTCTATATAAGTGGGTAATATTGAATTTAAATATTACGCATATGGTGAAATTAGCTGCTGCAGCAAAAATATGTCAGATAAACATAAACGTGATAACTATAAAAGGTAAGCTGCGCTGCAAGTTGCCCCAGGAAGAAGTCATCTCTTTGACGAAACGGCGTAGGGAGGAGCGGCGTTCTGACCTCACCACTGTTCACCAACGACCATCCGGAAGGATGGGCGAATATCTGAGCCGGCCGGATTTTAATTTTATTTTATACAACGCTACTAATTATCAATGGAAATGTGAGTGCAACCTTTTTATGTTATTAAATTGTTTTTACCGTACAATACTGCTCTATGTTGGCCTTTTTGTTTTACTCCCGGGTTTGGAATTTGTGCGGGGAGACTTAGCAAGTCACTGTTTAGTGTAACTTGATGCGGATGAGTGCAGCAGAGGAGCCTTAGGAAAGAGCTTGGAATAGAGCCACATGCACAATTGATCTCCACAAGTGTTGCAGCTGTGAATGTCACATACTTTTGGACTATTTATTCACGTTCAATTGTGTTCAGCTCAATTTTTGTTATTTCATGCACATTGATTTTATCACTATTGATACATCTGTGAACATATATATATATCACTTATGGTTGGTTATGATATTTTGTTTACACTATTTCAACTTGCAGCGCAGCTTACCTTTTATAGTTATACTCGCATGTGCGCCCCAGACCTGGAAGTGTCGGCTCACGTACTAGGCAGCCGTGCCACTTTGCTGCAATATATTTAAGTTGTATGGTCGGCAAGTGGTAAATAAACTTCAGGAACATATAGAACAAAGAAATTATTGCAACTTTGTTTCTCTTAATACATTTTTAAATGTATTCTTTCATAAATGTAAGGCCCCTTTCACACTGTGCAGGGACCACCCTGTCTTTTCTCCGCTCTCCCTGTAGGTCCGTGTTCATCCGATCGGATCCGCAGACGGAAGAAAAAATAGGATCTTCTTCCGTCATCAAAATGGGATGTTTGCTGAGGCGGACAATTACGGGTGTCAGCGGATGTTCATCCGCTGACACCCGCAATCACATAGGGACCAATGTATGTCGCTTTTTCATCCGCAAAGGATGGATGAAAAAGCGTACATACAGTCCGTACGAGTGAAAGTGTCCTAACGAGTATAATTTTGTAGATTATATTTGCTATCAGCATTACTAAATCCCTTGTATAGCAGGGCTAAGACCAGGAGAGGGAAAGGCAGAACTGGGGCCAATCAGGCATGCTGCATGCAAATGTGCTGACAAGGAAAATGCTGATAAAAGAAGAGAAGAGAGCAGAGTGAGCAGAGGGATGACTTCCCCAGTCTGCTGCTTCTACTTCACTGTCTAATCAGAAAGCTGGGGGTGGTGTGAGAACACCATTGTATTTCTGTATGTGGCCTCATGCCCTCATCCACCTAGTTGTTATGGGGCTGTGAAAATATCAGAATAGAAAGACAGAAATACAAATGCTTTCCATGTAAAATATATCCCATGTAGCACCCCCTAGTTAGGTTGTTAGCAGGATTATGGCAAATTTAGTTTTTTGGTTCCTCTGTAGTCAATGGAGCAAAATTTGATTGCTTTTGGCTGTTCGAAGTTCTGCTGGTTGCAGGTTCAACTGCTTCCCTCTGGTTTCTAGTGAGTTCTATAATTTAGTGGGTTGTAGGAGGCAGACCCTGGACTTGCGTATTCATACAGCCTCAGCCAATCCCTGGGAAGAATGACCAGTGGAGGGCTGAGGTAGCGCTTCCTCCATGTTTCCCTCCTTGTTGGGCATCAAGTGTGGGTCACATAGGAGGCCTAACCCAGGGTGGGTTTTTCCTTCGGGACACTAGTCACTTCGGATAGAATAACTGCCTTACACATTGTAACGGAATGCACCGTGACAGACTGAGATGTTCCTATATCTAGGGTCACCTTATGTCCACTAGGGCCATAGGGTGACAAAGAATCATAATTCATATATTACAGAAGACATTAATAAGGGACATTAATAATAATTCATGTTTGCAGGATGTCTTCAAATACCAAAAGCGGTTAGCTATTCAATCTGGGCACACATGATTTGGAAAAGTGTAAATCCAGGTCTACAAGACCATAGTCAGTCATACCTTTGTATAATATGCTATTGAAATATCTTAAGGTGTTGGCCATTCATGTGAAAGACATTCCGTTGAAGATGTGGATTGCACCCACTCTCACAAGACTCTGCCATTGTGTGATAAAGCTGCCTAGATAAACTTATTCAACTAGATGTCTGTGTTATTATTAAAGGTTAATTGAACCCTATTGAAGATGCGGTGCCGATCGGTCTACATGGTTAGCTTACCTGAATGCCTTTTAGAGTGTGATTGAAGCCCCCCATGGTGTGAAGGGGGTGGAGATTGCATTGTCCTGTGATTAACTGCATTATGCTGTACTGGATATAAGAAGCTGAGAAAATACTAATAAATTGTCATATCTTTGGAAGCAAGAACAGAGCTCTGTCTCGTCTTATTCTGGGAAAGGATATGGATCGTGTATGCAATATTGTCGGAGTGTGTCAGATAAGCTTGTCGTGGTTGGATGGAAAGTCGTAAGCGGTGGTGACCGTTACATTGGTGGCAGCAGTGGGATGATTCCATCTTCAGAAGGACGGCTACAAGGACACAGGACAATGGAGACGCTGTATGAACGGATGAAGCTCTCTTCCCTCATGGACTTACTGGAGACCTGGGGCAGACCGGCCAGCAACCGTAAGAAAAGGGACATTATCGCAGAACTTGTCGAAATTAATAGAGCTAAGAGGCCCAGCATAACAGACAGGACACCCGAGGAAGAATTTTTTGATCGGGCTGTTAAACATGGACTGGCACAATATGGTCCTAATCCTCCGCCGGAGATCATAGACCGGGTTATAGCGGCTGTGGATGTCACCTTGCGACAGCGAAGAAGTGCTGCAGCAGCTGAAGAGAGAGGAGAGGTGCAGATACCAGTCTCCATGGAAGAGGAATTCCAAAGGAGGTTACAAGAGATGCGGATACAGCATAGAGGACCAGTATCAGAGGAGGTCCTGTTGGGATGGTCGGATGTGATTCGGTGCCAACTCTGGAAGGAAGCATTAGCTCCGGAGCAGCAACACCAAGGAAAGGTCCTGCCCTCCATCTATGCAAGGTACTGGCCGCAGTATGACGTACGAATGCTGTTGTTGGGGGAACAACCGAAGCAGGAGTGGATAGCAGGAGAAAGATCAAGACTCATCTCTTTTGATTCCAAAGGAGACAGGAACAACAAGCGCCCAGAGGCGATTTAGTTCGCATGTGCCGCGCTATATACGTTTTTCATTCATTCATTCATTCATTCATTCATTCATTCATTCATTCAAGCAGGTTGATCCGGGCAGAGATGCAGCTGGATGAGAGCTACAGAGCCCTCCGGTGGTATGTAGCCCAAGAGTGCCCGTGGTCAGCGGATGACAGCCCCACAGAAGGCTATGACTATGATGGCCTGGGATTGTTGTATTGGAGGATGTCCAGTGATCCCGACTTTGGGGATGATCGGGAGTGGCGCTTGGAGGACATAATGGAGCACAGAGGGGAAAAATTAAATATCTCAGGAGGCCACTGGTCACAGAAAGATTTAGAATCTCTGGCCATTCGGGAATGGGAGCTGGAGGTCGCCTACAGACAGCTGCTAGACTCCGCTCAGCAGCAGGGTGGGGCTCCCATTGCCTGGGACTATGAGGAAAGTTCATATGACAACTGTGAACTCCTGGCTGATGAATCGGCAGTGGAAAATACGGAGATTGCCTTCCCTAAAGCCAAAGCGGATGGTGTGGAGTTCCAGAGAGCCGGGGCGGTTGGCCCCTCTCTCCAACAACAAGCTGAGGTGGTAAAGCTTTTACCCCCAGCTGAATCACTGGCAACAGAACAGAGGGTCACGGACCTCTGCTCTTCACTAACGGAAGAGGGGGACCCTGTGGTGGTGGATGGGACTGTGGTCTCCACTCACAGCAACCCAGCGGAAGAGCTGGCAACAGAACAGAGGGTCACGGACCTCTGCTCTCCACTAACGGAAGAGGGGGACCCTGTGGTAGTGGATGGGACTGTGGTCTCCACTCACAGCAACCCAGCGGAAGAGCTGGCAACAGAACAGAGGGTCACGGACCTCTGCTCTTCACTAACGGAAGAGGGGGACCCTGTGGTAGTGGACGGGACTGTGGTCTCCACTCACAGCAACCCAGCGGAAGAGCTGGCAACAGAACAGAGTGTCATAGACCTCTGCTCCTCACTAACAGAAGAGGGGGTTCCTGGGGTAGTGGATGGGACTTCAGTCTCCACTGGCACAACCCCAGAAAATGGTACAGGACTGGGACAGGAGGATGTCTGCTTTGCTTTGCAAGCACCGGGGGGTTTTCACCAAGCACCAGTGGATGGGACTTCAGTCTCCACTGGTATACCCCAGGAAGGGGGGGCAGTTGGCCCAGACCCCCAACAGCATGATGGACTTAGCCCAGCTACCCTGCCTTCTCCCCAGCGGCAGGCGTGTTCTCTGAGAGAGGCAGAGGTTGGCGGGGTGAGTAATGCTCAGTTTGGAGCCATTTATTTGGGGTACAGTATGGATACCAGCATTGGAGGACGGGAACTACTGATGGACTTCGGAGTCAACCCGTTTGGGGTTACCACCTGTGTTCGTCTCCCACCGAAGGGGGAGAGATGTAACGGAATGCACCATGACAGACTGAGATATTCCTATGTCTAGGGTCACCTTATGTCCACTAGGGCCATAGGGTGACAAAGAATCATAATTCATATATTACAGAAGACATTAATAAGGGACATTAATAATAATTCATGTTTGCAGGATGTCTTCAAATACCAAAATCGGTTAGCTATTCAATCTGGGCGCACATGATTTGGAAAGGTGTTAATCCAGGTCTACAAGACCAGAGTTAGTCATACCTTTGTATAATATGCTATTGAAATATCTTAAGGTGTTGGCCATTCATGTGAAAGACATTCCGTTGAAGGTGTGGATTGCACCCACTCTCACAAGACTCTGCCATTGTGTGATTAAGCTGCCTAGATAAACTTATTCAACTAGATGTCTGTGTTATTATTAAAGGTTAATTGAACCCTATTGAAGATGCGGTGCCGATCGGTCTACATGGTTAGCTTACCTGAATGCCTTTTAGAGTGTGATTGAAGCCCCCCATGGTGTGAAGGGGGGTGGAGATTGCATTGTCCTGTGATTAACTGCATTATGCTGTACTGGATATAAGAAGCTGAGAAAATACTAATAAATTGTCATATCTTTGGAAGCAAGAACGGAGCTCTGTTTCGTCTTATTCTGGGAAAGGATATGGATTGTGTATGCAATATTGTCGGAGTGTGTCAGATAAGCTTGTCGTGGTTGGCTGGAAAGTCGTAAGCGGTGGTGACCGTTACACACATGTTGAACCTTTACTTGCACCGCGCTCCATGTGAGTGAGTGAGTGAGTGAGTGAGTGAGTTAGTGAGTGAGTGAAAAACGTATAAAGCGCAACACATGCAAACTTAATCGCCTCTGGAGATGTACACCCCAGCAATAATCTGTCCTCCAGTTAACGATTTCATTGCGGTGTCAATATCCCCAATACTGTCTCTGTTGCAAGAATGACCATGTATGTATACGTAGGCTGGGGCCTGGAGCAGCAGGGTCATTGTCCTATGGGAGAAGACCCAGTCTGAGAGCTGTGACCCTCTGGGTCACTAAGCTAAAGTTTGCAGGAGGCCATCAGGGTCATAGCTCAGGGAGAACTGAGGGACCCATGTCTAAAGCTGCTGGGAGCAGTTTGGAGGAAGTTCCTAGAGCAGTGATGGCGAACCTTGGCACCGAAGATGTTTTGGAACTACATTTACCATGATGCTCAACTACACTGCAGAGTGCATGAGCATCATGGGAAATAGAGTTCCAAAACATCTGAGGTGCCAAGATTCGCCATCACTGTCCTAGCGGATATGGCCTGGCTGGAGGTTCACAATACAGAGGCCAACTGGCACTGCAGGAGCGCACTCAAGTACCCAGGGGACAGCGAGTAAAGGCCTGAGAGAGAGCGATCCTAGTGACTGTCCTTGTTACCACTTTTCAGAGAGTTTCCCAGAGTTGCTGGCTCAGATCTGCTCATGCATTGGAGTTTCCTGATCTGTTTTCACCTACCACCAGTTTCAAGTTGTACCCTGAAGAGTCAGTTATAGTCAAAGAGTGTCCTCTTTCGTACTTTGCACGATTATCCCAAGGCTTACCCCAGACCCTAACCAAGTTCAACCAGCATTAAACTACGAAAAGAAACGCACTGCCTGTTTCTTGAGTTGTGAGACTGTAGAAATGTTGTGTGCTTGGTTGACGTGTACCTCATTGGGAATGAAACCAGGAACAAAACTGCCGGGCTGGTTTGGGGTTTATGCTACACCCATAAAAGTATTACATCTGTTGTTTGCCTTGAAAATTGCATTAGGTGGAATGATCCTTTTAAATTGAAAATAGATCATTGTTACAGCCTGGGAAACAATGATTATACACTTCAATTAGTTTTTCCAATGTTCTCTAACTTCTACAGGCCAGGTAACTTGGTAAGTCCCTTCTAAAACTCAGCATATGATATAAGACTATTGAAAGACAGAATCATCTATAGAAATTCTCCAAACTCATAATTTTCTGTTAAAGCTTATAATAATAAAATATTCATTTCTGTCTCTGCGGATTTATTATTACAGTACTTTGATTGTCTAGAATGAACTAATGTTAATTCTATACTGCTCCAGGGTCTTTTGGCTTAGGCATCAGATCTGTCAGTCAGATCTGGCATTGTAACCATTGTACTGTGCTGATAGCTTTTTTCTCTCTTTTACATCACTTTCAATCGTCCTAGCACAACATTGGCAAAGCAATAAATGAGCTAGTGATTAAAATATCTGATTTTCTCTGAACAATATCCACCGCAGAGTTTAAAAGAATTTTGCCATCAAACTAAACACCTGTCTGAAAAGTCTTTGATGGAAGCTGCCGTTATCTGCCCTACCACAAGCTGAATTCTAGTTCCAGAGCAGCGGAGGACCTGTCAGAGGCAGAGGACTGAGAGAGACAGCCCTGCCGGCTAGTTTTCAGCTTGTGAGTCAGACAACGACAGCAATTTAACTGCATGACAACTCCAAATGAAAGAAAACCGTACTAAAAAAATAAGATGTACAGTAGCAGAAAATACTACTTGTCTGGCTGTCGTGTTAATCTAAGCTTAGATTCTCATAGGCTGTGAAGGGGTGGTAAACATGATGGGTGAGCTGATCTGCATCTTTACTGCCCCCTGCCCCTCCCTTACCCTCTGCTTACAAATTAACATGGCAGCTGCTCAGGTCTGTTTACATTGCCATGATGCTTTGCGGCAATTAACTTGACATGTCATTGCCAAACGTGCCCATTGAAGTCAATAGGAGTGCACCGCAAACACATACCAAACACTTGTTGTGTGATAATCCCTTGGGATAAAAACAAAACAAAAAAAGGCATTCAGGAGATGGCTTTATTGTCTCCTAAATACCTAAAAACTGCCGTTCAAATGCAGTTACCTTTTAAGGGGGGTGGTGAAGTCCACTTACCGCGTGCAAGTGTTCCAGCTGGCTGGTCTCTTAGTTGATATCTAATTCAAAGAGTGATTACAGCAGGCATTAGAAATATTACCTATTCTTGGCACTTAGTGAGAAGAGTGAGCGGGGGCTGAAGAGTGTGGGCAGTCGCAGTCTATTTTCTCCATTTAAGGTAGCGCTCATCCGCAGCGGCGATGCAGGTGAAGGGCAAAGTCGAAATGAACCTTGTTCCTCTATGATCTCCTTGGTCACTGAGGCCTTGTAGAAACGACCGAGGAACTCGTCGTAAATGAAACATTGTTTTCCTCGACAAGTTCCTTGTTAGGCTTGTCGAGAATCTTGACAAGCTTTCTTTGCGTACACACTGTCAAGACAAAATCTCGTCATTCTCAAAAGCAATGACGTACAACACATACCACGACACTATAAAGGGGAAGTTTGCTTTTGCTAATCTCATAATACTGCGTGTTAAGTAAAAGTTTGGTGAGAGACGATTCAGTCTGTTACAGAGTGACGAATGTGCTATCTTCATTACAAACCAAAGAATGAACATGAGGCAGGAAGAAGTGCTGGGTGTATTGCCCAAAAACATGACAACCCCGGTATGATTGTCCTTCCCCTCCTTTTCCCTCAGACAGAAAAGCTAAAATAGGCAGGATTTGTATTTGTATTTGGGGATTGGCAAAATTAAATTGTCCTTTTCCAAAAATGTTGACAAAAACCTGGAGGTTGCAATGATTTTTTTTGCTATTTTGGCAACTGTGAAGTCAACTGTAAAATTAGGTGTTTTGGTGGTCTTTAAAGAAGCAATGGCCTTTAAATAGCTCTTGAGCAGGGGTGTCAAACTCAATTTCATTGTGGGCCACATCAGCATTATAATTGCCCTCAAAAGTGCCAGTTGTATCTGTAAGATTAGATGTCCAGCACATCCCCTCCCCTTACATTAGATGTCAAGAGTCACCCCACCTTTAGAAGTTGAGTCCCCCAATCTCCCTTACATCACAATGCACCCCCTTTCCTTATGCTGCTGCTGGAAAGAAGCTGGATGCATTGCTTAAAAGAAGAAAGTAAGGGTTTGGAGGAGGACCAGAGGAGGGCTGGAGCTCGCCTGCAGCTGCAGGAGAGATGCGAGGGCCACATGAAGGGCCAGATTCGGCCCGCAGGCCTTGTGTTTGACACCTGTGCTCTTGAGGGTTAGGGAAGTCACATTCAATTGTTTTTCACCTTGTGACAGGATGACACCATGTTACAGTGAAATATCAGACAGCAGCTTTGCAGGTGAATAATTACAGGCTTTGAAAACAGTTTTGTGCCACCTAGGGTTTTCACTCATCCAAAATGAGGGGTTCCAGGATGCATGTATCATACATGATAGGTGTTCTGTTTTATCTTGGTCCTTGTCCTAGAGCCAGGAGGCTTTGTAGAACCTTGAGTGGGATGAAGCCTCTAACTCTAGGTCCATGTTTTGTTGGCAACCAGCCACCACTGATTGTACAGGGGGGCATAAACCCTTTTGGCTTTTGACCCTTTTTGAAAGCCAAAAAGTTTAAATAATTGTTTATGGCAGAAAGATACTGAACAACCCCTGCCTGGATAACACTTTGTGGAATCTTTGGAATTTTATTCTAAATAAAAGTGGTCAAAAAAGCCCTAAAACAAAGATTTTGATGGGTGGACTGCATTCTTAAAGCTACAGTGGCTAAGCGGTTAGCACTTCTGCCTAGCAGCATTAGGGTCATCGGTTTGAACCCCAACTATGGCACTACCTGCCTGGAGTTTGCATGTTCTCCCTGTGCCTGCATGGGTCTCCTCAGGGTACTCTGGTTTCTTCTCACACTACAAAGACATGCTGGTAGGTTAATTGGCTCCTGTCTAAATTGGCCCCAGTATGTGTATGTATGAATGTGAGTTAGAGACCTTATTTGGCAAGCTTCTTGAATTCAAAAAACTGATGTGAATATACAATATACTGTATATGTAAAGTGCTGCTATATAAGTAACTGTAATAAATACCCACAGATAAAGACTGGGACAGGCGGGCATAGGCGGGACTGCAGATAGGGACAGGGTGGGGTGCTTCTCTCATCCTCCTTCCCACCCCTCCCCCTCTCTCACCCTCCCCTCTCTCTCTCTCTCTCTTACCTCTCCTCTCTCTCTCTCTCTCTCTCTCTCACCCACCCTCTCTCATACCCCTCACACTCTCGCTCTCGCTCCCCTCCCTCTTTCTCACTCTCTTTCTCTTTCATCTTTCTCTCTCACCTTCACCCCCCTCTCTCTCTCACCCTACTCTCTCTTACACCCCACTCTGTCTCACACTCCTTATCTTGCACACTCCTCTCTCACTCCCATTCTCTCTCACCCCCCTCTTTCTCTCACACTCCCTCCCTCACATCCCACTCTCTTTCACACTCCTTCTCTCTCACCCCCTCTTTCATCCCACTCTCTCTCACACTCCTTCTATCTCACCCCCTTTCTCTCTCTCTCATCACACTCTCTCTCACACTCCTTCTCTCTCACTCCCCTCTCTCTCATTCCACTCTCTCTCACTCTCCTTCTCTCTCACCCCCTCTCTCTCTCTCTCTCTCTCTCTCTCTCTCATACTCCTTCTCTCTCATCCCACTCTCTCTCACTCCCTCTCTCTCTCATTCCACTCTCTTACACTACCTCTCTCTCACACTCCTTCTCTCTCACTCACCCTCCCTTTCCCTCTACCTCTCACTTCTCTCTCTCTCACCCCCTTTCTCTCCCTTCTATCCCCTTCTCTCTTTTTTTACCCTAACTCTATCTTACCCCCATCCCTCTCTCCCTCCCTACCTATCACCACCCCCCATGAAGGACATGGGAAGGGGGTGGGGCTGTTGAATGAGGAAGACATGGGATGAAGGTGATGAGACCAGAGAAGGAGGAGGAGGACATTGGGTGGGGTGGGTGGGACGGGAGGAGAACATGGGATGGAGGAGGACATGTTATAAAGGATTTGGGATGGAGAAAGAGGAGGAGAACATAGTATGGAGGAGATGGGACTGAAGTAGGAGGAAGACATGGGAGGGAGGAGATGGGGCTGGACATGGGATGGGGGAATTGAGACTGGAAGAGAGGGAAATGGGGTGGGGGAAATGGGACTGGAGGAGAAGAACATGGGATGGAAAAGGAGGAGGACATGGAATGAAGGAGATGGGACTGGAGGAGTAGGACATGGGATGGAGAAGGAGTGCATGGGATTGAGAAGATAGACTTGTATGAGGAGTACATTGGGTGGAGGATATGGGATTGGAGGAGAAGATGGGACTGGAGAAGGGGGTGGGACTAGAGGAGGAGGGTATAGAATGGAGGATATATTAAGTTGTAAGAGTGTTAAAATAAAAATGGGTGCACTGAAGGACTCGGTAGGACGGTCACTAGGCAGATTCGGTGGGGTGGCCTGGGGGGGCAGGCCTCAAGCTGTGTAAGGGGCACCAACATTTTCTGATGGCTGCCCTATGGCTTGATGCAAAGTAGAAGTTCAAAAGAACCATAAAGAGTGTTTGCTTTCCATATTTATTTCCTGCATAAAGATTTTTTTTAGCAGTACATTGATGACTTGCCTCTGTCATGGAATAAATATAAGGCATTCCAGGAAAAATAACTGCAGATATTCTTGTCAGCACAACTTGGATGGAAACAACTGTAATACATTTGTTCTTATTGAATGTTTCTCCTGTTATTGAGCAAAATGCAGCATTTACAAGTATAATAGGACTTACTGTAAATGAAAAGCAAAAAATTAGAAAGAAAAAGACCTAGAAAGAAAATAATCAACAGGAGCAAAACTGTAGATCTCGGTGGGATTAAAAGTGTTTTTTTTTTTTTTCATAATAGGATAAAACTTCAGTAAATGCTTGCAATCAAAGTGAAAATCCATTACCACCACAGGGGTTCAACACTACTGTGCAGCATTTTACATTTGAGGTTTCATTAGACCAACTTCATGGAATGGAGATATTGTGCTCTTTTGAACTCAAAAGTTAACCTGACAATTGCATGACACTTATGATCTACTGTTAGCCAGCAGCAGCTGGAAAAGCTGGCAAATCAAGGAACTGGGGTTAAGTCGTGAAATCTATCAACTGACAGAACTGACCGCTACTTGAAATGTTATTTATAGGTATCACACAGAAAATAACTTTTGGTTATACGGCAGTTCACTAAATAGATCAGACAGCAGAACCTTGAGGACTGGAGTTGAAAGACACTGCTTTGGAAAAATGATCTCCCCCTCAAATGACCACCAATGTAAGGGGCAATTTCCCATGGACATCCAACATAAGTGGTCACTTATACACTGATCACCAACGTAAAGGTCCTTTTCCTCTTGACCACCAATGTAACAGACTCGTTTTCCACTGACAGTGAGTGTAAGGGGTCACTACAGCATTCACAGATTATTTTCTGGTCATTTTTATTTGTTTAATTTAATTATTATTGCCGTAGGCAGAAGGGGAGTGTTGTAAAATAATACACGCTGAGTGTCAAATACTGTAGCAATGCCATTTTCTTTATTTTTCTATTTCAAGTATTCTAAAGCTTACTGATCCTGGTAATGTACTATGACCTGTAGATATAATTCTTTAATAGCAGGAGTTCCTTGAGACCTCAAAATTATTTCAATGGTTCCCCTGGGGTGAAAGAATGTGAAAGACTGTAATATATGTTTTAGTTTTGGCTGTAGCTATTGAGAATCATTTTCTGCAGTGTCCAGGCACGTTGTAGTATTGAGAATTCCTGATTATATGCAGTTTTCTGTTAGTCAAATTTTAATAAAACATGCCAAATCCATTGGTTTACCACTGATTATTACTCAGGAATGGCAACATGGTGTTAAACAGTCACAAGCAGAAAGTCCATTCCCACTATGAGCTGATTTTGGACTTGATAGTAGCTTCACAAAACATCTCTCTTCATTCCTTGTTTAATTTGTTTTTTGGGGGTAAGAACAGGGAACAAGATAATGTGAACAATGCATCAAAATACAACATTCTGTAGTAAAGTACGCAAGCGGTCATCGGGGTAATACTGGAATGATGTTCGAAGAATGTAGTTCTCAGGTGCAAGACATGGAAGAATTAAAAAGATAACATCTCAAATATATACGATCAACCACATGAGACTGGTATACATATAATAAATAGTTAAAACCAACTAGTAGAAGTGTTACAGTAGAGGAAATGCAAATATTACAGTAGCATGACTGTGCATGTAAAGGTCATTGACCTTGGTGGCCCTTTGAACAAGAAGAAGTACAGAGAAGAATAAGAATAGCTTGGGAACAAAAGTAAAGTAGAGAAAAGAAAAGGGAGATGGGGGGGGGGGGGGGTAGAATAGAAATGGAGGGGGTCTAGGACAATAAGGTAAAAGAGGAAGGAACCGCAGAAGCTGCTGGAAAAAGTAGGCTTAAACGCCTCAATATCCAAATAAATATTTTGGGGAGCAATAAAGACTTGTCAAAGTCCATTGAAAGGTAATGGGTCACCCAGGGAATCCCTGTTCATAACTGTGAGTGCACTGTACTTCAATACTTCAATTCAATTACTTATAAAAACAGAAGCTGGGAGGGATTGTGTCATTGAAAGGCTCTACTGCCCCGGAAGAAGTCCTTGTTGTGACGAAACCGGTTAGGCGACGAGACGCTATCTACACCACCGCAAGTTCTTTTAAACTTTGAATTTTAAACTGCAGTTTTTATACTTTTTATGCACTGTGTATTTTATGTCGTGCACAGTGTCTGAATAAAACACCTTTTAAATGTTTTTTTTTACACTATTGGAAGCCCCCCTTCTTATTTCTTTTACAAAAAGTTGTATTGTCATATAAACCAACGGTACAGGTTTATGATAGGGTATTATAGTATACATCATACAAAGCAAATCCGGGCCTGCAAGCCCTAACCAACATAAAGGATGTAGGAGCCAAGCTCTTATGCTATACTCAAATATAAGATGAAAAAAAAAAAGTCCTTAGAACCATACGGTCTAGAGCCCGGGCTATACAGGGCTGTCTGTAAACATGTAGAACAAGTATATAATACACAACAAAATAACCTAAAGGTTGGCATCCTCTAGAAAGAGTAGAAAGGATTAACTGCCAAGAGAAAAGAGACTATGGGATAATGGAAAAATAAAGAAGAATGGAGCAGAGCGAGAAGAGGAGTAGAAGGCGAAGAGGGAACGAGGAAGGGAGTGTGAGGTCCACGGGGTGCGCGAAGAGGAGTCCTATATTGACAGTAATGCAGTGTCAAACCGAGAAGGGTGGTGGTATGCAATCCAAGGCTGCCAAACCCTAAGAAACTTGTCATGCGTATCAGAAGGGACCGCCGTCAGTTTCTCATTAACCATGATGTCATTCAGGCGGTTTTTGACTGCCTCAAAGCTAAGTGTGGGGGTTTTCCATGCTCTTGTGATTGTCAACCTCGTTGCAGTAATGAGATGCTGGGCTAGTTGCCTCTCTGGAGGCAGTAATTCCACAATAGGCTTACCAAGGAGTGCTACATAAGGATCCCTTTTAATGTTAATCTGAAATTAATTGCGAAGGAGAGTGTATACCCTAATCCACAGTCTGCACACCCGCGGGCATGACCACCATATGTGTGTCATGGAGCCCTCCTGGGAGCACCCCTAAAACAGAGTGGAGAATAATTTATAATAAAGAGAGCCAATCTCATCGGTGTGTAGTACCACCTGTACAGAAACGTATAGGCTTTTTCCAAGATCAACACGTTACGCGAGCACTTGGACAAAGTTAGTGTCATCGCCTGCCAGTCCTCAGGGTCCAACCGCTTCCCCAACTCTCTCTCCCATTGAAGGTGTTAGGATCTCACCGGGGGTCTCCTTGTGGATATCACAGCCGAATATATCAGTGAAATCAGGCCCGGTGAATGGGGTCTGGCTCTACAGAGACCCTCAAAGGGGGTCAAAGTATAAGGGGCAGGCTGAGACTTAATAAGACTCTGAAGAAAGTGGCAAAGCTGTAAATAGCGATAGTGCTCTCGCAAAGGAATACTGTGAGAACAGCGTAAAGTGTCAAATATCAGAATTCTAGTTGGCCTCAAGAGTGAATGAACTTCTGTGAACCCGTTTGTGGTCCACCATGAGAATTGGGAGGGATTTTTCGCGACCCGGAGGATATAAAGGGCAATGTAAAAGTCGTAAGAGTGGGAGATGAGGAGAGATCAGCCCTAGGGAGTACATTACCAAGTCCCAGAGGCGCAGAGAATGGGCCAGACATGGCCCCATATCCACTGTTCGATGCACAGGAGGGAGCCAGGGCAATGAGGAGATAGGAACAGGGTCGATGTCAACGAAATCAAGCATAGCCCAGAGCGGAAGCTGATACGTCTCATGAAGGCGTGAGAGAGGTGCTGTATTAGCAGCTATATAATAGGCCCAGAGGAACCGAAAGACCGCCATTGAGTCGCTTAGCAAACAAGACCTGTTTGCCAATTTAAAGGCGGGTCGAACCCCATATAAATTGCATAATTCTGCATTGATGTATATGGAAAATATGCGAGGGAACCAGAACAGGCAAGACACGGAAAAAATATAGTAATTCTGGGAGGTAGGACATACGAATAGCTGTTATTCTGCCGAACCAAGACAAAGGCAAATGTGACCAGGACAGCAGCATAGCCCTTTAAACAAATATGAAAAGTTATCCTGGTACAATCCAGAATATGTAGGGGTAAGGCAGATCCCCAAGTAGGGTAGCAGGGAGACCGATTATAAGGAGAACGCCGACTGTAAATCCCCCAACAGACCAGGAGAAAGATTGACCGATAATGCTTTCGATTTGGAAGGGTTAACCCAGAGCCCTGAAAGGGAAGCAAAGGTGTCTAAAAGGGATTGTAAATTTTGTAAGGAAGTTCTGGGGGAGGTCAAAGTGAGATGAATATCTTTGGCAAAAAGGGAAATTTTATGGGGATAGCCCGCTACTTCAATACCCCGTATATCCAGATGTGAGCAAATGGCCCTTCTTATTTCTTTTGGGAATCTGTTCGGTGGACATGAGGTTCTGATCCAGTCACCTGGAGGAGCTGTTGGGGATCGGTATATTCATTATTCCACCGTTTCCCCTTGACGCCAGGAGCTGACAGTTTCCTATGCTTGTCTGACCTTCCATAACAGAGGGTCCACCGTGTGGGGTAAGAGTACAGCCTTACTTTATGTTGGTGATTCACCTGGTGAAGGATACCATTTAGAGTTCACAGCACCCAACACTTTATTCATCATATGTTTCAAGGAATTGTACTAATTTATTTATTTTGCTGACATTTTTTATTTATTTTTTGCACTTTACCATCCATCCACATTTATATTATTTTCACTTAGTGCAAATTACTTTGCATTCTACTGTACTAGGCTGTTCCGCTCACGGAAGATCACTGTAACAGGGAGGAAGGCGAGAATTTTATGGGAGGCTCTAAAAGTGAACTTATCTTTTAAAACCCAATTCCAGTTCCACAAGAGAAAGTGAGTAGAAATCTCTCAGTCAAATTTCACAAAACATGTGTCGTCGTTAAAAGAATTCACCTTAATTTCTGTCCCGAAGAAACCCGTAAAATGTTAGATTTCCTATCATTTTGTGTTTCAGTGACGATGGCTCTTCCATCATTGTTCAAAAACTACCATCAAATTGTTGCTTCATGGAATGGTTTCAATACTGGCTCCACTATAGGTCTGTGAAGTCACTCTTTTCTCTGAGTGCATTCAAGTTTCTTTTGAGTGCCAATGAAATGGAAGTGGTGTTGCCTCCGAAACACCTTGGCTGTTTTACATGACCTTTTATAACAAGAATTAAAATTAGCTTGGACTTTTTTATTTGACTTTAGTCTGCTTTTGGTAATTTTAAGGTTTCAGCTACTGCTTGGTGCTCACCAAGGGAAGCCTTGCAGTGTGTAAGCCACATTGCCATAGCATTTAAGTATGTTTGAATTTTTCAATCCAAGTCTAAGCATTCCTATCGCTTTTTGTAGCAATAAAAATGGACGGGCATTTTAACACTTCCCTGTATCATTCAAGAAAAAAAAAAAAAAAATGAATGTTCGACTATAGATGCACTTTATTGAGGTTTTTAATCTGTTTGGTGGTTGCGAAGTAACAGACAGTTTGTATGTTGTACACCGATGATGAGTTCTCACATTTGCATCCTAAATGTGAAGTAAAACCTCCCCCAAAATGTGGCACTAAATAAAACAAAGGTCACTCATTCAGCATCTTCATCACTCTGAGCACGTACAGTCATTTATTCCTGTCCATTTATGGCTTCCTTTGAGTCTGTTTCCATACTGTAATTTATGGCTGACAGAGAAAGACGGACCTATTTACTTGGGGAAGGTAGAAAAGATTAAAGTTTTCAAGCCATATGGTGCGTCTTTCAACACGTGACCCATTAAGGATAATACCGTTAAAAGTCATGTCATCAGCTGTATTTATACAATGTGTCTGCATTCCATCTCATCTGAGCTACTATGCAGGGGCTCATTGAATGTATCCTTTCCACCATGTCAGGTAAGCTGATCCAGCAGTTGCACAAAAAATGAAAATAGAAACTTGATCGGTTGACAGGAATCTTGGAGCATCATTAGGCTGGAGACACATATCTCACACGTCACTGCTGCCAAAAAAAAAATATTGCTGTAATGTACAGTGCGCACAGATATATAGACTGTGTACACGACACCAGGGATGGGTCCTGGCTGCCAGATATGTATCACCATCATTTGGGTTATGATCCCTTTAAGGGGGATGATAATGAGCAGTTTTTTTAGTACTTGGGATTACACTGAACTGCGAGATAGGCCTGAAAAAGGCAGAACACAGCCAGCAGATTCATGAGGTGTTGCTTGAAGCAGGACACACTTGTGCAAAACTTGTGGCTGTTCGGTCTGCTGAGACACTGCTGGGCTATTGTGACGCTTTCTGGATCCATGGAGTGGGAGTATTAAAACAAGGTTATGGGCTTTTTTGTTTTGTATGCTAAAATTAAGCTGTTTTGGTGAATAATTAAAAACCACCAAAGACATAACTGACTGTGATGCAGACCACCAATAGCATAACTGATTGAGATGAAAAAGTCTGCTTGGGTTCGTTCGCAAAACAGTTTTGTGAATCTTCCTTGGAGTTTTCAAATCTTGTTAATTAATAAGTTCAGCTTTCCCCCAATAAAAGGTAAACTAACATATCCTGGCCACCCCTCCAGACCGTGTTGTACATAGCAGCCATGATGCCTAGTGATATTGTTGTACCTGTCCGTACATTGTACACCACAGTGAGTATAATGCTCATAATGGCAAGTGCTCATTGGTCAGTGTGACCATGTGATAAGGCTGACTAATAAGAAACTGGGACACCTTACTGAAATCCGTGTTAATTTCGTCAACAAAAATATTTTCGTCATCATTTTTGTCAGCTGCATGTTTTCAGTGATAAAAACGAAATGAAAATAATATTAGAATTAATTCAATTGATGAAAACTATCACAAAAACCAATTCCAATCTTTGTCAACGTACGAAAACTGAACAAAAATGTAAGGGAGGGATATTTACCCACCTGATCTTTGGCTTGATCTGCCTGTCTGTGAAAGCCCCAGCCCTTTGACAATCTGTATTGGATGAGAGACGTAGGTTGCCACTGATTGCCGGCTGCCTGGGAGTTCTGGAACAATGCCCTGCAAACCACGTAGTCAGTGTTTCCCCTTCCAGCAAAGTAGCAGTGCTTGCTTAGCACTGTGTAAAATAACAGCCTCCCAAGACCATCCAGTTCTCTGCCCTCTGTACTCCTTCACTCCCAATTACTTCCCCATACCCTACATGTTTTTAGATTTTTACTTCAGGTGTATATAATGAGTTTGGAAATGCAAAAATAAAGCTTGAATAATGCACTACAATTTAACTAAACCCATTTGATTTTAGTCAACTAAAATGTAACAGAGATTTTAGTTGACTAAAATACGACTAATGCCGCGTACACACGGTCGTTTTTTGCGATGAAAAAAAACGACGTTTTTTTAGAACGTCATTTAAATTGATCGTGTGTGGGCAAAACGTTGTTTTTTGTCTTAAAAAAAACGTCGTTGTGTAGCAAAAACGTTGTTTAAAACGGCGTTTTTCAACCCGCGCATGCCCAGAAGCTGGTTATGAAGCGAGCTTCAATGGAAAAGAGTGGTGAACGTAACCTCGCTTTTTGTGAAAAAGTGACGTTTCAAAAACGTCGTTTTTTACTTCACAGAAAACGTCGTTTTTTTTCATCACAAAAAATGATCGTGTGTACGCGGCATAAAACAATTCAAATTACTAAAATATGATGAAAACTAAAATGGCATTTTTAGTCAACAGACTATAACTAAAACTAAATAGAAATTTGAAATCAAAATTAACAATGACTGAAAGAAGAAGGCTCAGATGCACATTAGCCAGCATGGTCATGTGGCTGTACTGACCAGTGAGCGCTTGTCATTATGATGGTTATTCACTCCTATTTAATAAAAGCTCCAGATTTATCCCCTTCACAGCTAAGGGTAAAACAAATCTTAATGCCTGAGCATAATTTTGCAACGTTGGCATGTAAACTGTAGATATCATCACAACTACTTTGTGCATCCAGATGGATTATACCACGTCTTTTTCAGGACAAATTGGGCCTTTGTTTGGTGGTAAATGTTAATGGATATCTCTTGATTTTTTTTTCTTATTATCATACAAAAACTGGGCCAAACTAGTAAAAAATGTAAATCTTTTTTTCATTTAGCTGCATATTTTTCACCAATACCATAATCTTTCACCATAGGACAACCCAAATTACATTTTCCTACTCTGGATGATAGCAGTGATACCACATATGTGTATATTAGTTGATGTTTGTATCCCGTAGTACAGCCCAAAATAAATAGAGCACATTTTGTTTTTTGTTTTTTATATCTTACTTAAAACACACTGTCACTAACTGACACTAATACTAATTAAAAAAAATCCTGCCCAAAAAATACAAACCCTGACCTTGACCCAAAAACTAACCCTGGCGCTGACCTAGATCAAACCTTGATCTAGGTTCTTTTTGTTATTTTATTTTCTATTATTATAATTTTTTATACTCTGCAAGGAGAGAGAGATACAATGTATCTCTCTCCTCTATTCACAAAGAAAAAAACAGGGGGGCAGACTTCACAGTGACTGATCACTGTGATACCCAATAAGAGGCTGTCACAGTGATCAGGTGACCCAGAAATGGGGGTTCAGGGCCCAGGGCTCTCTGTGGGACTCCAGTCTCTGTGCTGCAAGCACAACGTGTGGGGGCTCCCATCACAAAGGGAAATTTGCTAAATATGCGTGCGCACGGAAAAGAGAGCAGTCCAGTGGGGCACCATATTTGTGTGAGGTCGGTGCGAAGGGGTTAAACATTGAACACTAGCTTTTAAAATTACATTAACGGCCAGTTACCACCATAATAACCCAGTCCGGATGCGTTCCAGATGCTTTTCTGCATGTGCGTTTTTGATGCGTTCTTGTGCATTTTTGATGCAGTCCAGTGCATTTCACCCCCCTTTTTTTCTCAACCTTAAAAAAGTATTTGTGTGTTCCAGTGTGTTTTTGGTGCGTTCATGAGCGCTCCGGTGCATTTTTTTATGCGTTTTACAGTGTTCCAGTACAGTCAAGTGCAGAGTTCTATTTTTTCCGTGAACTGGAACACACTGGAACTGCAAGCACTGGTGTGAACTATGCCATTAAAAACCATATAACCTACTTTGCAATGCGTATTTGATGCAGAAAAACTGGACTGCATGTGGTGTGAACTGACCCTAGTGTGGCTTTAGTGATTGGGTTTAAACTTTTAATTGAAACTTGTGACTAGTGAATAATGCAATACCTTTTGCCAGTTGCTGTGGAATATACAGTATTGACACTATATTATCAATTTATTAGTATTTGATTATTTTATGCAATGGAACAAATATTTCCATATGTTCTTCCCTGAATAATAATGTTCAATATATTGTTGATGGGAGGAATTATTTTGTTTGGTATTAATATATCCCACCCTTTCATTGTCGCCAACAATAAGGATTGCATTCAATGAAAAACAGGCTGTTGATACCCAGGAGTTGAAAAACTCCCCACCGCTTTTCATCTACAAGTTCCACCCTTACGAAGAGTAGAGGAAATATTTGGCCTATACTGAAGCAATCCTCAAATCACAAAGTATCTCACACCATTTTCTTTGCAAAGATATGTTTACTTAAGCAATTCTCACACCAGGCTGGGAAAAGATCTGATCTTTCTGAGTGCAATAAATGAAATTATTTCAAACAGAAACTCAAATCAAGAGAATGTGTTTTGGTTTTGAATCAAGTTCACTGGGGCACGGTAACCATCTGCGTTCAAAGGATACTTCAACTTTCTGTGGAGTCATGAAAGGGTGTTGGAAGAATATACAATATCTTTTGTCACAGTCATTTTGTATTTGACTTTTACTCCATCCTAGCTGAGATCTGGAGCTTAGATTCATGTATTAACCACTTAAAACCCGGACCTTTAGGCAGCTAAAGGACCTAGCCAGGTTTTGTGATTCGGCACCGGGTCGCTTTAACCACTTAAGACCCGGACCAATATGCTGCTAAATGCCCAGAGGCGTTTTTACAATTCGGCACTGCGTCGCTTTAACAGACAATTGCGCAGTCGTGCGACGTGGCTCCCAAACAAAATTTGCGTTCTTTTCTTCCCACAAATAGAGCTTTCTATAAACAAAAATAGAGCGACATTTTTGAAAAAAAAAAACAATATTTTTTACTTTTTGTTATAAAAAAAATTGAATAAACTAAATTTTAGTCAAACATTTAGGCCAAAATATATTGAGCCACATGTCTTTAGTAAAAAAAATCACAATAAAAAAAAATTAGCTACCTAGCGGCAACAGTGAGACTAATACAGCGATCAGAAAAATGATCGCTTAGTGACACTGGCAATAGGGAGTGAAAGGGTTAAGTAGGGCGGTGATCAAGGGGTTAAAACTTTATTAGGGGGGGACGGGGGCTACCCTGGACCTAACACTAACTGCCTGTCACACTGCCTGTCACACTGACGCTAAATGCAGTGATCAGTACATATATAATCACTGCATTCAGTGACACTGTGACAGGTGGGCGGGGGGGGGGGCTTTTGGGGGTTTTAAATGTGCCCATGTGTCTGTGTGTCAGTGTGCTGTTGTGCAGACTTACTATGTGATGTTTCTCTCCTCAGCGGCGGTTGAAAATACCACTGAGAGGAGAGATTGCATCACTTCCCCCTTCCTGTGTTTACACAGGAAGAGGGCGGGTGGCAGACTCCCATTGGCTGGGAGTGATCCGGAGGGGGGGACAAAAACGAACAGCCTCCCCCTCAGCACGGATCGCTCCTGAAGCCACCGGGACCGTCGCATGTACAGGGGGGGTCCGATCGGACCCCCGACCCGCGTCAAGGCAAGGACGTACAGGTACGCCAATGTGCCTGTACGTGCCATTCTGCCGACGTAAATGTACATGCGGCGGTCCACAAGTGGTTAACAGACAATTGCGCGGTCGTGCGACGTGGCTCCCACACAAAATTGGCGTCCTTTTTTTCCCACAAATAGAGCTTTCTTTTGGTGGTATTTGATAACCTCTGCAGTTTTTTTTTGTGCTATAAACAAAAATATAGCGACAATTTAAAAAAAAATGCAATATTTTTTACTTTTTGCTATAATAAATATCCCCCAAAAGTATATATAAAAAATATTTTTTTCCTCAGTTTAGGCCGATACGTATTCTTCTATCTATTTTTGGTAAAAAAATCGCAATAAGCGTTTATCGGTTGGTTTGCGCAAAATTTATAGTGTTTACAAAACAGGGGATAGTTTTATTTTATTTATTTATTTATTTATTTTTTTACTACTAATGGCGGCGATCAGCAAATAAAATGCATTGTTTATTGTGAAAATGACAATTGCAGTTTGGGAGTTAACCACAGGGGGCGCTGAAGGGGTTATGTGTGACCTAATATGTGTTTATAACTGTAGGCGGGTGTGGCTGTAGGTGTGACATCATTGATTGTGTATCCCTATAAAAGGGCTCACACGATCGATGACGACGCCACAGTGAAGAATGGGGAAGCAGTGTTTACACACGGCTCTTCCCGTTCTTCATCTCCAGAGACCGATCCCGGGACTCCATCGGTGATCAGGTCCGCGGGTCCCGCGGTCCCGCGGTCCTGGAGCTTCGGACTGGGTCGCGGCTGGGCACTAGCACAGGACGTACCTGTACCTGCATGTGTCCAGCCGTGCCATTCTACAGACGTAAATGTGCAGGAGGCGGTCCTTAAGTGGTTAAAGCAAGCCCTGTTTAAGGGATTTTCATAAAGCCAGCACTGCTCTCTGCCTACCACCAATGCCAGAGAACAAGACAAAGGACCCAGGGTGTTATGTAACAGGCCATTTTTTTTTTTCGATTTTAGTTACGTATATTGCCGTACACACGATTGGAATTTCCATCAGGATAAACTCCGACTGATTTTTCTGACCGAATTCCGTTCAAGCTGTGTTGCATACACACTGTCACACCAAATTCCGACTGTCAAAAACGCGGTGACGTACAACACTACGACGAGCAGAGAAAAATTAAGTTAAATGCTTCCGAGAATGCGTCGACTTGATTCTGAGCATGCATGTTTTTTTCTCCGTCGGAGTTCCATACAGACCAACGGAAAATGTTTTTCTCTTTCTAAGTCCATCGGAATTTCCGATGGAAAAACTCAGATGTGGCATACACACGGTCAGAATATCCGATGAAAAAAATCCATCTGACTTTTTCCATTGGAAATTCCGATCGTGTGTACAAGGCATAAGGGGAACTTGGTATGGCATGAAGGAGTTTAAAATCTGACCAAACAGTCAGAACGTCAGATCCCGCCCCCCTTGTTGAGTTCTGGGAAACACTTGTCTCCCAGAACACAGCAGGGACCAGTGAGCATGGCGCAGCTCGACTCGCGCATGCGCCATAGGGAGCCGGGCAGTGAAGCCGCAATGCTTCACTTCCTGGTTCCCTCACAGAGGATGGTGGTTGGGGCAGCAGAGTGAAGAGCAATTGCTCGTCTTCTGCTGCCAACGTCGCTGGACTCCAGGACAGGTAAGTGTCCTAATATTAAAAGTCAGCAGCTGCAGTATTTGTTGCTGCTGGCTTTTAATATTTTTTGTAGGGCAGAGCTCCGCTTTAAGTGCTATCAC